>VXBR01003158.1:479865-545377 GCA_013400215.1 Cisticola juncidis | reverse complement strand
AGACACCCGGTCAAACACACGGACACACCCGGACAGACACCGGGACAGACACCGGGACAGACACACGGACAGACACCTGGACAGACACCTGGACAGACACCAGGACAGACACATGGACAGACACACGGACAGACACGGACAGACACCCGGACAGACACAAACACCCCCCTGTCTCCCGGGCTGGAGGGCAGCAGGGGTGCTGCACACACAGGATGCTTTTGCTGATAGCACTTCTGATAGGAAGGCATCACTCCACTGGCAGGGAGCTCCAAGCCATTCATTTCAAAGCAGAGTTTTGCTGTCAGACACCACTTCAGAATCATCTTTTAACAGTATTCAAGTACTTGGCCATGGCTTTCTGTTCCCTGTGTGCCCAGGCACAGCAGGGACCTGTGACAGGGCAGGACCCCTGTGCAGTGGGATCTGGGGCTGCAGTGCCCGTGGAGGGCAGGAACCGGGAGTGTTCCAGTGTGTGCCCCTGATAAGGCTGAAATCTGAAATGTGAAATGTGAAATGTGCACTGGCCCTGCACAGATAGGTCCTCCTGTGCCCCTCCCTGCCAACACCCTCTTTTGCACTTCAGCTGCACATAACTTTGTTTCTTTGGTGTTTGGGTTTTTGGCATAAAAAGGATGGTTTGAACAAGAAGCAACAGAATTTGATTTTATGAGGTGTTTTATAATAATCTATATATAATTATATATATATATAAAATTATCTATGTATATAATTTATAATTATCTATATATAATAATCTACCTTGTGTGCAGCACCTGATCCTGGATGAAGGTGGCTGGGGACAGAGCTCAGTGGTCTTTGTGTGGTCAGGATGATGGAGTAGATTCCTGAGGACTGGTATCCAGCAAGGATTTATGATAACCCAACTTCTGAGAAGTGTGTTAATTTAGGATAATAAATGCTTTTTAATATTAGAAGAACATTGCATGTGACACAGTGTTCACACAGCAGTGTAGTGAGGTGTTTGCCTGAATTCTGCAAACAGCAGTCCCTGAGGTGGACAGATTTGAGCAGGAATTGTACACACACGTTTTTGACTGGAAATTACTCTCTGCAGTGCAAAACACAGAGAGATACAGAGATAAATTCTCCAGCCCCCCACCCCTTCTTCTTCTATGAAATGCAGACTCCAGTAGCTGTTCAATATGTGAATAAACATACAGAGAATACGGGGTTAAATAAACCTTTCTGCAACTTGGTGAGTGGGAGTATTGAGCATGCTCACTCTGTTAGCTTTAATGCCCTCTTTTAATGTGATTTGGGGTTGAAATTCAGGTGAACGATATAAAAAAGATAATTCAGTGCTCAATTAAAATCAGCTCTGCCTGTTGTTTCCAAATGACATTGAGGTGTTTGTGTATATACAAGCAGTGTGTTCTGTGAGATGAGTTGCAAAGATTAACAGTTCCTTATGCTTTGAGTATGTTGGAGGGAATTTTGGATTTGAAATGTAGATCCTGTTTATATAGATGTATTTTTATAACCATATGGACTATCATAAATCTGCAGGGAGAGTGGAGAAATAATATTGACTTCATTTATGTCTGTTATATATAGAAATATAACTGCAGAAAGAAAATCCACAACATGTTACACGTCAGCCGTGAAGGTGATCCAGTGGGTCTGCAGAACTTTCAAAAAATAAATGATAAATCCACTATTAATGTATTTAAACATTCCTTTATATTTTTGCAGTAGTTCATAGAAAAGAGAGTAACAGCTGATGAATTATAGCTTTTAAAATTCTTTTCTTAAAATAAAATAAATTTTTATCTTAATAAAAACTTAAATGAAGTCCTGGGATGGCACATTCAGCAATGCACACGGAATTGATTTATTAACCCTGGAGAAGGAGGCCGTGGCAGAAGAAGTTAACAGGACCCACGCTGGAGGGCAGTGTGGGCTGCCAGAATTCCTGAGCTCCTGTAGCCCAGAAGGGTTTGAAAGGCCGGGTGTCCCCCTGGGGCTTTGTGTTTGGGGAGTTAAACCTGCAGGCATCTGCCTCACATAGCACAATCCCAGTAGAAGGGAAAACGGTTACTTGTTCCAGCTGAAAGAAGTTGTCCTGCTGAACATCAAATGTCTGCAAAACAGCTGAAAAAAAAGCATTTCTGAAAGATTAATGTTAATGAGAGCGTGTTATCAGCTCAGTGTTCCCATGTTCCCTTCTGAAACCACATAGAATGATCACACTGAACTGCCTTAATGTCTTCCTGTGTGCCCAAGGCAAAGAACTTTCAGCTTAGTAACAAAGTTTTAACAATTCCAGCCTTCCATGTAAGCTAGAAGGGTACAAACCAATATATAATATAAATAATTTATTAAGGTAAATATTGTGGTATTTAAGCTCATGTTTAAAGGGGAATGTCAGCATTAAGAAGAGGAAATAAAAATTCAAGAACATAGATGTCTTTATCAGAGAAAAGTGTGCAGCTAAGAAGCAAACCAGTTCATTTAGCAAACATTATTGTTAAANGACAGGGCAGGACCCCTGTGCAGTGGGATCTGGGGCTGCAGTGCCCGTGGAGGGCAGGAACCGGGAGTGTTCCAGTGTGTGCCCCTGATAAGGCTGAAATATGAAATGTGAAATGTGAAATGTGCACTGGCCCTGCACAGATAGGTCCTCCTGTGCCCCTCCCTGCCAACACCCTCTTTTGCACTTCAGCTGCACATAACTTTGTTTCTTTGGTGTTTGGGTTTTTGGCATAAAAAGGATGGTTTGAACAAGAAGCAACAGAATTTGATTTTATGAGGTGTTTTATAATAATCTATATATAATTATATATATATATAAAATTATCTATGTATATAATTTATAATTATTTATATATAATAATCTACCTTGTGTGCAGCACCTGATCCTGGATGAAGGTGGCTGGGGACAGAGCTCAGTGGTCTTTGTGTGGTCAGGATGATGGAGTAGATTCCTGAGGACTGGTATCCAGCAAGGATTTATGATAACCCAACTTCTGAGAAGTGTGTTAATTTAGGATAATAAATGCTTTTTAATATTAGAAGAACATTGCATGTGACACAGTGTTCACACAGCAGTGTAGTGAGGTGTTTGCCTGAATTCTGCAAACAGCAGTCCCTGAGGTGGACAGATTTGAGCAGGAATTGTACACACACGTTTTTGACTGGAAATTACTCTCTGCAGTGCAAAACACAGAGAGATACAGAGATAAATTCTCCAGCCCCCCACCCCTTCTTCTTCTATGAAATGCAGACTCCAGTAGCTGTTCAATATGTGAATAAACATACAGAGAATACGGGGTTAAATAAACCTTTCTGCAACTTGGTGAGTGGGAGTATTGAGCATGCTCACTCTGTTAGCTTTAATGCCCTCTTTTAATGTGATTTGGGGTTGAAATTCAGGTGAACGATATAAAAAAGATAATTCAGTGCTCAATTAAAATCAGCTCTGCCTGTTGTTTCCAAATGACATTGAGGTGTTTGTGTATATACAAGCAGTGTGTTCTGTGAGATGAGTTGCAAAGATTAACAGTTCCTTATGCTTTGAGTATGTTGGAGGGAATTTTGGATTTGAAATGTAGATCCTGTTTATATAGATGTATTTTTATAACCATATGGACTATCATAAATCTGCAGGGAGAGTGGAGAAATAATATTGACTTCATTTATGTCTGTTATATATAGAAATATAACTGCAGAAAGAAAATCCACAACATGTTACACGTCAGCCGTGAAGGTGATCCAGTGGGTCTGCAGAACTTTCAAAAAATAAATGATAAATCCACTATTAATGTATTTAAACATTCCTTTATATTTTTGCAGTAGTTCATAGAAAAGAGAGTAACAGCTGATGAATTATAGCTTTTAAAATTCTTTTCTTAAAATAAAATAAATTTTTATCTTAATAAAAACTTAAATGAAGTCCTGGGATGGCACATTCAGCAATGCACACGGAATTGATTTATTAACCCTGGAGAAGGAGGCCGTGGCAGAAGAAGTTAACAGGACCCACGCTGGAGGGCAGTGTGGGCTGCCAGAATTCCTGAGCTCCTGTAGCCCAGAAGGGTTTGAAAGGCCGGGTGTCCCCCTGGGGCTTTGTGTT
Organism: Cisticola juncidis; assembly: GCA_013400215.1. Classification (NCBI taxonomy): domain Eukaryota; kingdom Metazoa; phylum Chordata; class Aves; order Passeriformes; family Cisticolidae; genus Cisticola; species Cisticola juncidis. The sequence goes on along the minus strand of VXBR01003158.1, from coordinate 541,284 downwards.
TGGGGAGTTAAACCTGCAGGCATCTGCCTCACATAGCACAATCCCAGTAGAAGGGAAAACGGTTACTTGTTCCAGCTGAAAGAAGTTGTCCTGCTGAACATCAAATGTCTGCAAAACAGCTGAAAAAAAAGCATTTCTGAAAGATTAATGTTAATGAGAGCGTGTTATCAGCTCAGTGTTCCCATGTTCCCTTCTGAAACCACATAGAATGATCACACTGAACTGCCTTAATGTCTTCCTGTGTGCCCAAGGCAAAGAACTTTCAGCTTAGTAACAAAGTTTTAACAATTCCAGCCTTCCATGTAAGCTAGAAGGGTACAAACCAATATATAATATAAATAATTTATTAAGGTAAATATTGTGGTATTTAAGCTCATGTTTAAAGGGGAATGTCAGCATTAAGAAGAGGAAATAAAAATTCAAGAACATAGATGTCTTTATCAGAGAAAAGTGTGCAGCTAAGAAGCAAACCAGTTCATTTAGCAAACATTATTGTTAAAAAAGCAGTAACCCTCATACTAAAAAAGCAAACCAGAAACCAAAATGGGAGTAAACATCTTGTTCTGTGGCTTTATCAGCTGATGACTGATGGGCCATTTCCTCTGTCTCATGGCACACATGATTTGTGCTGCTCAGCCTGCAAGTCCGAGGCAGGTGAGAATCTCTGCCGGGCAGGTTGTACTGGGAGATTTGTCAGAAGCTCTCCTGCCTCTCTTACCAACAAACAGAAAGTGGCATTTCCAGGAAATGGGCTGGCACAGCTTTTGCAGTGTTTTTATTACTTGTGTAAGGAGGATGAGAAGGATATTCTCAGTAGCAGTAACAATATTTCCTTGAAACATTCTGCACTGCTGTGGGTGGCTATGACACAGGAATACTCACATTTACACACTGAGCTGGCAGCCAGCACTGCTGACACCTTCCCTTAGCTGCAGTGCTGATGGTTCATTCTCACCCTTTGCAGCAGTTTGGGAAGGTGTCACGGCCAGTATCAATTTCCCTCAGCAGCAGGATTCTCTGTAAATAGAATAAAGCAGAATCTGTCATAAATCAGGGGTTTGGGGGTTTTTTAGAAACAATCTGTGAGATCATGACTTTTCTACCATTTCCCAGTTAGACTATTTTGAGACCTATCAAATGAGCAATGGAAAAGTACAGTGAGGGTTTTCTTGGTAGCACTTCCCATTCTGTTAATACACAGATTTTTGGTAGCAGTTACCATGATAAGAGGCTTTTTAAATAGCTTTTTTAAAATACCAGAGCTCAAGAGCTCACCCTTGGTGTTTCCATTCTCCTGTTGCTTTTGGTGGGCATTGCAGAGTAAGACCTTACAGATCTGTGTCCATGGGAACGGAGCACACTGGAGGTCACTCACTGGTTCAGGTGCAGATCCTCTCTTCCCAGATTCAGAAGAGGCGTTCTCTCTCCTCCATGCATAAAACCGCATTTCAGGTGGCTGCTCATGCTCATTTGGAAATCCTTTCTATCACCTTCACACAGACCTTGGTTCTGCCCTTGGACTGGATCTCTGATTTCTCTCCTCTCTGTTCTTAATGTGTGAAACACTTTTGCCTTTGGAAAGCCCACCTTCAGTTGTGGGTGAAGATGACTTTCCTTACCAAAAGGAACTGGTGCTCACAGCAGGGCCCCACATGTGAATCTCCAGGTTCACCCTCAGCCCAGCTCAGCTCTGCCCCTTCCCTGAGGCAGAAGGGACAGGTTCTCCTGGCCTGGGGTAACCCCAGCTCTGCTGACACCTTGCTTATCCCTCCCCAAGGCCACTGACTCGGGCAGAACACACCCAGATCCTGGGACTGATCAGGAGATACAAGCTTCTCCCACTAAATTAGTCCCAAAATACATCTAAATGCCTTTAAAATGGGTAAATTATCTTAATTAGTCAGTGCCTTAACCCTGTCCTGGTTTCAGTCTTGGCTTTAGGTTCACCTGAGTAGATACCCCTCAGAGAGAGGCCTCAGCATTGCTGGTCTGCCCCTGTCTCCTGTGCTCTTCTTCCATGCAGGATCCAGAGCCCTTCTCTCAGAGAGGGCTTGGCTGCCTGCGTGTCCTGCTGCTTGTGCCTCTGAAAAGAACAAATACAGGAAGGAATGTCAGAAGGCTCTTTAGGGGAATTCTCCATTTCTATAAAAACACTCACTTCAGATGAGCAGGGAAATTTCATTCCAATGGGGTTAATTCAAATGGAGAACTAAGCTGAAAGTGTTTTTAATCTGTTTTACTCTGCTGGGTTTAGGGCTCCATTTGGATAATCAGGTACAGCTTCCTGAAGGGAATCAGGGCAGCCATTAATGGCAACCTGGGGGTCTGCTGATTGCCAGAACAGGTGTAAAAGAGGAAGAATATACTGAAATTTCCAGTAAAAAAAGAACTCTGTTTTTACATGAATTCCTCTTTCTGGCTTGTACATACAGAAGCTGTTTCCATATTGAAAAAGCTCTCCACTCCCTGTCCCTGTGGTATGAAACAATCTCTAGTTTGCTTTAATTACTGTGTAATTGATTCCTAAAGATAATACTTCTTTATGGTCACTGCCTGTGCTGCAAGTCAGAAGCCTTTACACTACGCTAGTCCTGCAGAAATCTTTTTGATCCTTTTCAAGCCTAGCTACAAACAATGAAAGAATCAAATAGACTTCAAATGGTCCTGGACAACCTTCCTTTCCTTCATTGTCTGGAGACAAGGCTCTCATTTTGTAGTCAAATAAGCATCAAAGGATCACAAACTTGGAAACAGCAAATTATGGAGGATTATGTGGAACGATTGCAATGAACCCTTTTATTATTATTATTATTATTATTATGAGAGTCACTCTTTGGCAGTTCCCAGTTCAGCATTTGTAATAGACAGAGACACTGGTAAGTGAAACATTATGGGATTCATTAAATGTAATTTTATAGGTTGTAACTAAAACCATTGACAATAGAAATTTTCAATACAATGCCTTTTGTTTTACATTATATTGAAAATCATACGTATATCCAAGAGAGTTTGGTTATGGTTATGTTTCTGTTAACAATGATTAAGGGCAAAATAACATTTCTTTTACCACATAGTTCAGCAAATTAACTGCACAGAGAGACTGAATTCTAATCCAAGAACTATTCCCACGTAAGCAAGGAACAATTGCTAAATACTGCTGAGCCAGCCAGCAGAGAAGGAGTGTGTGCCAGAAAAGCAACAACTGAAACCCTGCCCCATGCACTGCTGAACCACGGGAACATCCCAGCTCTGGGTGTTCCTGAGGGGAGCCAGAATCTTCCTTCTTGCCTGGTGGTCAGGGGAAGATGCAGAGTGCTGCTCTGTCCGTTTGTAGAACTGAAAGAAAAAGCTTTTTTTTCTCTTTAGATAAACTGGAGAACACATGTTTTGGAGAGGCAAGAAGAGGAGAAGAAAATCAGCACGAGAGTAGACAGAACCTTGATTTATGTAACTCCCTCTTGAAGAACAGGAACCCCTTAGGTTCAGTCTGGGCCTTGAAGTAATTCTTTATGCAAACCAACCTGAGCTCAAAGCCAATAGAAAATATTTCTTTTGAAAAGCCCTCCAGCTTTTTTAGTAAGATCATGACATTTAGAGGGATAGGTGAGCTGATGTGAGAAGAAAGCAGCTTGGTGTCACTGCTTGGGGCTTGTCTCTCCCACTGCAATGTGGCCTAGAACCTGGAAAAAGCATCCTGGCATCTGCAGGGAGAACATTTAATTCCTCTCTAGAAAAGAGCAATGCAGAACTGAGGAACCTCTGTACGGTAGCCCGAGGCATTAGTGGGGATGGCTGGATTAAACCCTTCCTCTCCCTGTTAAGCCAAGCAGAATCTAACCCCAGGGGCAGCTGGGGCTTTGCCCTGCCCTGCTGCTTCTGCTCTGTAAGAGCATTTGTTGGACCTGGACTGGAACGGTTTGGCTGCTGAAGAGGTGGCAGGTGGCAATTTCTGCAGCTGCTAAACTCTAAAAACAAATAGTGATCATAGCATCAAGTCCCAAAGGCTGCAGGCTCAGGCATTCTGTGAAAGAAAAGAGGCAAGAAATTAAATTCTGTGACTTGCAGGTTTTAGCAGTGATGGAACCTCAGGGAGGCTCTTTACCAGTGCAGACAGGAGAACTCCTGGAGCGGGGCCTCTGCAACAAGAATTTCACATGTCAATTATCAGTTAAAATTCCTGTTTAGGAAAGTTTTCAGTCATAACAGAAATAGCACATTTTGCTGCCTGCCCTTATCCAAGACACAAGAGCTACTGCCCAGCCTCCTTCCACTAACCCAGTTTCCCAAGTCTGAACTTCTACAGTCACTGTAGAAATAAAATCAGAGGTTTAATTTCATTTCACTTTTTTTTAGTTTTATTATAAAATTTTCTGCTTCTTCAGCTTTAAACATATATTTGTGTTTTAAAGGATATAAGCTCTTGTATCCCACTTTCCCATGCTTACTGCTGAATTTATCAGAATTAATTTGCCCTNAAAAAAAAAAAAAAGCTATTTCAAAACAATGGTACATTTATTTCTTTGGGCAGGGGTGCCGCAGTGTGAACTGCGCGGTGCCAGCAGCAGAGGCAGCAAACCCCAGCGTGGCGTTCGCTGCTTCCCCGCAGTGGCAGCAGGGGAAGCGCCGCCTCTGTGCGGGGCTGCAGAAATAAAGGAATAAATTGCCGTGTTTGCCTCTTGTGCAATGATCACCACAGAACCCCCTGGCTGTGCAGGAAGGTTTGGCGCGCTGAAATAAACACGGCTGTGCCCGTGATGTGCGGATTTCTCCTCCCCTTTTACCTCAGCCCGTTTATTGTGATCTATGCCTGCACCCAGCTTACCGTGCCACTCAGCACCGAGTATGAGAGAGGGAGAGGCTCCTTTCCCAGCTGTGCGGCAGAAAAATCTCAGAGAAGATTTTGTGCATTGGCTGCACGATTTGCACCCCCAGTGCCCCCCAGGTTCTGATCTGCCTGCGGTGTTTTGTGTCCCGGGCTGAGCCCAGCTGCCTTTTGCCCACAGCCTCCCTGGGCCAAAGGATTCCAGACTCCCAAGGCACTACACTGTCTGAGTAATTACTCCTTTACAGTTGTTAAGCTGACAGGATTTTCTGATTCTTTCAAATGAAAATTTAAACAAAGACTTGAATTTACCACAGCTATAATTTCCAAGTGAAAAGGTACAGCAGGCATGTGGGAAAAACCCCACATGGAGCAAGAGAAAAACAGATGCAGTTTATTACTTGGAAACTGAAAAAAAATCTGAACTATTCTTTCCATTTACAAGTATTTCTTCATCTGCAACTGGCCAGCACTAAAATTAAGATTTCACTAAACAATCCACAAGTTTTGCAAATGCCTCTGACAGCGTAAAACACAGCCTTAATGCTACAACATGAAGGACCAGACCTAAAAAAATCCTCAACCTCAGCAATGCTGAGCAGCAGAGGAGGAAAAGCCAGCAGGAACTCTGGGAACCCTACACCTTGAGAAAATACATCACAAAGCAGCAGGGAGTGCACAAGATTCAGGAGCACAAAGGTTATGGAAACACATCCAGAGAGGTTGATGAGAGCCCAGAAGAGTGTTGGTTTTCTCTGGCAGGGGTTGCTGAAACTGCAATTAATGTAAGGACAGCACAGGCTGCCAAGGGTTATTTTAGTATTTGGAGAACAGCACAGGGCTGAGAAAGTGCAATGGACTTCAACTCAGCTCTTCTGCCTAAAATGACATTTGTCTTTGAAAAGGGTAAGCCAAGCCAAAGACAGAATGCAAGCTCATCTATAATCAATATCAAATCTCAAAATAAATTAAACAGGGTTGCAAAATTAGGTTTGGGCAATAAAGACTCGATAATTAAAGAACAACAACAAAGTATTATTGGGAAAATATTTTTAGCTGTGTTCTGCCCTGGGCAGAAAGCCAAGCAGGGCAGCCAGCACTCGCTACAGCCCCACATCCTGCCTGGCCCTTGGTGCCCTCCCTGCTTCCATCTTCAACCCCATTTCCATCCCACCCCTGAGCCCTCCCTGCTTTGCCCAGCCCGGCAGGAGTGCACAATGCACAGCACCGTGACAGCAGCAGCATTTCCAGTGATACGTTCCAGAGTTAAACCAGGTGTCAGCATCCTCTACAACGTACCCAGCGCATGAGAAAGCCACACCCATGAGCAGCAAACACGCTGGGGCAGTGCTTGCTGCAGAACAGGCCTGATCACACACAGATCATACCCCAGCAGTGCAGGGATGCCAGAGCCATCCTTCCAAGGTACAGCTACTGCCCCACGGAAAACAAAAGGTGGGAAAGGCCGAGTTCCTCCTGCACAAACACTGCTACCTCAGGGCATGAAATCCTTGGATTCCCTGAGGGAAATCCTCCTCACAGCCACAGAAACCACTCCACAAACAGAGCCCTACACCCCCTCCGTGGCAAGCCCAGGGCAGGGCCCCTCAGCCAGCACTGCTGTGCCCTGTCCCTGGGTTTGTCATTTATTTCCCTGGCTGGACTCTGCAGCTGTGGGGTGTTCCTGCCAGGCAGGGTTCAGAGCAGCCCTCCCTGCACCCCGAGGGCAGGGGAACACGGCCCAGCCAGGACACTCCTGCCTCGCTCATCATCTGCATCTGCACCACTGCTGGTCACTGAGGAAAGGGCAAGGGGGACAAACAGGGCAGCAAGGGGAACAGGAGACTTCTGGTACAGAAATTCATACCTAAACCTCATCCAGAAGGGAAACACTTAGGCCCTTCAGAGAAAAGCTACACTAGAAATTCTCTGCAAGAAGCTGAGAACACAGGGATCTTGAAACACCTCATAACAAACATTCATTTATTGTTTATTTTCCCCACATGAATCAACCATCTCAGAAATTCCATCACACGCAGGGCAGAAAAAGGTTATATACAAGAGGGACACACATGCCCAAATAAGATGTACAGATTTATCATGGAAACCAAGAGGGAGGGGAGAGGACAAAACCAAAAACAAGGGCATTGCAGTCAGACTTTGACTTTCAGTTACAGAAGAGATCTCTATCTCCGAGCAAGTGGGGTTTTCAACTTATTAAATAAATGGCATCTTAAAAATAGAACATTTGACAATTTCAACACAGGTATTATTATTTCTTTTAAATAAATATTGCATGGAAATGATGCTGCTTTGCCACCATAGCTGCCTCCTTTCTTTCTGGGATTAAACAATCATCCCTGTTTTTCCTTGGATTAATGGTTTGCTTCTTAAAGGCAAATGTTATTTCCTCCATTGCTACATTTCTATTTCTGTTTTTATTTAATGTTTGTGTGTTTGTTTTAAAGGCCTGAATAGGCCCAGGTGAAAATGATGAGCTTCCTTCCTAACCCTCTGCAGGCCTCTGACCTGGCTCAAGGTTGAAACATGATGGCTTTTCTTAAAATATCCTATTATTTGAAGAGTCTGTCTCTGTGTCCTGAGACAAAACCCACCTTCCTGCTGTGGAGCCTGGGAGTGAGGGTTCCATAGATTGCTTTCACGAGAGCCCCCAGGAGCCCCCACACGCCTGTGACACAAACTGCCTGCGGTGCTCCCCCACAGAGCCCAGGGGAGCCTGTCCTGGGCACGGGGCAGCCCAGCAGGGACCACACAGAGGGAAAGCACCGGGCACCCCTGCCCCTGCTGCCCCACTCTGCTGCGGTTCCTGCACACTCCCACTGTGGTTTCCAGGTTTGTAAAGCTCCTGTCTTTCCTCCTCTCCTCAGCTGGTGATCCTAGGAATGGCTTTGTCTGAGGACAAAGTCCCAAGGTGGCCCTGGTCCCCCGGTGTGGGGCCCATCAGCTCCAGGCTGGCTGCCCACGCCCCTTCCTGAGAACAGAACAGGTCATGCCGAGCCCTTCTCTGTCCCTGCTTACCCTGAGCACTCCCTGCTCCGGCGGGAGGAGTGCAAGCAAAGCTCAGTAGGTCAGATGGGGAGGGGGACATGGATCTTCCTTCTTTCCCCTTGTTAGCACAGCTCATCCCTGAAAGGCTCTGGGGCTCTGAACAAATGAACGGAGCAGGCCAAAGGCCAATCCCTTCAGGGTGCAGAAAGGCCCAGCCACGGTCCTGGCAGTCCTGCACTGCCAGAGGAGTGACAGGAGAGCTCCCTTGTGCTGGGGACCAGCACGCTCCCATCACCTCCCAGAACACAGAACCAGCCCAGGCTTCCCCGTGGCAGGGCAGTTTTTCTACACAAACTACTGTTGGAAATGCAAACCTTTTGCTGATACTCATTTGCTGTCCATTTTCATGAGCCTAGAAGCCATGAGCAGCTATTTCACAAGGGGGGTACTTCTGCATATCTGCAGACCTGTTCCCTAATCATGAAATTGTGTGGAAAAGGGAGATAATTCTTTCTGGTAAACACAATTATTTTGGGATACCATCCTCCTCTCGCCCAGTCCCACGGGTCTGTCAGGAGAGGTGAGGGATGTGAGGCTAAGGCACACTCGTACGTATGAGGACGGCAGGAGGAATCTTTGGGTACACAAGGTCATCTCACTGACTCCACACACGCCATGGCTGCTGCCTTCACTGACACTGTCACAAGGAAAATAATGCTTGGGAAGAGCTCATTATTCCCTTTCTTGTTCCCTTGGCAGGTTTCTAAGTCACTGGGTCCATCCTATAGCATGGCTGAGAGAACACATGAGTTGTCTCCCACATGGAGAAGACCCTACTTTGGTACAAATCCTGCTCTTAGATATTCACCAAGACCCTCAATGGTTGCAGGCAAATATCCAAATGCAATTTATCTTATTTATCATTCAGCCACTTAACCCCTCCTTCGCCAGGAGCAGTTTCTTCCCATGGAATCTCTTAGAACAATGTCCAAGCAATCCCAGTGAGCCAGTGCAGCTTTCCATGCCCACCCACCGCAATGGCACAAACCAGCCCAAAGAGAATCCTCAGGGTGCCACTCCCAGCAGAGCAGAGCTGTCCCAGACACTCCACGTCCTCGTGCCCCCAGCTGGTCTGGCCCGCCAGGCTGTGGTGGGGCAGCCCCTCAGTGACGCAGCTGCAGCGCGGGCACAGCAGGGAGGAACAAAGCAGCGATGACCTGCAAAGGAACCTTGCAGCACCCAAGGCAGTGGCTCCCTCAGGCACGGCAGCTGGCTGGCCACAGCAGGGGTGAGGCTGGAAAGCAGCAGACAGATCCTCTTGCTGTTTTTCCTGTAACATAATGCTGCTTAGTGCTCCATGAGGTTGCTACTTGCTCTCTGAGGAACGAAGACACCAAAGACTGCATCTGTGCTTGCAAAAACAGTTCCTCTGGCATGTTCTCTGGGCACACAGCTGCTGCAGACTGTGGGATGCTGCATAACCACCTCTGGAGGCAGATTTCCTTCTTGTCAGCATCATGTGCAATTATTGTCCTGCTGGTTATTTGTGACAGAAATGTTTCTAGACCATCAATACATCGGGCCATTCATTCAATTCATTGCACTTCATTGTTTTAAAGGAAGGTGCCATCCTCTGTCTCTTCTTTTTCAAGGTAGCAAAGTGCTACCCTAGAAAAACACAGTTCAAGGGTTTTCCAGTGTAACCAGGTAACTTCCAACTTTGTTTAAAATATTCTCCCTTGCAGGTGCTTTGTATTGAACAATTAAAAAAAATTAAACTGTTTCTGAGGCTTCAAAAGTGCAAAAAAACTTCAAGGTATTTAACCACCTGGAGAACCAGTTAAGGCATATTTGCTTCCAGTCTCAACCACTGTAATCCCTGTCTGATGTAGTGTACCAGGTCTGTCAGGCTGCTGGTCAGTGCCAGAGCACTCGTTGCTCTGCTGAGTTCAGCAAAAAACTCTGGGAAAACAGGGAGAGAGAGAGAGAACATTTGTTTGGTTTTGTACACCAGGCACACCTGACAGACAAGGAGTGACAGCAGCAGCCCCCAGCTGGCCAGTCCTGATAAACGGTGCTCAGCAGTGTCACAGGGCTGGGAAGGGTGACAAGCACAGCAGGCAGTGCAGGCAGCAGGAAAACACATTTACACAAACTGAGCCACCTCCTTGTGTCGTGACTTCAAAGGACACAGGGGGCAAAAGTCTGGGTGTTTGTACCGAAGTCCCTGCTTCCAGCTTCCCCCAAATGCTAAACAGGACAGATTTGAGTTCTTCCTGAGCAGCACCCAGACACACACTCAGCTGTGGTGCCTTTCCTTCATCCTTGCTCAGAGCTTGGAGACATGGGGGTTTCTCTCTCTGAGCAGCCCTGGTGTGGTGGTTATGGCTGAGCACTGGAGTCAGGCAGGTCTCACACTGCCCCACCCCGCTCCTCCTCCTGCAGCCCCCGGCCCCGCAGTGAGGGCTGCAGGCCCCGCTCTGTGCTGGCCTCACCTGTGCAGGTGAGCCCGGGCTCTCCTTTGCATCACCTTTCCAAGACATTCCTGCATAACCTTCCTTCCACTGACATGGCCTGTCCCTTACTTCTCAGCTCAGCTGCTGCTAAATACCTCTACAGAGTGGTCATTCTCAGCTCTCCTTTTTGACACACAAAGTGAAAAAGTCCTGCTTGGCTGTGCAAGGAGCTCTTCAGAAGCAGAGTGCACAACACCTCCTTTCTAATACTTGCCAATGCAGAAGCAGAGAACACACTCCCTCTAATTTTCCTGCTTTTGTTTACAGAATCCATGCCCTCCGTGGGGAACAGAAGGAATTCAAAGGCCCTGTCTGAGCAAACAGAAGATAACCTGATGTGTCAGCGCAGCATCTCGTGAAAGGAGAAGGACTTCAGTCCACGCCTGCAGCCTCAGCTTGTCCTTGTACGCAGACCAGAGGCTGAGGAGAGCCTGCTCCACCTGGTGAGGCACAGGGCTGCTCTGGGTCACAGCGAGGGGCTGGCACCGCTCAGGGACCCCCAGAGTCCTTCAGCTCTGCACCAGTGTCGTGGGCAGCAGCTACAGCCCACTGCTTTCCAACAGCCTGGGACATCCCTGCATATGAGATCTTGATAGCTAAAGGCTGCTGCTCTGTCTTCCTCTTCTTATGTCGTACAAATTGCATAAAAGAATCGAGAATGGAGCCTTTTTTATTGGTTTTGTGTTTTCACTCTGCGTACCTCCTGGTATATTACACTGATTATCAGCGAGTTCCAGTTCTGAAATGCCTCCAGCTGTCCTGAACAGTGGCACCACCCCCAGGCCTACCTGAGTATTTACTGGTCTCCAGCACAGATCCACTCCCTGTATTTAGTACCTCAGTCAGCATCCCCTACACAGGACCAGCCACTCAGAGCATTCAGGCCTGACTGATGCAAGGCTGTGCTCAGGCTGCCCTCCCACACACTTTCCTCTGTGACTCACCCCTCTGGCTGATTAGCACATCCACTGCTCCTGTGTGACAGTCTTTTATCAGCCTTTTGAGGAGAGAATCAAAAATGCCACACATGAACTCTGCTGCAAGCAGATTTGCTCAGGGGACAGCCAACAACCAGTTTGTTATTCAAAAGTGACTTAGAAAGCCTTCTGATCTTCAGCAACTGCCTCATTAGTGTGAGGACTTTTCCAGCCTTCCAACAGTCCAGCCAGGCACATTGTGCTTATTTCCTTTTGCAAGTTTGCCAACTTGCAATGCACCTCTTCACCCACACTGGCTCACAAAGCTTTGTGTTTTATGCAAAATGACATTGCTGAGGCCACGTGGGGTGGCAGGGCACAGGCTGGACTGCACCCACCCTGTGGCTTTTGTGTTTCCACCACTGCTTGTGCCAAAGGACAATACATTTTTAACAACAAAACTGTTAAATAATAAAAAAAAGTTGCAGCAATTCTAGGGATTGCTGCTGCAAATACTGGGCACGTGCCCAGCAAGGACTCAAATTCAAGTGCTGCTCAGCTTCTCTGTTAGGCAGAGAAGCCAGTTTGACCATTTTAAACACAAAATGACCTGGAAATTTGACAAAAACTAAACCACAAGGCTACAGGCCAAAATTATATTTTTAAACAAAGTGAACCAACTCAGAAATGGGAAATACAGAAAAACCCAACCCCTTACACTTCTTGTGTTACCACGAAGCAAGTTGGCTGCTTTCCTGCACTCAACACCCTCATCATTTAGCTCTTGGACATTTGAGGATGCCAAGAAAACCTTTTAATAGGAACACTCATCCACATATCACCATCAAGTATCTTTGCCAATATGCCCTGGCAGAAATATTCAACATCTTTCGTGCTTTGATCTTTAGGTGTGGTGCTTGCTGCACTGAGTGTCAGGATTGAAGCAAATACTCACACAACCATGACATGTGAGACAGAAAAGACAAAGGGCAACACCTTACCTTTATTCTTCCTGGCCAGTGCATCAGCCTTTTCCCAGATCTCATACGCATGGAGGATGTAGGAGGTGATGTTGACGTAGGACGAGGTGACACTGGAGATGTGGCAGGGGACAGTGACAGCAGAGCCAGAGCCGCTGCTGTCATTGGAACCCGGCTGGGAACTCACAGATCCAGCAGGAGAGGGAATGGGAGAAAGAGGAGAAGGCAAGCCTGTGCTTCTGCATCAGAAGAGAAACCCCCATGAGCGCTCAGCCCAGAGCTAACCCTCCTTCCCCAGGCCGCCTCATGCCAGGCCTGCAGCGTGGGTGCAGGGCTGCAAAGTGAGATGTGTCCAGCTGCAGCACAGGCAATGGTGCTTTGAGGGACAGCCAGATGTTTGGAAGTGATTGTGAAGGACTCTGCTCAACAAGAAAAAATGTGCGACCAGACATCGAAAAGGGCCACCCATCCATCTTCCAAAATCCACACCTACTTGTGAAAGTCTTCACCAGATTCCCCAGTGTTTTCCCCAAAGCCTTCCAAATCAGGCCCACTGAAGCTCCGCTCCTGTGCAGGCTCCTCAGAGCAGCCAGCTCAGCCTACACACACTCATTTATAGACCCAGGGCAGCTACACGTGGTCAGACACAGCCTGGCTCTTCACACCCCGCCACTTCAACCAAGATAATTTTAGGCACTGCTATCACAGGGCTGCCACCACTGCTCTCAGGAGGCCATTTACTTCTCAATGAACTATCCTGTGCAAGGTGGCCAAAAAATGTAACTGGCATCAGCACCACTGTCAAAGCCCAAACAACCTTCTCTTGGCCACAGATTTTGGAAGACAGCCTGGTAGCTGTCTGCCATATGAAATGACCACAGAACACAGAAAACCAAACTCATTGGCATTGAAACACAGACACATGACAGCAGATTTTTAAATCTTACCTTGCAACACCAGGAGAAGGTGCTTGTATTATTCTGAAATTACTCTGCAGCAAGGAATAAAAGTCTAGTTAGTTTGGACTGTTCAGCTGACATCAGTAACCAGCACAGCCGTCCAGCTGGCACCCCAGGGTAGCTGTGCCCTACCTTGAAGTGGTCGTTGAGGAGCCTGGAATACCTGATTGCAGTGTCCTTCTTGTACCCAAACATTGCCATGTGCAGGAGGGCCTGACAGCGCATGCTGGGGGCACAAGCACAGCGAGGGTCAGTGTCTGCGCCTCAGCTGACTGCAAAGTCAACAAAGCTCAAAATTCCTTCTGATTGTGGTAATAAAAAAATACTTGGTGAACAAAAATCACAAGGGAAAAGCAAGCAACAAGGAAGGGCCTTCTCTGGTCTGTCATACCAACAGGTGCCTGGGCTCTCAGAGGTGCCAAAGGCTGGGTAAACCCCCGTCCAGAAGTGCCTCATCCGTGTTCAGCCACAGCTTCAGTTACACAACTCAAACATGGGCAGCCAAACCACATTCTTTCATCTCAGCTGAAAGCCCTTGTGTGCTCTCAAGTTACCAGCAGATCAAATTTTAAACCCTGTACCTTCTACATGTGGTCCCTTGTGATCCCCCAGCTCACTTTAGAGATGCTTCAATTCACTCTGGTTTTTATATTGGTTTTTTTATCCTTGCATAACTCTAACTCCCATTTAACTCATCCCTTCACCCCTGGAAGCAATGGATCTTTCCCTCTCTCAAGTTTCAAAGCAGTGCACAAAGGAATATAAGCACAGTTACTCACTGTAAGACAGCAAAGATTTTTCCATGTGAAGAGACTGAGGAGTCTGCAAATGGTTTCAAAGTCATAATGAATCTAGAAAAACAAAATAAACAGGACCTTGTCAGCCACCAGAGCACTCTTAAGCCCACAGTTCATGAAAAAACAGTGCATGCCATGATCTTAAAAACAGGCAGAAAGTCAGGAAACCTGCCCCGAGTTCTCAGTCCTGGCACAAAGAACTTTGTAACATCTCCAGCAGAGGACTGGTGTCAAAATGCCCTCCCCTCCAAACAGGCCCACCTGGCACCCTCTGAGAGCCCCTTACTTGATGAGAGCTATGGTGTCACTGAGGATGCTGTAGGCTGACTTGGGTTCCAGCACATCTGACTCCAGGGCAATCCCGTACTCGATGAAGGAAAGCGCAGCCTCCAGGTACTGAAAGGCCTTCCCAGTCTTGTCAGTCTATGGGGAAGAAAATGCTCAGTTTTTAACTAAGATCAAACACACTTCTCCCAAACATACTTGAACTGTCTTTTCTTCCTAGTTAGGCAAGAATTGAAGAAAGAAAAATATTTCAGTCTGGCCTCTCAATGAAAACTAAAGGGTTCTCAGCAGAAGCCTTAATGTGATCCCAGACATCAGCTTTGTGTGCTCCATTTGACTCTCTTTGCTCAAGGCTTTCCCTGAGTAATTTATTATCTTCACATTTTTTAGACACCTTTGTCTGGTCTTGGAGGCACAGGGGGACTTCCCATTGCAGTATTCCCTTCATTTTCACAGGTAAACAGAAAGTAGCAATGGACATTATCTGACTGAGATAATTATCTGCCGTAATTAGCAAAGCAGTATGACCCCTTGTGCACACTGTTAAACTGCACAGAGCAGAGAAAATCAGATCTGCCAAGGCCACTTCCAAGGCTCAGTCACCAGCAACTTAATAACTGCCAGGATCCTGAATTCTCTGACTTTTCTGATTTTTTAAATTGTCTTAAAACTAACAGTTGTATCTGTTTTCCAAGGATGCTTTTACAGCTCTGCACAGCTGACCCCCGACAATGCCAGCTCTGAATCCATCCTCCAGATGTGTTTGCATCCAAGAGAAACATCAGAAGGTGTGGCAGCCCCAGGCAGCCTGCCAGGACGTGTCTGAGCACACTCCGGGCAGGGAGCACGGAGTTCATGTGTCCAGTGGGCCCCAGTGCCACCCCAGGGCTGTGCAGGAGCACAGGTAGCACCCACCATGGCATCAGCTCTGTGCTTCAGCCGCTGCGCCTGCTCCATGTAGTGCTCCTTGGGGCGCTGCCTGAATTGGGGACAGAGACAGAAACACATCAAAAAGGGTAAGAAATTATCAGGTTTACTTTCCTATCTAGAGCGTGCTACGGGTTGAATGATTTCATAAAAAAATATGTTGGCATAATATTGGAACTTACACTTAGAAACAAAAAACCACCAGAGGTTGGGCTGCTATGGAAGAAAGTTAATTTCCTCATTCCCATGGAAAGATAGTTACAACATCTACCATTCCCCAAGTACAGACCCACAAATACATTTTAATTGAAACAAAATAAATTTGGCAGCAACTACACACTTATCTGAGACCAAAACCTGCATTCAAGTTACCTGCTTACAAGAGAGATGGGCCCTAATTTCCTGAGTAGGTTCCCTCAACCCAAAACTTGTAAAACTTTGCTTTCTTGTAAACCTTTGTTTTGTGATGGGTAGGCATGAGAGCAGTACAGGGCAGATCTCACACACCTTTCCCCCTCTCCTTCCTCCCAAAGAAGTGCTCATGAAAAAGCAGAAGCCAGCCTTGCCTTGTGTCTTCAGAAAGTAAAGATGAGGGGTGTCAAACAAAATCTTACTTTTCAAACTTGAGCAGAGGTCTCCTTGGCTTAGAGGTACCATTTGGCAACGAAGGCACTGGGAAAGGCTTTGTGACATCACCTGCAGATCCCTGAAAAAGGCCAGAGATAACACTGTTTAGAGATATATGCCTAAACCAGTTCCAAAGCCTGGCTTTCCTACATTCCAAGTGAAAATCTTTATCTGTCCCAAGCAGGGTCTATTCTCCAGGCCCTTTTCCCCAGCAACCCCTGCTTGCTTCTCAGTACTTGGCTGCTTGTACCCAGTACACCAGTGATGTATTTGCAGTTGCCTACAATCTGAAATGGTGCTTAGCATAAACACAATTCTCACACCCTTGGTGTTCACAGAGGGTGTTTCTGAAGAGAATCACACGGCAGCCATGTGGAGTGCTAAACACAGCCCTCATGTGGAGGAAACCACCCAGCAGTTCTCCTGGACACCTACTTTGATGCCCTTGGACAGGTCCGTGTGATTTCCCTCCCCCTTCCTGTGCTTGGCAAACAAAGGATCCTTGTGGTTGCTCTTGCTCCTGGCAGGGTTATCCATGGCAGGCAGCTCATCAGTCTCATTTTTGGGTCTCTTTTGGGTCATCTTGGCTGATTTTGGTGCAGGTTGTGCAGCAGACATGGCTGGCAGTGGCAGGAACACATCTTTCTTCTGGGTTTCAGATGAGGCTTTTGGTGCTCTGGAGATGGGAAGCAAATTCATGAATAAGGTGTACACAGAATGTAGGGATTTTTTACAAACTTAGTTACATCATGTGCCAATTCTGTTTAAACTCCTCTGGAAGTGTGAGATGACTCGTTAATAATACAAGGAATTAACAAAAGCAAAACAAAACTTTAGGGCCTCACAGTGCTTTAGGCAGCAAACCTTCACCTGCCGTCAACACACAAGCACTTTTCACTCAGTGAGGGAGGTGATTACAGGGACTGAAGGTCCTGGGAATATCCCCAGCCAGGAAAACGAGCTGCAGCACTGCCTGCCTCTCCCCCTTTTGGTCAGTGGTATTTTCTGTGGTCAGAGATACTTGCCCTGACACTTGATCCTGTATGTGCTTTGACAGAATTAAACTGAGTTCCACTTTTAACACTTGCCAGATCAACTAGACAACATTCACATAGTTGAGAGAGACTTGAAATGTTATACTTTTAAACGGCAGAGATTATCACATTTAACAACATTAGCTTTCTGATCAAGCAGGGAACTCTGACAGCTCTAAGCATCACCAAACAGTGCTAAACTTTGTTTCATCGCTGCTCATTTACATATTTTTATTCAGTTTCTCAAAGTTTCCAAGAAAACACTGAGCAGGGAATCCCAGCTCATGGACAGCAACATCAGCAGAGGAGGAAATGAACCAGTGAGGGACTGAGGTGTGACTGGGCACATCGCGCCTCTCTCTGCTGTGCATGGGACAATCCTCTCCTCTCTTTCATGCACCTTTCCCATGGCTTGGTCCCTGCTCACATCAGACACGTGCTCCCAGGCTTCTCCACACTGGCACAGATGCTGCTCCACAGAGCACAGAATCATCACTGACCTGCCCAAGTGCATCCTCTCCCCAAAAATGCATCCCATCCTTCCTACTCCAAAAGCCAGAACATGACTAAAACAGGTGCTCACTTCCACTGGGGAAAAGGGAGGAATAAGCCCCAGAACTGAAGTTCTTGTTCTACCACAGTTCAAATATCCCTTCACCCAGCTAAATGTTAGTCCCAGTTTCTCAGTGTTCTCTCTTCAGAACAGCAGTTTACTCTGTTGCCAGGACACAAACCCCAACACTACACACAATGCAAGCCAGCCCCTCAAAGTGAAGCCACAAGCAGGCAGGAGTGGAATGCAGTAGCCCAGAGCTGAGGCAGGAGTGTCCCTGTCGGGAGCAGTGCCCAGCTCTGGGAAGCACTCGCTGCAGCAGAGGCCTGCCCAGAGTGCCAGCAGTGCTCCAGCATGCACAGGGCAGGGGAAGCTCCAGCACAGCCACACAACACTGCAAACGCTGTGCTGGGAAAGGAGGAATTCCTGCTCACGCAGCACTGAAACTCCAGGCAGTTAGGACTCAAAAGGAACACTAGGAAAACAAGACAAAGACAACAGGATGACTTTAGTGGAGAAGGGAAGTGCTCCCTGCCCTACAGAGCTGCTTTCTGGACTGGTTGCTTCCAGGGTGTAAAGGCAAATCTGCTGTAGATTAGGTTTCAGAAGGAACGTTATGTTAGAAGCAAACTCATGTGTATAAGGACAGGAGATACAGTTCCTTGATCTAAGCTGTTTAGCAAAGACTTGGATTTATAAATCCTTCTGCTCTTCCACCTCTGTGTACTTACTTCAATTTACTGGAATCTTTGTCAGCTGAAGGCTGCAATGACTTTGCTTCCTTTTCTGATTTCATTTTCTTCCTATCAGTCTTCTCCTTCTCTGCTCTCTAACAGGAAGGAAAACAAAGGAAAAATAAAATCACTTAGGTTTTCAAAGTTTACATTACAGACGAACACAGTTTGATACATTCTGGTTAAAAAAAAAAAGAAAAAATACCTTATTGGAACCAACAAATTGCAAACCCACAGCACAGAAGATACAGATTGCAAGTTCCTTTACAAGTAACCTAAAATGACATTTTATCTAATTTTGCTAGGATAGATTAACTGCTTTGTAGTGGCAGGAATGGATCTGCTAAACCTGTTGCTGCTAACAGTAATCAGAAGCGAGGCACTTGCATGTGAGTTAGATACTCCAGATGTGCAGGGGCTTTGGTTTTTATCACCAAAATGCTGATTAGGTGAAATTTCAAAGCTCTGCTCATCCAGGGACCCCAGAGCTGGGTGCAGCACTGCGGGTGGGGTCTCAGCAGAGCAGGCAGAGGGCAGGATCCCCTCGCTGAGCCTCCTGAGCACACAGCTTTGGATGCAGCCCGGGGTGTGTTTGCCTTTCTGGGCTGCAAGCACAGGCTGCTGGGTGCAGCCCAGCCTGTCAGCAGCAGAGCCCCAGGCCCCTCTGTGCCAGCAGCCCTCAGGGAGCTCTCCCCCAGGCTGTGCCTGGGCACTGCCAGCTCTGTGTCACTGCCGGGTGTGCTGGGACACCGGCTCTGCTCTGGCAGGGTGCTGGGGACAGGGCTCCAGACTGGGATCACATCCCCACGCTGCCACTGGAGTGTCTGACAGCTGCTGGGAGGGCCCCACTGCTGCCCTGACAGAACTGACAGCGGGCTCCGAGGGGGTTCCCTGCAGGCAGGCACTGAGATCGCAAGGGAAGACATGTCTAACATCAAACTGCTCCTCTCCTGTGTCTCTTAGACGACAGGAAAAACGTGACAGATGGACTGCCTGTTCTCCTTTCTCCCACTGCTCTGCAACAGCAAGAATCTCTGGGGTCTCTCAAGGTTCTTCACCATTTCCCTGCTCTTCTCAACTCTCCCTCACAACGACAGGAAACTCATAAAATGGCAAAACTAAATGAAGCCCAAACCAAACCCATGCTGAGCCACCTGCTCTGTGAGGAGGACCAGAAAGGGAGTCAGGGACTGAAATATCCAGAGGTAATACAGATTCCCCACAAGGCCTGCAGTCAGCTCCTTGTGCAGCTGACCCAGCTGGCTGGACGTATATTCACAGATCCCTTTAGGAGTCAGCTTTTCAAAAAACACTTGTGAGCAACCATCACCTCAGTTAAATAAAGAATTGTCTTGTAGTTCAAGCGAAAGCGACTGCTGCAACTGATTTTACTGTCTGAGAAACCCATGATTCCAAGAGAACAGCAAAACTATATTCTAAAATACCAAAGCATGTCAGACAGCTTACAGGGTTTTTCATTTGCTCAGGAGGGGATTTGTGACCAACAAGAAACACCTGCAGAAGGTTTTGATTCACATTCCCCTTGATAACAGCTTTAGAGCAGGATAGTGGCTGTACTCCCAGCCCACACAGGCTTTCCAGCCACCACGCTGGTCCTTGCACAGACCCACCTCCCACCCCACCCCTCACCTTCTTCTTTGCAAGGGGCTCCTCAGGAGTGTCCATGGCCTTCCTCTTCAAGTCCTGCTTGCTGGCGCCAGGAGGGCCCTTGGTCTCTGCGCTCCTGGGGTGCCCGTTTCTGCTGGGGGGCTGAGGGACCTTGTCCAGGTGGCAGAGGTCTATTCTGACCACGAGGCGCTCTCGGGCTGGCGGGTCCCTCAGTGGTGAGAGCAGCCTCTCCCCGAGAGGCAGAGGCAGCTCCTCCCTGTGCAGCTCCCAGGGCCTGGGGCTCCTGAGGGCAGCTGTGCCCTGGCCCTGGGGAGGGGCACCGGCAGCCTCGTGTGCCTGTGTGTCCCCCATGGGCCCGGGCTGCAGCAGGTGCTTGGCGCTGGCCTGCTGTGAGCCTTTGCCCTTTTTCTTCTCGGAGGGCTCTTCAAGTCCTGGTTTATGGTTTTTTCTGTCATTGGATTTTGTCCTCACTGTTTTTTTGACTTTTGGCTTGTCCCTGGAAGATGAGTCTGTGCCCTCCAAAGGAGCAGGCTCGCCCTCCACCCTGAGGCCCCTCTTGGGCCCCTGGTGGCCCTTGCTGGGCCTTTTGGCCCCCACAGGCTGCCTGGGCAAGGGCTCCTGTGCTGGAGCCTTCTGGCAGCTGCCTTTGCTGGGAAGAGGAGCCCCCTGAGGAGCCGTGGCCCCCTGGCCCTGGTGAGGAGCCTTCAGCTGGCCGTGCTGTTGCGTGCCCTGCCCACGTCCATCCCCGCAGGCACTGTCCCTGGGGCTCTCTGTGGGCACGGCTGCTGCGGTCACCTTGCTCAGCCAGTTGTCCAGCTGCCACTTATTAGAAGTTGGTGGCTCGGGCTGCAGACAGAAAGAGAAAGGGAGGATTCAAGCCTGATGCCTTCATGGGCTGTTTCCACCCTAGCACAGCTTACCAGAGCCCAGGGGCTGTGCCCACAGGTGTCCAAGTGTTTGCTTTTGCATGTGAAGGACTGACTATGAACAAACAGGCCATGTGCACTAACTAGCTCCAGAGCATCATGGATGAGCAGCTGGCTGAATAAAAAAAGGACAAAAAGGTCGATGGCAAGCAGCTAGGACTTAGTATTTTCAGGACAGACCAGGCAGAATTTAGCAAAAGAGGAAAAGCATAACATCTTCCTTCAAAGACAACATACTGCAGTGGGCAGTCTGTAACTGAACTGCTGGGGGGCAAAGGGTATTAGAGATGGAAAGAGGCTGTCTCAAAGCTTGTTTTTGGCTTCTCCCTCTTCATGCACTTCTAAGGTGAAAAGAAGGAGAGCTAGAGCTGAGGCAGTGAAGGAAAAATACATTACTAGGGGCTTTGTAAGAGTACCTCAAAACTGCCAGTGGATTGTTTTGCATCAGCTGTGGTCTGCAGACACAGCCATGTACTTCCCAGTGGCCTGAGAACATTTTGCAAGCTGGAGGAATTGTTTGAAAGCATGGGACATGAGCACTTCTGCAGCAGGTTTTTTAAAAATGTACAGTCTCACACTTATAAAAGTTTAAGGCAACAAGTTCTGTTTGTCTGCTTTCTCCAGAAAGAGCCTCAGAAATGCCAGTACAGCAGTATCCAAGCCAAATTCAACAGCAGCAGGACTAAGCAGATTCCAGCCCTTCCTGCAGGTCTGATCCCTTCAGCTGCAACCTGGGAGAAGCTCAGTCTGTCACTCAGGCACAGGAGCTGCAGGGAGGCTCCTCTGAAATGATCAGGATCTGATCTCACCCTGGCAGTGCCCATTAAAGGCACCCAGAAATCCCCACACAGCCCAGCTGTGCATTCCATCTGGGCCTTGTCTCCCAGTGAAGGCACCGATTCCTCCAGGAGAGCTACACAGTTATGCCAGAGCACAAGGGGGAACACTTGCAGGCTGGGCACCTGAAAGTCTAATTATGCTGGCAGTGAGGGTAACTAAGGTTGACAAACTCTACAAGGAAGCAAAGGGCAAGAGAAGTCGAGTGAGGCAGCAAAGGTGTCAGGGGGACAGCAGAACAGTGAGGGTGTTTCAGGTGTCAGCAGTGGCTGTGAGCAGCAGTGAGCAGCCTCTCCTGGGTTTGCGTTCACCTCGGGCGCTGGGGCTCGCCCAGGGCCGCTCCCCTCGCCGTCGCTGGAGCGGCTCTCTGTGTCCGAGTCCGAGGAGCTCCCGGAGTCGCTGCTGCTCCCTGACTCCGAGCTGCTGGAATGTGCTGAGCCCACGCTCTGGGGCTGCGACTGCAGGGAGCTGCAAGGCCACCAGGAGACAAAATTAGAAAGCAGCATGCTGAAGGTTACTTACTTATTATATTGACAGGGCAGTATTCAAAAATAAAACTGAAACCCCATGTTTTGGCACTGGACAAGATGGGGGAAGGCCAGAGAAACACACTGGCATACTTAAAAATAAAGCACCAGAATACAAAATTGCTGGAAATAATAAAACCTTCAACTCCAACCCAGTCAAATATGTAGGCGGGATGCCACTGCTACAATGTGGAGCAGCATTTTTCCAACCAAATTTTAAAAAGCACTGAAACTGCCCAGTGCTTTTCTGAAAAACCAACTCTCAAAATGAACAACTTCCAATAAAAATGAACAAGGCAGGAGGTTTCTGTTTTATCCTTTCTCCCCCTTAGGTTTTCACATCATCTGTGTTACTTGGTCATGCTGCTGTAGGCACTTCATTAATAGCCACATCAGGCAGCAGCATTTCGTGCAACACCCTGCTCTAAAAAACATGTTTTTCTCCACACTGACAGTGGAGCGGATGGAATCCAGGAAGAGTTGTCCCTTTTATGCACAGTGTTTTTCTTTTGAAATGGGCTTACAAAATTAAAATGTAGATTTTTTTTTTTCTACTTTGGTTTACCATGTCAACGCATTTGTAACAGCTGGAGGCAAGCTCCTTGCTGATCCAAGGCTGATATCATGAGAACACTCCTATTTTAAGAGTTTGCAGAGACACAGATCATGCCAAGTACTGGCGTCCTCCTCTGCAAGTCTGACTTTGTAGATAACTCTTGTGCTTGTAGAATATACATGTCAAGCCAAAAAAAAAAAAATCTGTGTCAGTGCTCTCCTATAGGAAAAATTTGGAGTTTTTCCCTCTTTCATCCTCCAGTGCTGGCATGTGGCTGTTCAGCCTACCTTGAATATTGCTTCTGACTAACAATACATGGCAGGAAGTGCTTCCAATCAGCTTCCTTATCAAGAGGAGCTGAAAAAGCCTCGATGAGTCTTCCTGGCCCTTTCCTGTTCTATACCCACTTGGCTGTTCTGGGCTTCCTTCTGAGCTAAAACTGGACTCACATCTCACCCATCACCACTACAGCTGAAAATCCCATCAGCTGCAGTGTGATCTACAGACATCCTGGTGGAGGGGAGGAGGAGAAGAGAAAAGAGCAGTTGAAGAAATAAAATTCTGGATCATAGGCAAAATCCTGCATGTCTGGATTATTCATTTCTAATTGGAGCTTTCCTGAAAACCCCACACAACTAAAGCTGGCTTTCAAGAGCAGCCAGAAACCAAAGTCTGTGGCTTTTCAAGAGAAATCAGGAACCCCTACCCTCCTATCCCACATATAAAAAGCAGTTTTGTTTTTCTCCTTATGTGGTCTAGCTAGTAGTTTGGGAACAAACCTGTACCTTGGAGGAGCAAGTGAAGAAGGTGACTTTTCAACAACCTGTTTTGTTCACAAAAACAAAGAGGAGAAGGGAGGAAAGGTTAGCTCGGAACTCAGAACAATGCAACAGGTGGTGATGTTTAAGGGGAAGTGAGTCTGTGCCTAGTGTACAGAACAGCTCAAACCGACTTGCTCATCACCGCTCTCTTCACTATCACTGAGCTGCAGGTCGTCCTGGAGCGTTCTGAAAGACAACCAGAAGATAAACATCAGCCAAGGCAGACTCATTTTGAAGCAGCAGGCACTGAAAAAGATTTGAGCTGTACTTGCCAAAACAAACCAACCTCCCCCATCCTTTCTGAACATTTGGCATGCTCAACCTATTAAACCCTGTCATTACCTGAAATGAACTGTTAAAATGTTTTGCTTTATTTTTACTGGTACTGTAAGAGACTCTCATGCTATCAGCCTGCACAGGCTCCTCAGGGGACAGAGAGCATCAGGAGCTGTGCATGTTCACACACTCTGCCCTCAGGGGCTGCAAGTATCTCTTCTGTCCCAGGGGTTGTCGTTTTGCTGCTCAAGTCTCCTATCTCACATCATTAAGGCAATGCCAAGGTCAAGTCTATCCCTCATCTCCCCTCTGCTCAATGAACTCCCTGCTCCTGCACATCTCAGCAGTATTGTTGGGCAGTTCAGGCACTCAGAGCAGTTTACAAGTCAGGAGGCACGAGCTCTGCTTCACTATTGCTAGAGAAGAGAGCAGGCTGCCAACAAACATTTCCAAAAGCATCCTTTAGTCCCGTGCCTGCAGGTGGTCACTGCTGTTTGCAATTTCAATATATTACCATGGTTCTTAAAAGGCTGGCAGGGAAGCAGAGGGACCCAAAGCTCTCCCCAATTGTTATCCCTCTCTCTGGCAATCGTGCAGGCATCCCAAAGAATTGAATAATAGGCAGGTAAAACTTTGCTATTCAAAAAGTTACTCAAATCTTGAATCTAGCTGGCAATTGACTCCTCAGCCCAGAGGATTATTCTATTCCTTCCAAAAATGGGATCAAAAGCTTGTGAGCTGTAAAAGGATTTTAATCAATCAGGTCAAAACTCTACTAATTTCAACCTCATTTCAAACCAAGGGCTTTCTGTGAGAAATTCTTCTTACGGCCGAAAGAGAAAAATAGGACTCTGACCCCTCATGACAACATTTTATAGCGAGAAAACAACCACAAATGATCCCCCCAGTGAACCACATCACACTGAAAAAAGAGGGAGAAAGCTGGAAGAAGTCGGTGCCTTCTTTGTTCAGGCATTTTGACTGCCATCCCCTGTGATCTGCCCTGCACTGCCTCATTTCCTCACACACCTTCTCACTGGAAATCACCTCTTGCCTCTTCATTTAGAGTAAACACTGGGGGGAAGCACTGTGAGACACCACCTTGGAAAAGGAGAGCCCAGATTTCCTACAGAAGTCAAACAGCCCCCAGCCTGCAACAGTCCTGCATGAGGCAGCTCTGCCTGTGGGCAGAGCCAGGCTCACTGCACAGAAATGAAAAAAGAACAGTCACGGTGCAGGCAGCCTCCTCACTTCTGGGCAGTCTGGTTACACATCCTCTGGCATGTCAATGAATCCTTTTAATTTTCTTTTACAACTCCCAAGGGGAAGGAGTCCTTCAAAGGTGGTAGTGAAGAAACTTCCAGGGATGCTAAAACAGGATGCTGGAAGGTTTTAAGTCTGGTTTTGGGGTGAGGGGGTTTTTGTTTGTTTTGTGGGGTTTTGTTTAGTTTTGTTCTGCTTTAAGAATTGTAGACTAAAGACCTATTTCCTTTAGAGGTAAGAGGATTATCACAGAATCATAGAATGGTTTGGGTTGGAAAAGACCTTAGAGATTATTTAGTTCCAAACCCCTGCTGTGGACAGGGACATGCACAGACACTACCTAGATCTCTTTAAATCTGATTTAACTGTTTGCAATAAAAAGGATTACCTTTTCCACCTGAGCTCCTGGTAAATAAAATACATCAGCAAAAAGAACACTGCAACTACTTATGCTCTATTTGGAATCAAGGAAAACATTAAAACTTCGAGTCATACTTCTGCAAGGGTAGACAAAGCCAGTTTCCCCAAAACAAGGTCTTGACAAATTGTTATATAGCCTAGTTAAAACAAATAAATCTGCCTTAGTAATTTTTAATGCTCCAGTTACCTCAGGAATTAATAGATGCCAAGGTTTCATTTGCAGCTTATGTACACACCATTAATCTCCCTAAAGCTATTTAAAAAGAGTTCTTTTAGTGAGAGAAACAGCACTAAAATTATTATCACTTGCCAAACAAGCTCACTGAAAGCCCAGGCTGGTCCCTCTCTGCTAGCCAGGCTAAAGATGCATCACCAAGAATGCACATGGCTTCTCCCCTTTTAAAAGAAGGGCTGCTTCCATTCCAGCACTGCCAGGTGCAAACTTCAGGGCTGCATTCAAGAATGAAATCCATCTGGGAAATCCCTGCACGCTCTGAAAAGCTGAATGCTTCATTTGGGCACACAGATGCCCTGGGATTTCATCTTCTAATTAACCAGCACAATCACTGTTTGTTTTCAGCCAGCTACACTTTGCAACACAAGCTACTCCAGGCAGCTGAACTTTCAGACAGTCACGTGTGCTTTGAACAGCACAGAAAGCCAGGCCTGCTGTGCCAGAGAAAACAAGCACAAAAAAGCAGGGATGCAGTGCTTCAAGGGAAAGATGTAGAGAAAGTCCTCGGGCAAACAAAGAGGTGATGTTAAATAGCCACAGATTAAAAAGAACAAAATAACTTTCATCTGGTGCATTAATAGCTGGGTTTTTTCTGCAGTTTTGTCTTTATTTTAACACAGTCATCGTAATCATGACAAGGTTTAGTGGACTTGGCATTGTCAGGTTAGGAATTGGACTGGATGATCTTAAAGGTCTTTTCCAACCTAAATGATTCTGTGATTCCATCATGAAACAATCATGTTTCTGTTGGTGACAATTCCCTGTGTTGGAAGATTTCAAAGAAAAATCAGACTGATAAAACCTTAATCTTCAGCAACATCAAGTAACCCAGGATTTAGCTCTTTTCAGGTTCTTTTAGTTAACTGCACAGTAGAGACGTGAACAGGGTCCAGTTACTTACGATGTTCTTGGCTGAGAAGCTGGCAGCGTTTCTGAAGGTGCTCCATACTGCTCTGGAAGTCAAAGAGGAATAGCTTGGGTTTATTTGCTTCCTTGGTAGCTGATTTAACCCTATGGTCTCTGAGCACCAGATTGGACTCATCACTTTCTTCTAGGACATAATTGTCATTCAGATTAGTCATCATTCCAAATGGGGTTTCCTCATGAGATACTGTTTGTCTTCAGATGAACAACTGCCTAATGTCTAGGTAATGAATTACACAATCTCTTAAGCCATTCCTTAAGCCATCACTGTTCAACAAAGCAGAGGAAACCACGCCTCTTAATCAATGTAAACATTTGACATATCAAGTATAACACAACAACAAAACTGTCAATACACAGATTGCGTGTTTCGTTTGAGTATCTACTTACTCTGATCCTTTGCTACAGATCCTTCAGGTTGCAATTCCTAGAAAAAAAGGACAAAGTGCAAATTGAGAATAAAATAAATGAGCTCTCTCATAAGAGCAGCATATTGATGATTTGTTTTTCATGTGTTACTTTACTGTAATAAACATTTCAATTAGCTTGTCAAAGTGTCCAATAGTGTAAGCTGGCCTGATGTAGCTTAGCATGGACAGAAATGGTAAGGTGCTACTGTCACTAAAAATGGGTTGTTAGCACATTAGGGGAATGTGCATTCTTGAAGAAATATTTCAAACTTCTTGTAAGAGCTACCAAACACTTCTGTTTAACACAGTCAGCAAATATTTCTGTTCACAAAAAGATAAAATGTACTTTGTGCTTCAGCAGAGATACTTAAGATGTCTCAGAAAAGTAGCTGTATTTGAAAACCACAATTACAACAAATGTCTTAGTTGCTGAAGCACTTTTTATTTATTCTCCATTGTGCTTTAATTTATCTGACTACTTCTGAAGGTAATACCTCCCAACTGCCCGTATTTATAGAAGGGGGACAAAATCAGGTGGAAACACAAGCAAGAGCCAGAAATCTCTCTTGTAGTTTATCACAAGTCCTGGCAGAGAGGGTGTCTTACCTTTGCTGGGAATGGGAATTTGGCAGGCTCTGCTTTGGTAGGAGTATTGAGAGCTGTGAGGGGAGGTGGCCAGGAGCGGGTCATTTCCTGGGAAGAGATGGAGAGGAGCAGCTCAGGATTTCAGGATTTTTGCTGATAGGTACAGAGGCTCCTTTGGATCTACCTCTTCATGCACTTGGGCATGTTTCCCCATGGCTGCTACAAAAATACTGATATGCATTACTGACAGGCAAGAGCACAGGATATGCCTGGTAAAACACAGAAGGACGCCAGACTGCCAGGAGTGCTCCTCGTGCTGCCAGCCCAGCCAGCACAGGGCAGCCAGTGGGCACCTGAGCACAGCTCCCCTCCAGTGAAACACTGCCCCAATAGCAGCTTCTGGAGGGCAGTCGAGGCATCAGGATTTTGCAGCCTCAAGCAACAGCAAGGGGAGTGGATTGCAGAAACCAAACTATTCCTCCAGGACTTCAGCATCTCAAAACAGCATTTGACATCAAGGAACCATCTCCTCAAGATGAGCACCACTGCCTTGGGAATGCCACGGCATTTTCACACTGTGCACAAGGAAGGGATAACACAGCCTCAGCCACAGCCGAGCCTGTGCCCTGCTCAGAGCCAGTTCTGACAGAGGTCACAGCACCAGACGTGGCTGTGCTCTGCAGAGGGGACTGGAATTCCATGAGGGAGCAGCAGCAGTGCCCTGCACAGGCCGGTGGGAAGGACACAGGTGTGCTCCTGCTCAGGGCCACGGTGCTGGGCTGGGAATGCGGGCACGGGGCGGAGGAACAGAGCCTCTGGGGAAGGGCACACGGGAATGGCAACCCCCAGGCAGGAGCAGCTCCCCCTGATGTGGGAGCAGCTCTGGCTGGCCCGGATCACTCGACAGCCTTGAACTGCACCAGACTGAATTACACTCCTGTACTGATAGAAAGAATGATCTCACACTCCAGCTGTATTCAAGGCTGACTCTTACCTTTACTTCTCCTCAGCACACCCCCAAACTAGTGACAGCTACATCTCCTGAGTGAGCAGAAGCAGAGCCAGCCTTTCCCCAGCCTTTAAGGCATGCAAAATCTAAGCAAACACAGAGATCTATTATTTAAGAGTACCTACCCTCAAAATTTCTTCAATGGACTGCACATCAATGGGGTTGGTTTGCTGTAACAAGAAAGAGGGAAGCAGCATGAGTCTGTTTGGGTTTTTTACCAACTGACATGAGAAGGCATGCACTCAATGAACATTTGCTTACCAACAGCTCAATAAATTTCATGGAAGTCCATTAGTAATAAAGTGCTAGTAAGGATTAAAATCTGGCTGGAATGGGGTAAAATGGCTCAATGCCACCAGTGGCAAATGGTATTTGCAAAGCCACTGGTGGTAAATGGAAAAGGGGGCATCACAGTGCTTTGGGTGCTGAGCAAAGCTGAAACCAGGCTGACTCATCAGTCCCAAAGTTAAACACCCTGATAGTGAGAGATGTGATAGACCTTTAAAGCGCCTGATAAAGGAACAAACATCCTACTGATACTACCAACAACTTATCCAAA
This sequence comes from Cisticola juncidis, assembly GCA_013400215.1. Classification (NCBI taxonomy): domain Eukaryota; kingdom Metazoa; phylum Chordata; class Aves; order Passeriformes; family Cisticolidae; genus Cisticola; species Cisticola juncidis. The sequence continues at coordinate 512,147 of VXBR01003158.1, read as the reverse complement.
GCTGCTGAGCTGACACAGCTGGCCTGAAGGGATCCAACAGTCAATCACCTGATACTATAAAAGTCCAGTCCCAAATTTTAACGTCAGAGTCTGCTAACATCTCCCTGCTCAGAGTGTATGTGTGCTCCCACACACTGAGGAGTCCCAGCCATGGGACTTCCCTGCCACAGATCAGCTTCTCACCTACTAAAAAGGCATGTGGCTTTGAAAGCACCTGTCATTTACATGTCCTTCCCTAAGTGATGTCATTAAAGAAGGCTGAAAACAGAAAACAACCAAAGAGCTGAGTGGCTGTAACAAGCAAAATGTATGCCAGATCGGTTCCTTGTCTATAAATAAGAAATTCTATGGAAGTGTCCAGTCATCAGGGTAATTGCTGAAAGGGAAAGGCCAGGAAGGCTTTATTCACATCCAAGGAAAGAGACAGTGAGCTACAGCTCACAATGAAGATCCTGCCTGGACAAAGTATTTCAAAACGCGCTCTATAATGGATTGATTGCAACAAATCAAAATCAGTTTACTTCACCCATTTCAGAAACTAAAGTTTTATGAAGTGATAAGTGATGATAACAGTGGAATGCAATTAACCTGAGAATAAGAGAATATCTGTAACAAGTCTCCAGTCTGGAGCTCTGTTATCCTTGCCAAACAGCCCACATCCCCCTTCCTGGAGCTCTTTCTGATGAGCCTGAAAAGACTTTGACATTGATACAGGTTTACATACACAGAGTATTTATAGTTCAGTTGTCAGGAGGATTTATCATAACCCCCAAGGGATCAGCGACTGGTTCTTCACAGGTCCAGGGGCTCAGCAGAAACCACTTTCCTCCTCATGGCACAAAATTTAAAGGAAAACAAACACATTACACTGAACAAGCCTGGAGGAGCTGGGCTTTTCTGCATCCTGAGTATGTTTTTCCCCTTTTCTTTGTTGTGTTGGTTTTTTTCCTTCAAGTCTCATCTTGGCTGTGTTTCAGCTTGTTAAACCACTAAACCACCGTTAAACCACAATTACCACCCAGCAGAAAGGGATGTCCTTGCCAGCTTTAGGAGAAGAGTTCAGAGGAAAGGAGAAATATGATTCTGCTGCAGGAAATGTTTCAAAGTCCTTAAGACAAAGAAATCCCTGAAAGGAGCTCAGCTCCGCTGAGGACTGTGGGTGTGGGTGATCAAATATTCCACATTGCTGTATATCCCTGCTAGCACTTTTGCAGCCTTTCCTGGGAACACTGGAACCTCCTCCCCACAGACAGCTCCAGTTAAACCTGGTGCATATTTGCTGTGTGACACTGACATCTGTACAATCCCCAGCTTGGATTTCCTTGTGCCACATCCATAATCTTTTGATTTGGGAATGACACAGGCATCTCCAAATGTTGCTTACACAATGTTTTGATGGTCAAGGTCAAGCACAATTATGGGATATCCAGGATCTTTGGCTCGCTGGGTTTGGTTTGTCTTTTCAGAGCCAGTGCTCCCATCTAGACTGATACTGTTCTTCGACAACAGCTAGATCCCGCAGCAATAATACAAATTTAATTACTAATAATATTAATAGGAACACTGATTTAAAAGTAAAAAAAGGAAAAAAAGTCACTGAAGGATTCATTACTACTTTGATCATGAACTGAAAAGGACTTCAGGCCAAAATAATTTCAAGCATCTACACAAACGTAAGAAGCCCTAGAAGTTACTTGAGGAATTAGTCTGTCTTTACTACAACAGGCATGCAGAAATGCACAGGTGCACATACCCACAAAAGAGGAGAGGGAGCTCTTAATTTAGAAAACAATTTAAAATCTGTGCAGGCACTCAATTCACACTGCATAGCAAGTGTGTGACAAAACTCTCAGAAATACTTCCATGTCCTCTCCTCACGAACAGTTCCAAAATCCACACACTGTCATGACCACACAGCTCTGCTCACACCCTGAGCCTTCCTCTGCTCTGTCAGGGAATGAATGAGGCCATTACTGCAGCCACCATCCTCATTAGCAGAGGCTTGGTTACAATATGTCTCCTCTCTTGTTGGCTGGGTCATTTTGGAAACGTGCCCTGTGTGTGTCCATCTCTCACTGTCCATGGCACAGAGAGAATGGATTTCCAACTGCACAAAAATACAGGTGGGGAGCTGCTTTGGAGAGGAAGTTGGCTTGCGTGACTTGTGTGCAAAGGAGGAGAGGGCATCTCATATGCAAGATCTCCTGCTCTGGCTGGCTGAGCAGATGGGTGAAGTGAGGACAAGTTCAAGCTTTCAGCCTGATTTTTGTCCTGCTTGTTGTTTGCAAACTGAGCCTTCACGCAGTGGAGTATGCAGTTTTGTGATATTCCTTGCATTCAAGTGGTAATGACTGTGCAGTTGACATGAGAAAATAAATTTAAAACTGGATATTCAAGTGTAATAGATATTAAAGTATAATAAAGCATAGCATTAAATGGGAAGCAGTTGAAAATGTGATTGGCTTGTTTGTTTGTTTGTGGGGGTTTTTTAGCATGAGAGCTGGCGACCTTCTCTACTGATAGTTGGAGGGGCAAAGTTCTCATTAGGAAACAAAGAACACCTGACAGAAGAATGAAGGGCATGGAAGCCATAACTGGCATTTCTCATTGCTGAAGCACTTGCTTGTGTTCTGTTGGTGCCAGTATCTCATTCTGAGATCAGGCAGAGCAGTAACTGCACACTGGAGCTGTGCACAGCCACTGTTCAGGTTTAACTGCACAGGCAGGGCAGAGCACACACGGCTGGGACAGACAGGGCTGCCCCTCTGCCCTAGGGCCCCCAGACCCTGCTGCTTCCCATCCCAGTCCCTCCCCTCAGCTGCTCACCCCTGCAATGGAGCCAGGCTGTGCCCTCCTGCTGCAGCTGCTCCTCTCCCACCCTGGTACCTGCAGCACCACCTTCACTGCAGGTGGGGCTGCAGAAACCAGGGGCATGTGCCAGCTTCAGCCCCCACGGCTGGGGTAAGCCATGGAGAATGAGCAGGAACAAGCAACACATCCTGGGTCTCCCCTCTGACCAACCTAGTTCTTCAGCCTAATGGAGTGAGACTGGAATAATTCCAGCAAATCAAAGCAAAGCTAAAGAAAATCTGCTTGACATTGCTTCCAGCGTTAAGCTTCACTTCTGTAGTTCAGGAAAACAAAACCTATTTATGCTTTTTGGAGCACGCACACTAAAACAATGCTGAGGCACCATAGAAATGTACAGAAGGATTCTGTCTTATCCAGCTAAAGTCTTCAAAATTACACTATAAATGCATTTGTTTTCTCATTTGTGTTTATGCTGCTGACTTGAAGTCACAAGACTTCATTGTAGACTACAAATCCAATCTACCAGTCTCAGAGTCCACAGGAGCCTTCTAAAATAATTTCTCTGTGTTTTATTTCAGGTCCTCTGTGGGCACAGGGTTTCCCCAGCAGCTCGCCTGTAGACAAGTTCCCTGTGGACAGTTCCACAAGCACACTTAACTCATCTGAGTACACTCCTCTCTTTTCCAAGGCAACACCAAAGTTATTCCACTAAAAAATTGCCACAGCACCTTCTCTTCTGCTCCTGCCCACACCTCAACACAGCAGCTCCAGCCTGTCACCGCCCTCGTCGCAGGTTTGAAAACAAATCAAACCATTCCCCTGAGTTTTCTTCAGCTGACATTGAATGATCCTGGCAAGTTAAGCATTTTACATCAAAATACTCAGCAAACAATGGTTGCAACTGTCCTGTTCCTGCGTGGGTGCCTGCAGGAAATAAAACATTCTTTAAAGATTTTACACGCTTTTCTAACCCCGGGATGGATTATTTTGCTCAATCTAAAAATAAATACATGGGCCTCCTTGTGTTCAAATGGCATAAGAAAAACAAATTGCTGTTTTGTCTTTCTTTGCCTGAAGTAGCCAAGGGGGTTGTGTCCTGGGGGAACAGACTGTTGATATGTTTTAATGAAGGATTCATTACAAAACCTGAGCCACTGACAAAAAATTGTGCATCTCTTGTTAGCCTCCATCTAATAATATAACTGAAATCCAAACAGAGTAAGCAAGGAAGTTAAGTGCAGCATCACCTGTACACTGCCATGCAGACCGGGACTCCAGCCAAGGCTGATTATCTGTCCAGTAAATTGCTCTGCACAGAGTCTCCACACAAGAGCCCCTCTCCACTGCAATGCCCATCTGCACAGCAGCTCTCAAAAATCTAGTTCTGACCCCTTGATTCCACAAAACTTTCTTACCTACCATCCCCTTAAAGTCTCTCCAGTAAATAATTTTTAATAGTGCTGAATGTGAATCTGTAACTATTGTGTCCATAAAAGGCTGAGGTTGTGTCCCCTTGTTCCCTGCAGAATGAGCACACTGCTGTCTCTCAATGTAAGCATTTGGGCTGAGAGCAGCAAGCCACTAGCCAGGCATTTTCTCATTTCCAGTACCACCTTATTGCAATCTATCCTCATAGATAAACTCTTACAGTATTTTGAGTAGCCCGACTCTAGCCTACTCCAGAAAAAGAGCTGGTCACTGCAGCTGAAACAACAAAAGATAAGAAAATAATAACTATGTTTGTTAAGACCATCAAGGAAATTGGGGTTTTTGGTGGTGAGAGGCATCCTGTGGTTCTGGGGATCACCTCTCTAATTAACTGCTGCTCTCTCAGAAATGCTTTCCCTTTGCAAAGACCACTCTCCCTTGGGAAACAAGCCCAGTTAGATTTATGAGGCAGTGGTGGCACTCAGTGTCCCTCCCCTTAATGACTTAGCAAACAGGACCTGGAGATCAGGCTGTCCCAGCTGTTTGAAAGTACCCTCGGCACCTCCCTGCACTACCCACACTGCCAATAAAAGTTTGGGAAATAAAACAAACTGAAGAGGCAGGCTGGAGCCTGGAGCAACATCAGCAGCCCCACCCCAGCACCGGCACAACTCTGAGCTGCTGGGGACAGCCCACACACCCTGGAGGGGAGCTAAAAGCATCAGTCCCCACAGCCCCAGCACCAGAGCATCAAAGCAGAAGGCAAGAGGGAGGGCCATGAGGAAAGGAAGCTTGTTAAAACATCTAAGGATAGTATTTCCAAAGGAGAAAACGAGAAAAAACCACATGTGTTGAAAGGAGAGGAATTGTATCTCTCTCCCTAAGAAAATTAAGTTCTTAACTCAGAAGGAGCCTACATGCTATTTTTAAACCTTAATGCAAATGGAAGAAATATCTTTAAATGCTTCCAAACCATGGAACTTAACCTGCAGGGAAAAAATAGCAGGATGTCCTTTTGCTTGCAAAGGCAATATCACTATTGTTTTATAACTGAACTAAATACAAAAAAAAAGTATTTCTAGATCTGTTGTTTTGTGGATGGAACAGCAAGGTGCCTTATTATTATCACCATTATCATGTCTACACAGATGAAAGTTATCCTCCTCAAGACAAATATTGGACAAGTCTCTTGGAAGCTCCCTATCTTGCTAAAGACAGTGGAAACCAGAGCAAGTCCTGCCCACCAGTTACCAGGTCACTCTTCAGTTCTGCATGCTGAACAGTGACCAGGTAACTGAAGCAGCCTGACTTGCACTTTCAGCTGTAAAAGCAGTGTCCGAGGCTGACGCTGCTCCCAGGAGATGTTTGTTATTACCCAGCTGAGCACACGCAGACACTCCGTCCTCTCCTCAGCAGACAGCTCTGTGCACTCAGCAGAGAGCTCACAGCACCCTGACCTGGTGTGCCAGGTGGGAACAGAGGCCAGGCTGGACAGAGCCTTCTAGAACCTTCTTTGCTTATGCTGTATCTAGAACCAGTCCACAATATTTAAAATCTGCATATAGAAGACACTTGCCTTTGTCATGACTCAAAATGTAAGGCTCTTCAAAGACATTTTTATCATTCCCTAAGCTCTGCACTAAAGGCTCCAGACAGTGTTCCCAGAAATTCTTTCTGGCCAGGCCTGCACACTGCAGAGCTGTCACACACAGTCCCTCTCTGCAGCCAAGGGAAGCAGGAGGTGCTGAGCTAAGGAACCTGCTGGCACTGGAGAAGGGATCCTTGTCAGGCAGGTGCAGTGGGAAGGCTGCAGGCCATGAGCCTCCCAGGCTCAGAAAGCCATCAGGAAACAAAGCCATGCTGAGAGGATGGGACAGGGGCAGTTCACTGCTTCTTTCCTTGTCTGTTTAATCTGGAGGGAAGAAATGGCCTTTTTGCTTATTTAACATACTGTCTGAATGGCTTGTAATTAAAATGCAAACAAGGAGAGATGACTACAAGAAGTACCAAGACACCAACCAACTTCTGCCTAAGGAAAAGCTTTCTCCATCTTTTCCTGGTGCATCCTAGGGACAGCAAACTGGAGAAGACTACAGACAGTTCCAGATTTTCTGTATCACTGTTTCACTGCCCATAATTTCCTTCATACACAATTGCTCAAATGACACCAATGTTTGTGTGGAAAGTTGCCAAGAACCGACAGCAAAATACTCCAATCATTTAAAATACTTCAGGGATGTGAGCAGGCAGGTTCATAATTTGTAGCCATGACGGATAAGGCTCAACAGCATTTACATGAGGCAGCCTGCAATCACTACAAGAGCCATTGAGAACAGCCCCTGTCCCTGCCAGCCCATCCCTCAGCAGATGTGCAAGGCAGGCCCACACAGGGCTCCCACTGGCCAGGGGTCTGCCTGGGTCTCCCCTCTCTCTGAAGGCACTGCTGTCCCCGCCCCAGCAGCGCCTGTGTGCTGCACTTACCTCTGTGAACATGTCTCAGTGCCTCCCCACGTGGCAGGGCACATTTCCTGTTTTCAGACATTGCCTTGTCACTCCTGATCAGTGTCAATAGGTTATGGTGTCTTTGTGCTGGCGGTGTTGCCCTGACAGGAAAGAACTTTTAATCTCTTCCCTTGCACTGAGCCAGGAGAAGCTGCAGGCGCTCCAGGCATAACTCCCTTGGCTCCTCTCCGAAAAATTCTCTCAAGCACTCGGTTGCTTAGCAATATTTGCCTTCCCCCTGTATGGTTCAAACTGGCAAGATCTGTCCCTTTGGCACTTTCCACTTGTGCAAGAAACAGTGTGGAGAGTTTCACAAATCTACAGAGAGCTTGGTGGAGGAGGATTCACGTGAGCCATCAGAGCTGCTTTGGCATTTATTGCTGGTTTATTTCCAGCCTGGATACAAAGTGTGGCTTCTTCCAAAGCAGATGCACACAAGGGAAAATCCTCTTTTGCATCCGGTGAGACTCACCTATTAAATCACATACAAGTGTCTCTTTCTGTTTACATAACTACACCCACATGCTCTGGCTTGGTTTAGCTAAAAAACCCAAACAAAACACAATCTCCCTTCTACTCAGTAAACAAGAAATACATAAAAAGATTGGTAGAAGGATGACAATAGCTTAATGCTGACTACTGGGTATTCATCACATAAGGCAAACAGTGCTACATATGTCTTTAAAGATCTTCATTTTATGAAAGGGTGCAGGGTTAAAACAATATATTTCTACTTTACTGGGTTCACCTGTCTGACAGCTCCTGCCAGTAGAAAAACTCAGGTGCCGTGAAGAGAAGTCCAGTGAAAAATTATCTGTCCAGAACAGGTTTTTTTATATTTGCCATTGAAACATCTTCAAAGGTATTTAGTAATTACTATTTACTATATAACAACCATGTTTTAATTGGTAACCACTGACAAATGTTTACTGAGGAAAATACAGCTCAGTTGTGTGCACCCTGTGCTTCAAGGACCCTGTGCTACAGTGTTACCAAAAAGACTGATCACGTCTGGTCTGCTTCACTGTTGCTTGTTGCTGTTCCCCATTCGCTTCCCAGTTCACAGGCAGGACAGTCCTCCTCATTACTCGAGGCAATAGGAGCTATGCCCTAACATACCCAAAATTTGGGGAAAACAAAGCCAAATCTTCAACGAGCATCGAGGACCTTACATTCCTCCACACACCATGCCCTTAATAATGCTCGAGGATTTGTAAACACTCCCTCAGAACAGCCTGCCTGCCTCCCCTGCTGTCAGCCCGATTCCCTTTCACACATCACAGTCTGTGTCAATGCAGGCAATACAAGGCTCTTTGTTGGTGCTGCAACTCTCCCAAAGACATGGAGAGAGAGAGTGGCTTTGAAAGCATCTTTGTTTAGGTGCTGGGGAAGAGGTAAAACCTGGCACATGGAGAGAAGGGATGCATCCAAGCTTCTACGTACGTGCTGTATTTTTAAGCCTTCTCACAACAAATTTGGAAAGATGCCTTGAAGGGACAGTGATGACATTTGAAAGTGAAGGCTTTGACTTGGGGAAGAGGGGAAAGAGCTGTTCAGTGTCTCTGTGGATGCAAAGTGAGTCACTGCACTGCTATCCACTGTGGATTTGCTCACCCTGCAGTGAAACCACTTGCCTGTTTGGCCTGGAAGGCTGAACTTTGCAGTGTTTCCATGAGCAGACACTGTCCATAATGAATTTACAGCTGCAGGTAAGACACTGCCTCAGAAATTCAATTAACCACAACACATGTGGAGGAAATGGCTTTCCTAAGTCACGTCAAGGGAGATGACAGGAAAAACTGTATTTGGCATGTGGCTGTTCAGTAAACTGGGGCCAAAGAGTTCAGTGGAGGAGAGGGAAGAACAGCAGAGTTTCTGCTACTCCAGACCTTTTTATTGTGTTTTTACTTTGCCACAGATCAAACAGAAGGAACATGAGCAATGCTACTCTGCACTGGCAACTGATGGATTTTCATGGGCATTTGGACTCAGACTCACGTGCTCAACAAAAAGTGAGAAAAATGTCTCATTCAGTACAAAGCATCATAGCTAATACTGCCCTACCAAAATTAATATGAAACCACAGTTACATGAGATGACAGAACAAGTATGGGGATGGGAAAAGAGATAAGACAATAATGCAAATGTGACAGTAAGATAATGTAGAAGGTGATGCCCTGCACTGCTTTATTTCTCTCCCAGGAGTAAAATCTGGTTAAGCAAATAAGGTAACGTGGACCTCAGTGAACTTCCTGTTTTGAGGTGTGATGTGCAATGCCAAACCTACTTGGTAGCAAATAAAGTCCCTCAGCATGAAAGTATTTCACAACTTCTCAACAATGTCATTTTGACAGTTTCCTCTCGTTTCCCACAAGATACTGCCTACAGCCATTTGCAGATGATCCACACCCTTTTCCATGAAAAACAGGCTGCACCCACACTCTTCCTTTCCATTACAAAGTTGGCAAAACACAATTTGAAATAATCTCCATAGCTCTCTTTGTCCAGCTGCCTTAGGCCCATGGGATCCCACAGGGCACAGCAATAACCCGAGAGCTGAAGGATGAGCACAGTAAATCTCCAAAATGCACCAGGGGAGCCTTTGAGCTCACAGGAGGCCGAGCCACAGGGCAAGCAGAGTCAGAGCGCTGGTTCCTTGGCACAGCTGAACTGGGCTTCAAAGGGCACAGGGAAAGGAGCTGCATCTGCTGAACAGCACACGTGCAATGCTGCTCCTCCTCTCCCACTGCTTTACCAGTCAGGGCTTCTGCCCCTACCCCACACAACAAATCAGAGAGGTGACCTTGGGCCAGCAAAAACAGATGGAGTACAATAAGGAGACTTACAGTACCAAGCCATACTTTCCTGTGGGTCTACAGTGACATTTTACAAACGTACAGAGGAGAATCCTGTGGTGTTCACAGCCCCTTATCACAAAGCCTACGTGACCACAGAACTGACAGCACTGCTGGCTGTCCCAGCATTCAGTGAGGGTTTGGGGCCTTCACCCACCACCACTCAGTCCTGACACTGCATCAACACTTGACCTTCTCATCATGTTATTTCCCCCTTCTTTTCAACAAGTCTTAGAGGAAAACCAAAATTATGGGCACAAAGGCAGGCTCAAACCATAAAACCTGCTGCAGCCTTGCTGAGAAAAAAAACAGAAAAATCACAGGAAGTGTCACATTTTCACCATCCAAACAGGTATCTCACATCCAGATCAGCCTCGAATTGCACCTTCCAAACAGGGTAACACACACACAGAGTCATCACTGGTTCTGGCAGTCACTGCTGTTTGATGATCTATTCTCCCACAGTCACCCTGCTCCAACAGAGACCCCCAAAAATCGCACTCACCTCTATGGGCTCAGAAAGGTTTTCAAATTTGGATAGTTCTGCTTTGGCTTTTGCCTTCAAATTGGAGAGATCTTCATCGGTCTCTTCCTTGGGCTCAGGAGTTTCCAACTTGGATAGTTCAGCTTTAACTTTTGCCTTCAAATCCAAGACATCCTCTTTGGGTCCTTCATGGTATTCCTCCAGGAGAGGTTTGAGCTCCAGGGATTCAAATGGTGCCTGATCTTGGCCATCCATGGGTCTGACATAGGCAGTTGGTTTCTGCTGCATTGCACTGGCTTTCGATGTCAAAGAAGGGGGGAAAGTCTGAGAGGAAGGCTGAGTGGTGCTGGTCAAGGTAACGGCTGGGCTGTCCCGACTTTCCTTCTCCTGTGGTCCTGTCACCAAGTCCTGCAATGATTTGGTTTGACTGTAGGTTGAGCCACGACTTTTGCTGCTGTTCTGTGAGCTGGAATTGATCTGCTGGCTGGAATGTAGAGGTGACAGGGGTGCCACGGGAGAAGACAACAAACATGGCAGGAACGGGGAAAGTGCCAGAGGGGAGGTGTGCAGGCCCCGAGCACGACCTTCCCCACTGCCAGGCTTGTTGTGGCCATGAGGAAAACCCGCCCGAGCGTCCCGGCTGGCACGGCCGCGCTCCTGGCCCTGGCCCCGGGCACTGGGCAGGCCACGGCGCTTGCTGGGCACGCCTGGAGCCGGCTCTGCTCCCGGCTGTGCCTTTGGGCAGTGGCTGGAGGGGCCTGGAGGACGAGGGGGCACTGCCATGGGTCCCAGGGGTGGGCGGCGGGCCGGCTGCTGCAACGGGGATGGCAGAGTGCGGACAGCCTTCTCGGGGAGGCCATCGGGCTGCCTGGGGGGAAACACGGGGGCAACGCTCGTTGGAATTCCTATCAGGTTTTGACAAGACTGGTTGCTCATGAACTCCTTGACCTCCTCATAATTGCCCAGCATGTTCTGAATTCGGCTTGACAACTCATCTTCTTTATTAGTCTGCAACAGAAGAACAAAGAGGTGGACATTTCAAAAGCCCTCCAAGAGACCCAGCTCAGGAACAGACATTCTTCAGGATCTTAACTTAACCACCACACATCACCACGAGCGATGTCAGGCGAGCTCATCTTGATCCTGCAAACCTCTCCAAAGCAGACAGGACTGCTCGAGCCACTCTCAGCTATTCCAAGCCATGGTGCATCTGCAGCCTCCAGGAGAGCTAACATCTAATTTGTCTGTTATACTGTTTGTTATATATATTGTTATTCGTTGTCATACTTCAGGCAGACACACAGCCAAGCTGCTCCCAAGCACTCTCCCTCAAACTACAGGAGGCCAACCGAAAGTCCACACTGCTGTTGCACAACCAAGAGATCCAAGCACATACTCTGGGGAATTGAAATGAAGCAGATGGGAAGATGCTGTATGTGTATTTATCATGCTCAAGTCTGCTATGCCCTATGCAGAGCCACAGGTCTCCTCTTCCACCCCAACCCTCTATCCTCCTCTTTTCCCCACACCATTACCTTGTAGGGCTCTGCAAAGAGGGGAGTCTTCTCAGAGAACTGTTTCTTGTCTTCCAGAGCCTCCTGACTCCGTCTCTCTTTCTCTCGAATCCGCAGCAAGTTTCTGTCCTCATTGCATAAGCTTTAGGAAGGAGAGAGAGGAAGGATGGTTAACTTTGCACACCAGTGTTATCAACAGGTACCTACTTCGTACAGAAACCCTGGTTTCAGACAGTGGCATTCATCCACAATGAAAGTAATTTTGAAATCCACAGGATGGTTACAGCTGACAAATCGGTTCCATCAAGAATTTGCTGCACAACACAGTAATGTGGCACACAAGGTACATGCATCTTTCTCAGTGATTTCAACTCCTGATACCATTCTTCAAGAACAGTGGGAAGGAAAAAGCTATCCATCCATTTCATTGTGAAGCAAATTGAGGAGCAGTCAGTGGGGGTGACAAGCACACCAGCTGGCAAATCCATTTGCAAAAATAAGTGTGAAAAACTACCATTCTTGTTCTTCAGACTTCCACTCCAATTCTTCATCCAGGAGTAAAAGAGAATCCATTATTATGAAGGTGTTGCCACTTCCAAAGAATTAACTTTGCCTACTTGGCAAAAAACAAGGCAACACGACTTGGCAATAAACAGGCTTGAAAGCTGCTCACCAGGAAACCCATGTAGTTGCATTTAAAGCAATCATGCAAACGTATTTAGAAAGGTCTCAGAATTTCAGAAAGCACCAGGTCAAATCCCCCTGTTCCTCCTCAACCACATCTGCATACATTCAACTCCACCAGCCCCACACCAAAGCACCAATAAACCTGTGTCACATGCACAGCAGAAAGACTTCACGGGAAACCAGATGCTTTAAACTAGACCTTGCCAGTGAAATTCCACTGCAAAACAAGGGAATCTCTTGCTCCAATCTTTGTAGACACTGGGGAAGGAAAAGCATGCAGGCATCTCTCTCCTGTCCTATTTCTACTCTGCTGCACAGTCTACTGTATACATACAATGCCTCTACTCTTCTTCATACTCGACAGTTCATAAGTGTCCTTTGCAAAGCCAAGAGCCTTGTCCTCCTCACCAGTGACATCGTCCCAAATGCCACACCAGTAGCCACCTACTGGAAGTTTAATCATCCCTGGAGGAGAGGCAGAGGACTGGCTTTGCTGTGGCAGTTAACCAAGAGGTCTGACTGCTGCAGGGGGCGTTTCTGACTCAAGAGGAGCTCTGGAAAATGATGCTGACAGACGGCAGATTTCTATATATGGAACTGCAGCAAGGATGTACTGGTACCTCTAAGGCAGAAAAACATGTTTAGGGGTTAGACTGTGCACGTTTAGCATAGTTTCCAAGTTTGCTAGTGCCAAACTGTTTCCAAATATAGCAAAACAGAAGAGCCCAGTAATATCTGTGTACCCTACTTCTGCAAACAATTTTCAACGTTCATAAAAGAAAAAAGAAGAAAGCAGGAATCACAGACCACTGCTTCAGTAAATACACACAATCCTTCTGTAATAAACTGTGTAACAGAACCATTTCCCCTGTGCATCTGATGTCACGTTGCATGTCAGCATTTTCCTATCTATAAGCAGTTAGTCGGGCAGCTGCACGGTGTGTGCCAGAAAAGCTTTGTGCAGTCAGGTGTGGGAAATACACCAACTGCAAAATGCAAAAACTTTGGAAAAATTATAAGGCAAACCAGAAACAATCTCGGCTATATCTACTGTCTGAAATTGTATGCTTGCAAATGATTTTTTAAAGTGAATGTGTTTCACAAAAAGGCAGGCCACATATTATGACCCTGAAAATTGCTTTTTACTAAAACACTGTGCTTACATTCATGTGGATTACGGATGTCCTTCTATTTCTAGGCTGGCAAGCACCCAAACTCAGAGTAATCAAGATGTTTTGCTCAGAGGTTCTGATCACATTCAAACATAAGGAAAACCCTAAACCACTTGAGTGTCTCCCAACAATATTTATGATGAGAAGTGGCTATGTTTCCTATATGTACCCTGACACTGAATGTAAAACAACTTATGTGCTGCTTGCTGCAAAGACAGCAGCTGTAATACCTCTAAAGGCCTTTTCTTTCCCTGAACCTTCCTTGACCCCAAGCTCTCTTCCCAGCAATAAATTCTTTCTACAGAGCGTGGAGGGGGAAGAGGGGAAGGGCAGGGACACCGCCTACTTGCCACAGTGCCAGGTCCTGAAGGTTTCAGAGGAGACCAAGGTGCCTGCTGGGGAACATCCCACGGACACGGGTGCTCGCACAGGAGCGCCGGGCAGTGCTCAGTGAGGTCAATCTTCATTCCCTCCCGGGGTACAGCGGCCAGGGCTGCAGGCCATGCACAGCCAACTGCCCCTGCAGCCAGGCCAGGGGCCATTCCCCTCCCCTCTGCTGCTCAGGAGCGCCATCCACCCTCTGCCTCCCTCTCTGAATCAGTCAATGTAATTTTCATTTAGAGTTTTCCTCCAACTTCACGGAACAGAAGGAGCTACAGTTTCAAAAGCAGAAGGATAAGAGAAAAAAACCCACTAAGTAGCTATTTATTTAATAATACAGTTGACAGCAGCAGCCTTCCCTTCTCTAAGTTGCAGACAAGATCTTAAACTTCCTGAAGACAAGAGCTAAAACCTCTTCCAACTCTATTTTATCAGCTTTGGAAGCCTGGGCTATGCTGTAGCTCACACGGCAGCCACCCTAAGGTCAGGTGTCAGGAAGCCAGGCAGAAAGGCTCTGAGACCCAGGGGCAGCTCGGGCCCTGCGTGGCCCCGTGCCAGGAGGGGAGGAGGTCTTCTGTTCTGCCGGCACCAGCAAGGAAAGCCGCGGAGACGCCGTCTGCCAGGCTCCAGCAGGGCACACAGCCCCAACCCTGCTGCTGCCACAGCTGCTGGGAGAAGCCCAGCTCCTGCTCCTCAGGAACCTCCTCAAGCTCACACCTTTGATATTCAGATTTTCCTAGAATGAGAACTCAAGAAAAACCTCAAAACCACCCCCAAGCCCTTCCTTATTGGTTTGCGGAAACGCTTTGGGAAACAGGACCTCGAGCCTTGGCACCAACACAGCAAGCAATGGGAGCCTGGGAGTTGGGGGATGCATGCAAAAATCACCCCCACCACATCCCTTTGCTTCCTTTCCTTTGTGGAAACATCGACAAGTTGTGACTTGTTGAATCTTTTCAGTTCTGTTTCACATCACACACTATTTCTCAGAAAACACACAGTTTGAACACACACAAGTGGTAAGAGAAAAACACAGGGCAGAAGTACAACAGATGGCACAGTTAGTCAATAATTTTCTGCACCATCATTATCATCAATTAGCTTTGGTACACACTTCCCAAAAATACCTACCTTCACCCTGAAGTGATATGAATTGGAATTAGCTTTTCAAGATTTTGCTTCCTCTAGCTCGTTCAGCTCACCACGCCTATCCAGCCCTGTTAACTGACAGTACAGCAGGGGCATGAGCCCACTGAGCAAGGGATCAGGCCTCACAGCCCACCTGTTTATCCACGGTGACTGTAAGAAACCTCCAGTCAAATATTCTTAAACAAAAAAAAAGTTCCAAGAAAATGCAGCACTGCTGCAACCTTTTCTTCAAAGCATATGGAAAAATGATCCTGAATACACCTCTTTTTCTGTTTTAAATACAGAGCCCTCTAGATTCGACAAAAAAAATACTGAAGCAGAGAAGGCTGGGATGTCGTAACAGGCAAAAGGGAACTGCCACTTTACTTAAGTAGAAGCTAAGCTGCCTTTTGCCAGAAAAAAAAAAAAGCAGTTCTACTTTTGTAACATTAATCATCTTCTCACTCAGCCTGTCCTATGGTAATCTTTGGGTTCAAATTCTTACTTATTTGTTTCCTCCCACTGCTGCCAAGTTTAAAATTATATTCATTACTCAGCCATTAAAAGGCTTTTGCTTCCTTTCAGCATCAATAGGCCTTTGATCATCAAGCAGTTCCCAGGAGTAAGCCTCATCTTTTCCTGAGAAGAACTGAGCCCCTGGAGCGCCCAGTGACTTCAGCAGGAATGGGGAACTCTCAGATGTTCTTCAAACATGACAGATCCTCCACAGACTGAGCCTAAACCCGAGTGCAAATGGCAAAGCACTTAAAAACACACCCCAAGATTTCCCAGCCTGTGGGCCACAAACCAATGAAGTCTCAAAAGAGGAAAAAGCAGATCTGTCAAAGGATGCAAAGAACTGTCAGTAACAACCTCTTCTGTGACTACTCAAGAAAGGGAAACAAGTGAAAAGTTTATGACTTGGACTTTCCCTCACACCCTGGAATGTTTAAAATCTATTATTTAGTCATAAACCACCACGTACAACAGCAACTTAGGAAATCTGGAAAAATGTGACAATTACAGAGCATGTAACTATGGTGCCATAGCTAAAGACCTGAACAAACCAAGAGGCACCATCTGCACTTGTGATACTGCAGAAATGAAGTCTCTAAAGTAACCTAGGCTTTCAGCCTCTCCCAATGTAGGTGACGTTAACAGAACAGTCAGAAAATGTGTTAATTATAAGTTAGACAGGGAACACCAAAGCTGTCATTCTCCATCTAAATGCAAATACACTAGAAGGGCTTTTAGAAGGTGTGATTGTGTGAAGTGTAATTACAAGGAAAGCAGACAAGGAGCTGATGAATTTAAGGCTTTGTTTGTTCTGGATGTGGCAGGCAAAGCAGGAAATGTGAAAAATTTAAATCACCGGGTACGTGCAATGAAAAATCCTGCCCACTGTACACGGCAGTCTCACGCACATCCCAGGAGCTCCCGAGCCACGTGTGAGTGCCATCTAGCCCCGAAGGCACGCGTGTCTTTGCGGGTAGGGGAGCGGAGATCTGCAGCTCAGGTGCTATTTCAGTGACCGGCTATGCAGGACAGAGCCAAAGCTGCTGGGGCTCGGCTGCAGCGAAGGAGCAGCTTCAGAAGGGCATCCTGGGATGGGACCCGAGTCCAGGACGAGTTCCCCGACTCTAAGAGCCCTCTCACAGCTGCACACCAGGCAGCCGTGACTGCAGTGACCCAGCCGTGACGGGACTGAGCTTCCCTGGGAGCAGCTTCTGCAGGCAAGAGGAGCCGTCCGTGTCTGTTCTCACTTCATCAGCAAGGATCAAAGTTAGCCTTGTCAGGATACAGACAAGACAGCTGCCCAAATGGGTTTACTTTGCAGAGGTGACAGTGAATAATAAGTTATTCTAAACTTCACTCTCTGTATCAAAATGGGAGGCTTCAGTTTAACTCATCTGCACTGCTGTTGCACAGCTGAGCAAACATTTTCACACAGCCCTAAGTGCCTCCTCCCACAGAGAGCTCTCAGCCCCTGGGCCGGTGTGGCCAGGCTCAGCTGGTACACGCAGATCCCCCTGACAGCGTGCGACATCCTGGCTTTGTCTGAGAATCCGCTCCCATGGAGAAGCGCCATTCCCTGCCGGGCAGATCCTGCTCCAACCGAGAGGGGACTCGGGCTCACCCACCATTGTCTCTGAAGTGACCTTTTCTCATTTTTATGGATTTAAAAGTCGGCTGCAGTCACGGAGTCTCTCATCCACAAAATGCAACCTGGCGTTACTCCCAACTTGCCACAGGGCAAGCACAGGGAGGCTGGCACAGCAGGGCCCTGGCACAGCAGGGCCCTGGCACAGCAGGGTCCCAGCCCTGTGCCCCAGCAACTGTTCCAGCAGCTCCTTCCCTGCCTCTGCAGAACCTGGAGCTTGCTGCAAGCTGGATTTCTCCTCTTGATGAAAACAGAGATAAAGCACTCGCAACGGCCGTGAATTCAGCATGCAGACTTGAACTCATGCGTGGCCATGTCAGAGCAGCACACGGGCAAGCTGGATTAAGTCAGAGCTCAGAAAGTAGGCAGGCAGCAAGAAAAATTAAGGTGAGTAGACCCATTAGAGACTCAGCTTGACACGTTCTGCTCTCCACCAGGATTAAGAGTACTTGGAACATCTCACACTACTTGGGAATGGACTGCCCTGCAGCCTTACTCCCTCCCACAGTGTTTCTTCCTCTTGATTATCTACATGTCACTTACAATAAAAAACATCATGCATTTCTCCCGATTGTTTAAGTCAGCCTGAGACACATAAACAATTTTAACTCATTGTCTTACAAACCCCAGCTCAGGAAAATTATGTGACTGAAGTAAAATCGGTGGAAGAGTGCCAAATCTCCAGTTTGTAAAGCCTGGCCAGATCCTCCAGCACATGCACTTGGCTTCAGCTGTTACCTGTCAGCCCAATCTTTCTGGTAGGGCTCTTTAATCAGCTGCATGAGCACAGGAGCAGGGTAACCACCCCGTGGTGAGGAGCAACCCTTCCGAGCATGTACAGGTGTGCACAACCGCCCAGCACGGGGAGAAGCTGTTCCCCAGAGGAAACACAAAGGCAAGACAGGGATATTTCATTAACTCGCCTACAGCTAGCACAGTATCAGTGTCTGTAAGGCTGGCACGGCAGACTCCAACAGCCAGAAGGGGTTATCAGCTGCTGCCCCGCAGTCTGAAGGCTCTCCTCTGTGGAGTGGGGCATGAAACCTCCCACTGAACCCATCTGCCTCTCAATTCTCATCTCAATGGCAGGAATCCAGCACCTGCGATGAGCTGTTGTAGACTTGTCTGCAAAAATGCATAGGGTACAACCTACATTCTACCTTATATAAAACATATCCTCCCTGTTCTTTGCTTTTGCCTTGAAATACCTTTTTTGCTGTTCTTGTTCAGTAAAATCAATATGTTTAAAGGCAGCAAGAGAACTGTGAGTTTGCACTAGCAATGCACAAAAAGCAGGATGTAAAAATGAAATCAGGTTTGTGTTTCTTTAAAGTATACTGTAAAACAATGTCCTTTGCTGGCAAACCATGAGAGATTAGGTTAAAAGGTAATTGCAAAATAGTACTATTTGAAAGGGAGATAAATAATTAAGGGATCAAGAAAAAGCATTTTTACCTTTAATAATAATTTCCTAGACCTATTTTAATCCCTTTTTGCACTCAGTTGCAACATTTTGATTCACACACATTTCCATCTTATTGGTTATAGGAAATTAAACCATGCTTGCTTAGACCCACTGTTTCTTCCCACCCAATATGTAAGTATTTTATTCCTGATGTTGCACAGAAGTGCTCAGTCAAGCAAAGCCCAGCAGTCCCCTCCAACCCAGTTACAGTTTCTCCAGCATTCTCATAAAAATGATAAGCCTTTGAAAGGACTCTCAGACAAAAGGTCTTAAGATAAAAAGTAAATTACAGCAATGTAAAAGAAGAAAAATAACAATCCAGGTGATACCAGCTGTTAAATTTCAGAAAATTAATGTTTAATTTTCCATGTGAAATAATTTTGCAAGTTGAATAAAAGATTCAAGCTTTACAATCTTTTTTACTACCCTAGTTCTTTGAGAGGATACTGAAATGCTTACTTCATGTGGAGGAAGTCAAATGCAGTAAAATTTTCTATTTTAGGACTACATTAAAACTATTCAAGTGAACATGCTTTTTGTTCATTGATTTTATAGCATTTCCTAAATGCCCCTAGCAATACCCCAACATTATTGTGCTCCACTACAGTAAAAAAAGAATTTCAACAAGATACAGAGTTAGCAGAAGAAAACCCAAAATGTTTAGCGAGCAGCTGCTGCATGAGTGTGCACTTTAAATCCCTTCTCACACAGCTACCATCCCTGCACACCCAGCCCAGGGAATGTCTTTAATTATTAATTAGTTCTTTCATACTTTCATAAGAATTGGCAGCAAACATCACGCATGAAAGGTTTCCTATCCGTTTGAATTTTTCACTTACATAACAGCATGTACCAAGTAACAGGTTGGACAAGTCTTATCTGCATAGCAAGGACTATGTAGAAGCATAACAAGATCAGCAATGTTTGCTGAAAGGATCTGTTTATATGCTGAAAAGCCTATTTAAATACCTTTCCTGCACTCTCTGCCAGACTCTAATTATTTCTAATTGTTTTCATCTATACACAGAAGGGCCTGCTAACTTTCCTACGGTTTGTATCTGTTTTTCAATTTATTAAGAGGTGAACATCTCTGTAGCCGACTACTTCTCTGTGCTGGGGTTTCAAACTGCAATCGAATCATCAGCCTGAACAAAGCATCTCATTGTCATTCGAAAGAATTTGGCAAGTGTTCAATCTAAGCAAGAGCAATAATCCATGACAGGGTGCATTAGGCAGGTACTGATGCATGCCTAATGCACTCTGCAAAGCATATACCCCTCCAAAATACACTCTGAAGTATCTTACCTTTCCTTTTTCTTGCTTTTTAAGAATATTTGCATAAGCTGTTACTTTTAGCAACTACAATAAGCTGTCCCTTTAAAGAGTAATAATAAAATGGATACAAATACTTTCACTCTTTGATTCTGTACACAATTTTTCAACATCTTTCTGATTTTTGAATTAAAAATTTTGAAAACCAAAAAACCAAAACAACAGCAACAAAGAAAATCGAAACGAAGCCATTTGCAGCACATCATGTGCACGTGTGTTTAACAGGCGCCTGCTTTCCCTGGGTATGAGGCCGGCGGGTGCTCGGCTGCCCCGCCATTAGGCACACCGGGTGCAAGCAGTGGGAACAGCACCCTGTGGCTCGCACCAAAAGCAACAGGCAGTTCCCGTTCCCGTTCCCACGGGACCGCAAGCACGGCCCTGGCACTGCCGAGGCCACTGCAAACACTGGAAAGCTCCGAGCGCCGCTGCAGCCCGCCCCGGGTGTGCCCCCGGTGCGCAGGACAGCCCGCGGGGCTCCAGCAGCCCCGGCTCCGCGGGCCGCTGGGCTCGGGCGTGCTTGCCGAGGCAGCCCCGGGGAGACAGTCACCACATCCCGGGGAAGGGGAGTGCACGGGGACGCAGCAAGACCCGCTCCAAAGCACTCACCTCTCCGCCCCGAGCAGCGTGCGCTCCTGCGGAACGCGTTCCCTGCTAGCCGTGCCCCGCTCTGCGGAGCACACAGCTGGACACCAAACCCACAGCCAGCTGAACATCTAACAGATCAGAATTGGTTCACCTGCTGCTGCCTGCCCTAGGTGAGATACCTGAAGCACGGTTTTCCTAAGGACTAACGTATCTTGAAAGGCTTGCAGCAACACCAAAAAATGATCATGTCAGTGTGCCTCTGAGTACATCTCCTTGGCTGCTTAAAAACATGAGGTATTTTTTGTGAACCACGTAACACAGCAAGCCCCATGATTTTCACAGGGAACCAGAGGGACAATGCATTTTCTAGCTGAAATAGCAAACTACTACATACCAGGAGTTATCTGCCAATAATTGGGCAATGTGCTGATTAATACTATTTCTGGGTTGCCTAAGGACACTGCGTGCATGAGTATCTCACCACTATCAATTAATCACTCTTTGTGCTTTTATCCTAGTAGAATTTACATGTTGCACACAGTGAATACCCTGAATGAGGCAATTTCTACCTCCAAAAGCACTTACTATTGTCATTTTATTTGCCCCGCTTAGCCCGAGGCTCAGATTGGCAATAAATCATCATTCCTAGCAGCTGAAGTGTTTAGTGTCTTTCATTCAATATTCTTTCCTCCTCCCTGTTCCCCCTGGAAGTACAGTAATCATGTGCTGAATAGTCATTTACAGCACTGCAATTAAGAGATTATTCCATTCGGCTTTGTATTTCTATCCGGTTTTATGTTTCCATTAAAAGCACTTTGTTAAACAATTGAGCAAACAACTTAATACAACAGCAGGAGCCTCACGAGTATCGCCTGTCAGGCAGAGCCCAGGATGGGCAGGAGGTGCTCAGGGGTCCACAGAGAGACCCTCTTTGAGACAGGATCCCAAAGCCAGGGAGAGGACAGACGGTCCGGAGCAAAACCTGACAGCCAAAGCAAGTCACATCTGCCCGGGCAATGATTTCACACCAAGCTTGTGGCCAAGGCTGGAAAATCACACCCAAGTGCCACAGAAATACACGTGAGGAGTTTCACCAGGCATATCCAGCATTGTGTCCACTCAGAGGTGGCTCAGGGCACCTTCCAGGGAATACATCACTCTGATAACGCCCTTCCAAGCCTCTGCCCTTACAGAGTATTTTCATGGCGACAGCCAAGGAGTTCCTGTCCTCACCACCGCAGTGGCAAAGGACTCGGAAGGAGAATGATTCAGCACTGCCCCTGCTGGGGCTGTTCATCCCTGCCCTCCCACGCAGGTTCCCAACAGTGCTCACTCCCTGCCCCCAGGATGGGGCAGAGCTCTGTGCTCTGCTCCCCCAGGGAGCTGCAGATGCCCCGCAGTGACCACTGCACCCAGCTCCTGGAGAAGGTCTGGCATTCTCCAGCAGGCTGCTGCACTTCTCCTCTCTCCTGACTGTCTGCCAGAGCTACACCCAGTGCCAAGCACAGAAAGGCCCTTGAACAACCTGTGTCCAAGCAGACAGCTCCCTGCATCACCACAGGGATGCTCTGACTCAGGATTGCTTCATCTCTCTGTACTCTCTCCATGGCCCCGAAATTCATTAATGAAACATCCACAAACAGAATGAATAACACCCCTGACAGCAGCTAACAGCTCACAAAAACCCAGGCAACATCCAGCCAAGTCATTTGTAGAAAGCTAGGCACTTTCAAGAAGACACAAGTTGACCACAGTAATTTGGAACCATGGGATAACATTCTGCACATTTTTAACACAATTGGTAACTTTTCCATCTTGCTCAATTAATTGGTTACCACAATGACTGCATAAGAGTAAAATTCTGCAAAGCCAAACTTGCTGTATTTCTGGAAGCCACTTGAAAAAAGGGAGTAAGGAAAGAGTCTCCCTATTTATGCATTTTTCTATTCCTCTTGAAACTTTCATAAATCCTCAGAACAGCTCTTAGAGTCCTTCCCGACTAGCAAATTGTGCCTTAACAATTTGCCTCCCTATTTTTTCACTCAACAGCCCTGCTTAGAAATGTGGTGCTTATTGTGATGCATATAACACAGAAAGAACACAGGAAATTGTAAGGTTAATATCCCTCTCTTTTCTACATCTCTTTTTCTGTCATTCCTCAAGCTGTGAATAAGGAATCCATTTTGAGCACTTGCTTATACACATGCAAAACCCATTCTCTGTGTAAAAGCTCCAGGTCAAGAATTCATTTTGAGCACAAGTTCAAGCAGAGCTCTTTACCAGGAACACCCTTTTGAAGTGGACTTGAAAACTTAAAAGCCAAAGGAAACTAGAAAATTAGATACTGGCATTAATTGCTCTTTTCACTAAAGTACAACATTGCCTTATAATACACAGTGTAAGTCTCTCAAAAGATATGGAAGGGGTAGACCAGCTGGAACCCAGTGTACCAGCTGAAGGCTACAATTTGGTCCCAGATGAGGACAGCGTAGAGGAACCCAGAGGAACCAATAAAACGTAGAGCAGCAGCTGTAACAACACCTTGTGTGTTCACCCTGCTGAGCCCTGGCACGTCACTTCTCACCACTGCCTCAGCTTTCAGCACACCCTTGGCCAGCTGAACTCACACAAACCATTCCAATCCTCCTCTGGTTTCCCACTTTCCATTGAGACCTCACTGTGTGTAAGCAGGATCCTAGATATGTATCTGGTCAGTGTCTGCACCTCCCTTGCACTCCCATCTTATTTGCACTCGCCCACGCGAAACAGAAGAGGAAGGGGTGAAAGAACAGTTCAAGAGCCTTCTAAGAAAACTGCATGGCTTAATTAAAGACCTTTGAAATGCATCTTATTAACCTCAGCAACTGCTACTGCTTGTTCAGACCTCCCCCTCTCCAGGGGAAAGAAAGAAATATTGAACAAGTTAAACCAAATCATTATTCCCTTGGCAGATTGCTGTACACAAACAGCCTTTCAAGTTGTTACATTCAAGTAAACACAGCTTATATCAATATCATCTGCACTGCTCCATCATTAGGCTGCAAGGGAGGAGGATGGCCCATTTTCAAGGAAACAATTTTTACAAAAGAAAACCATTAACTTGATATTTAATCGATGCGCAAAGGAACAGGGAAGTGAAGAAAAAATTGCCCAGCAGATGGGGTTGGGACACAAAAACGATGAGAGTTTTCTTCACAATACTTTCTTTTCATGGCATTTCTATCAGACTTTTTCAAGGGGTTGGGGGTGGGGGAAAAATTTTCAAACATGATTTCCAATGTTTTCTCCTGCTTTAGTTGAAAACAGGGCCTTTTCTCCTACTTTCTACTCTTTTGACTGGCATAAATGACTGCCAAATCAAAACCTTACAGGAATAAGCACTGTTAAGGGAGCTGAGTGGAAACAGTTCTGAACACAGGACCCTTGGCTGAGGTGCCACGAGCTCCATACGTGTCTCTTTGTAACTAAGTTATACTCCTTATAACAGCACAGACACCAAAGTCAGTTCTAGGTAAGAACTGAAACCACAGCATTTGGCCAATGTTCAGCCTAAAGGACAGAATGTCAACTAAATGTTCTTAGATTTAAAAATTAACCCAGACTCCATCTGGCTTTATAAGCATTACAGGATGGGGGTGTGTATGGCTCCTTTTTCCTTTGATTTCGGGTGTTTTGGTAGGGTTTCTTTAGTACGCACAGTTTCTCAGTTTTCGCAATAAATTCTCTCACAAGTTGTTCAAATAGCAAAACAACATCAACACACACCAAGACAGTTGCCAAAGCAGATCCCAAGAAGGTTTTGGTTGCAATTACCAGATTATGCAATACTTACAAATTGTTTTCATTTATTTAAGAACTACAGAAAGGAGGTTCTGGCTGTGCAACACAGTGCTACACTACATCAGCTGTCTATACTGCAAGAGGAAGAAACACCAATTGGTTCTTGCACCTAAATTTAGTCTGTCCCTCCAAATAGGCAGGAAAAAGGGATGTACAGTGAGAGAAACCTATTTACTGTCAGTCAGTTCATCCAGTTTGCTTAACTGACGTGGAAAGAAAACACCCTTTCCAAATCATTAGGAACCAGACTGATTCACATGTTTAGTAGTGGAAGAACTGGCTTGGGAGCCAAGTTTGAATGTTATCAGTTTCTGCAGACTGACAACTTTACCCATCTGTTCTACTCCACTGTGGTGGTTCTTGTGCAGAGCTGCGCTGTCAGTGCAGCACGGCAGCAAACAACAGCACTGCTCATCAGTGACATGCTCAGGTAGGGACAGAAGCTCCACATGGGGCTGGCTCACCTGAACCAAAACCAAGGCTGAAGTCATCCCATCTGCCCACTAAGAGTTTGGAACTGATTAGGAAGGAGGAGGGAGCAACAGCAAAAAGTTTAAGGCATCTTCAGAGGGAGATTCCAGACTGAAGCTGCTAATGTTTTTTCTTCTCCCATCCTAGGCTAAACTCTTCATTTTTATTATAAATAGAGAACTGCAAGGGAAAGCTTTGTGCCACTTAATTCCCTAAATGACCAAGACTTTTTTCATATGTAAAACACTGAGTTACTGAATTTTTCCAAGTCAGCCAATTTAGGAAGTTCTTTTGGTCTATTGTTCTCAATTCCTCATCGTACAAGTCAACTTCTTTTCCTGCAGGATGCAATGGCAGAAGTACCCCATGTCCTTGAATAATAGATCTCATTATTATGGTGTTTCTAAAAGCAGATTAGACCTCTTCAAACAACAGCACATGATTTTACCTATTTTTCTCTCTCCCCAGTATGGGTGGTTACAGAGAATTTTCTTATGCTCTACACCAGTAGTTCTTTTACCCCTGTAGTGCATTACACAGAACCAGGCATCCCCTCTACAGAGGACCAGAAACCCAGCTAAGCAAAGAGAGCCTCCTCCTAGTTTGCTGAAGGCAGTCCACGTAAAATGGATAGGGGTTTGCAAACAGATAAAGATCACCTACAGTGCTCCAAAACCTCGGCAAAGCGATTGCATTCCCTTTAAATATTAAGGTACTTGTTCATGGTGCTTCCAGAATGAAAGAATATCATGTGTTAAATCACAAACCCAAAGTCAAACCGATGCCCAATTAGAAGTTAACTGCTGGATAAAGCTGACCACTCCACGCCAAGGGAGTTGCAGGGTCTCAGCAAAGAAGGGAGACTGAGTGGTCCAAAAGAGCTCTTTGGCCAGCACAGCTTCCCCCTCCCCATCCCACAGCCATATGCCAGAGAGAGCAGCCCTCTTCACCAGTATCATGG
This sequence comes from Cisticola juncidis, assembly GCA_013400215.1. Taxonomy (NCBI): domain Eukaryota; kingdom Metazoa; phylum Chordata; class Aves; order Passeriformes; family Cisticolidae; genus Cisticola; species Cisticola juncidis. The sequence goes on along the minus strand of VXBR01003158.1, from coordinate 486,370 downwards.
AGCTCACACTTGGGCTAATACACTTATCTCACCTCTGCAGTCTATTTGTTGCCTTTTAGCTGTGCCAGCACTTTCCACAGTAAAAAAGGCCTGCAGTGACAGACAGACATGGCAGCTTCCAGGTAGTGGCAATTCTAAGGGTGTCTTCTAAAAATCCAAGCCAAACTCCCTGCTCTGCAGCACAGAGGGATAGATCAGGCTCTTTCTGCTAACACGTGTTATTTCAGTTAAGCTGTGAAGAAATAGGTATCTAGACTGACAGCCTGTTCTCAGCAGAGCCACAGGCTTACTGACATCAGGAAAACAACTTTTCCTAGAACAGCTTGTTCTGCCGAGGGCTGTGGGGACAGGGAAATGAGAAGCATGTCACCAAATCACTTCTAAACTGCCAGTATATTCCCTGCCTTCAGATTAGGATGATTTTTCCAAAATAGCCTACAGGGGGGGAGAGGATTGTTGAGAAATAGCTGCATACCAGTTACTAGGGAGAGTTTCTGAGCTATGCTTGAAAAGATGAATTATCCCAGTAATATTTTTTAAGCATAACCTTGCAAACTGCAGAAGAACAAAAAGCCCCAAAGCAATTTCTTATCATGTCTCCAATTCTCCAGAGATGTAAGTATCCCCTTACTGCTCCCCATTTTAACGATTCCTTTCCATTGCAGATGCCAGCAGACACGTCCTGTATTTCAAAATGCAGTGCCCACAGCTCAGGGGGAGGCACGTGCACTGGAGCCCTCTCACACACCTCACCTGCACACACCTCCTGCTAAACACAATGAAGGAGCTCGCTGTACACTGCTCCATCACTTGCTTCTTACAGCTTATACACTATATGGCATTCTAAGAGGCAAAGATGTATGGAATAAAAAAAATACCATATGCTCGAGAGTTTCCTCTCTTGTTTCTTTCTAAAAAGGGCTACTTCTTACTCATGTTTTGGTTGAGCTGGTGATAGAGGGATTTTTGTTGTTTGTTATACTTTGAGTTTTTGTGGTTGGTTTTTGTTGCTCTTTTTTTTTTATTTACAAGTACAAAAACGAAACCCACAGTTCTTGCAGTTCTGAAAATGAGTTTTACTGTTGTCTCTGAGGTTAAACATTAACAATTTGCTTGTTGAACTTTCTCTAAAAATTACAGCAAGGACATGATTTTCTCTCAGCCTGATGGCAACATTGCAAAAACAACAGTAAAGGAAAACTTTAGGTTGCTAGCATAATAAACACTCAGAACTGAAAATGACAATTCTACAAACACTATCTAAGCCTAAACTAATCCAGAAGGCAAACATCTTCACGAAGCATTTGTGACGAAGGTTGCCTCATCAAGTGTGCCTGGATACCTCAGCCTGACAATTCTGAAGCATTAACAGGAGCAGAGCAACTCCTCCAATGCAGCTTTGTGCCCACACACCTGCTCCTTCTCCCGTTTGCCACCCCTCCGTTCCCATACAAGATCAAGGCAGCCAAAGAAACGCACGTTTCCAAAAGCCTGCAGTTCAACAAGGTGATCAATATCTTCTGCAGCTCAGCACAAAAGCGCTGGGGACTGGCTCTGTACACAGCAGCCACCACAGCTGAGAGGGAGCACGGGCTGCAAGAACTCTGCCTCACCACCTTCCACAGCTGCTCCAGTCTGTACTGACCCAGAACCCAGCTTCTCTTCCCTGAACTGTCTATGAATAGGCAACTGTGGAAAATCTTCTCCTAGCACATGCAGCAGCTCTTGTCTGCTCCCCACAAAAGCATTCTGCTGGAGAGGCAGCTGTGTCCTAATCTACACATGGTAACACCTCGTTTGGGGGTGATAACTGCCCCAGGCAGTCCCACACTCTTCTCTGTTTTATCATGGACACAGATGAACTGCAGCAGCCAAAACTGCAAAACATAAAATGGCCAGTACATTTTCCACTATAATATACCACAGGGAAAAAAATCTCCAGGCTGTGTTCAACACTGATCAGGAAAGCACCTTCTCTTTTTTTTTGACACTCATGCAGCTCTACAGTAACTCTTCTGTGGTGTCAGGCAAGCAAACCAGCCTGTGCACTCCCAACAGCCAGCATCAAAGCCAGGCCCTAGGATGATACCCTGCACTCTGCAGAGAACTCTTCCTCACCTCACTGCCCTCCACCTCATGGAAAACAATGTCACTGTAGCATTCCCACATAACTTTAAGGAGACACCTTTTCTATTATATTTTAAAAGCTTCATGCATGGTTCACTGTGGCTCCTCTCAAAAGAAAAGTGCTGAGGAGAATTTATGCAACTCATTAAAATCTTGTTTCCTGCTCTTCATGCTGCATCTTGCAGTTGTACTAGCAAATTATTTTTTCATCAAAAGCTGTGAGAAGAGGCCTCTCTATAACACAGATTCAGACACAGGAAAATTGCATGACTTAAGGAAACATTCTGGGTACACCAGCTCAAGTATGTCATGATAATTGTACTTCAAAGTTTTCAATGACCTACTGCAAACTGGAATACCCTCTGCTAAAAAAAAAAAACAAACAAAAAAAACCAAACCAACCTGAAAAATCTATTTCCCTATGAACATCTCTTTCTTCTGTGTGGGAGCTGCAGGTCTGCCTCAGAGCAACTCCACACTCAGAAAGTCCAGGCAGTAAGGACCTGCAAACTGAAAATCCCCAGCAGCCCACAGAACATGCCACAGATCATCCAGACATCTCGTTCTGGAGAAAACAGATTTGTATTTCTGGGCAGAGCTAGTAGCAAGCAAAACCAACGGGGTTTCATGGGATGTTTTAGCTTTCACTAGACAAGTAAAGGCTCCAAGAAGAGTCCTTCAGCCCTTCTTGACCTCCACCAGCTGATTGGAACACACCATCACCAATACTGGCATTTGCCAGTATCAACAGGACCCGTGAAACAAGCAAGTTATGGAAAGTGTCTTTACATCTGGCCTGGAAAACTGTGAAATGACACAGAATGAAGTAAAGGTGCATCATTCAACATAGCTTCTCCTCAAGGAAAAGCCTCACTGTTACTCCCTTCAGAATTTACTGTGTTTTAAATATAGATAAGGCCACATTTTATTTCACAGATTCACCTTTTTCTACCAAAATGTATAGCCTCCTCTCGAGGCTCTTCTGGGTTTAGCTGGTATAACTTGGCTTTAGGGGTGGAAACAGAGGGTTCCCCAGGCTGCTGTCCATCATCACCCTTCCCTGCAGGGCTGACTCAGGAGAAAGAGCATGAAGAGCCCAGCAGGGATGACAGCACAACACTCAGGTTTCACATTGCTCTGTCTTCTGTGTTCATCTATGTACAAAGATTGAAATAGCATTTGTTCTGCACACCAGAAATTATGCTAACCATGATGACTACACTGAAAAGCAAGTTTTATATATAAGACAATCCGAAATTCTTAGCACCCAAAACAACAAAGTATTTTGTTTATCTTCCTATTGTAAATAAGTGTAACTGACAGCATCTACAATTTAAAATTACCTCCAGCAGCCTGAGAAAAGCAGCCTGCATGTTAAACTAAAAAGGCAGATATTCATCTAAAGATCCTCAGCTTGCAATTGCTGCAGTGGAGCAGATATTTTAATGAAGAATGAAGCAGAAATGAGATGAGCTCCGTCAGCCTGTCCCACACTCCTCCCAAGGGTCCTGCTGTATTCCCAGAGCAGCTGAACAGCACATGATGAACATCACACCACACTCGACAAGAGGCTAAATCTGTCCTTATTCAGATCAGCTCTGCTTCTGCTCACAAGTTCCTGAACACGCCACAAAACCCTGACACAAGCCCTGTTGCCTGGGGACACCACAGGCATCACATCATCCGTGCACTCCAGAAGCGAGAGCATAGAAAGCTACAGCTGCCAACCCACGGCTCAGCGAGCAACTTAAAAACCCCCACAAGCCTGCATTATACACAGAACAACGCTGACAGAAGGATGGTTCCCCACCTCACAGCTCCAGATGTAAGGTACTTGCAGCAGGTAATGAGAAGCTGATCGTTCTCAAACAGCTGAAACCAAACCATGCCAAATTTGCCCTGCAACCATTTCTTGAGATCACGATTTTAAAAAATGCTGTGGCATCTATTAGAACAGCAGTTCCTCAGTTATCACTACTACAGCTTTTAAAATGCTAAGGAGCAGCAACAGGCAGGTTGAACATGACATCATGTTGTCTTCCCGACCCCTCCACCTTTCAAAACTGTGAAACCCAAATGCTAGGTGAGCTGCTGAGGATCACAGCACTAAAGCTGAAGAAAGGATGCTGGACTTCCTTGTTTCCAAACAAGCTTCCTCCTCTATGTCACAGCCCTTCTACTAGCTGAAGCAAACCACATGTGAGAAACAAAAAACGTGAGCAGATGGAGGAGTGCCTGAAGGCCTTGCACAGTGATACACAAACCACTACGGCGCTCGGTATCACACCACCTCATCAGTCATTTACTGAGCTTGCAAAAATTGCCCGTACTTTTTGCAGAGCACAAATAAACACAGAAAGCTCACCGTTTCTTTTGTCAGCTACCTAGCAGAGTAAACCCTCTGATATGTTTTGGCAAAATCAATTCTGGAGACATATGGCTTCTCAGTCCCAGGCAGTGGACTTCCAACTATTTATTGTGAATATTAATTCATCCTTTAGTGTTGAATAAAAGCTTCTACACACCCAGAAAGCATTTTTTTTTTTAAATAGGATGGATGTCCCCACAGATCTATGCCACAGAAACAGAAATACCACAGGCACTCTGGCAAATGCAACCTTTCTCCTACAGACTCATTTCTGCTGCTCATATGCACTCCTACTCTCTTGAAATGTCTTCAAACAAGCAGTGATCAGAGATCTTAGCACTGATCTTCAGGCATACGGAGTAACCTCTGTACTCGCTGTGCTGAACTGCTCTGATGCAGTTTTACAGCCCCTCACAGCAGCGTGACAAAAGCAAAAGCCAGTGCACAGGATGGAGAGGGAAGGGATGGCAGGTTCCCCCATCTGTCTCAAATGGGAGGTGTGGGGCACGGTCCTGCCCTGCAGAATTCAGCCCCACGGTGCCAGCCCTTGGACCATTCTGCTCCCTTCAGGCGGAGCCACTCGGCGTGTAACACCTGATTCCCTGTGCCCTCCACCTCAGGGGCAGGGCTGCAGCTCACCGGCCCCAGGGCCAGCTCTGCCCTTTCCAGGCCAGCTCTGCCCTTTCCGGGCCAGCTGGCCGAAGCTGGGGGCTGCTGCTGGGACCTGGCGTGGCCTCCTGCCACCCGGCAGAAAAGGTGTGCGAGCTCTGAGACACCGGCGCGGCCCTGGCCTTGGAGTCAGGCCAAGCTCCGGGGCCAGCCAGCATCCCCAAGATTTGTGCTGCATCCAGCATGCGCTCCTATTACAGCACCGCTGATAATGCAGGCTAGTAAATCATGTAAAGAAATCATACAAAGGAAAAAAAGATGCTGGAAACTCAATCTTTACCTTTTTGTTAAGTACTCTTTATGTAAAACACTCCCAGTATGGGGAGAGTAGGCCGTGGAAGCTGGGGAGGGGCTCAGCTGTTAACCAAGCAATCAATCTTCCCCTGCTTCCTCCCCAAACCTCAGGGCTCTGTCTTTCTCCAGTTTGTAATTTAAAGCCAGCTCTGGGCTTCATACCCGCTGAACAGCACCTCTGTGAAAATGCACCGTGAGTGCAGAACTCATACGTAGATATACCACCATTTTATTTATTTTTCCTGCCTGCAGTAAAGGGGAGCAGCGTGGCTGTTTGGTGTGGGACTAAAGAGCAGAAAGGAATTTCTCTCTTTGGCATTTCTGAAATGCCCATTAAGGCATCGTAAAGGCTAAAAGGAATTAAACAGGTACTTTAAATAGCACTGCTCCATCAAGTACTACTGCTTAAGAAAAGCTGCCTCCCCCGTGCTGAGTGTGAAATTTACTTAGGCAGGACACTCCCTCGAGAGCGGGCAAAATGCTGCTTCTTTAACACCACAGCTGAAAAGTATTTAACCGAGACCAGTGTATTCGTTCGAGTTTTGTTCCCTGACAGCAAAGCAGCCCGTTTCCGCGCTGTTCCCTGCGGCTGCCGGACCTGCCACCGGCCGGGCAGGAGCCATTCCCTGGACTAAACCCCGCTGTAAGACTGACACAAACTGCGGGCTGGGTACAGGACAGAAACAAACAAACGCCAGACAGCTAGGGAGGGGAGAACAGAATCAACTGCAAAGAGCTGTTACACAGACAAGTCCACGGGGGAAAAGGAAATAATTTTCAGAGAGCTTTTAACTTATTAGACTGCGAGAGATTTGACGGGGAGCAATTAAGACTTTGTTTCTCCAGCTGGAAGAAAGTTTGCGCTGGGAAGAGGGAGCAGGCACTTCGGTGAACAAAACACACGGACAAACCCTACCCGAGGCTCGGGTAAACCCCACACCCCCCGAGCCCGAGCAGGAGCCCGGGCATCATAAACCCGGCTCTCAGCGAGATGCACCGAGCGCGAGCGAAGTTATTCAGAGCCATACCTCGACTGGGCAGCCATCG
>VXBR01003158.1:394904-479437 GCA_013400215.1 Cisticola juncidis | reverse complement strand
CCGAGCCCAGCCGAGCCCAGCCGAGCGAGCGGGCCGCCCCTGCCCTCCGCCCGCCCCTGCCCCGCCAGCCGCCCCTGCCCTCCGCCCGCTCCTGCGGCACGAATATTTCAGATTTCGGAAGTTTCCCAGCCCTCGGAGGGAAGGCTGCAGAGCCGCGTGCCGGGTGCGCACAGAGCAGCAGCACAGGGAGCTGAGCGCGCTGGAACCGCGGGCAGGAGAGCTTTGGACAGGCTGTGCTGTGTGCACAGCGGGATCTAGTGCAATCCCTGCCTGCCCGCGGTCTGCAGACGCTCTCGGAAGGCAGCAGGACCTGTCCTGTGCTCTCGGTGCTTCTTGGCACAATTACAGACACAAACTACTCCTGCAGCTGCTTCCAACAAGGAATTACCCAAGCATGCAGCAGGCAAAAGCGTTTAGCTGAGGTCCCTTCAACATTTCTCCACAACTGTGTATGGCTAAGGTTTCTACCAACACTGCAAACAACATTATCTTCCTCCTAACTTTCTGGTTTAAAGCACAGCTTGTGTCAAAGTATTTGGCAGATACCAAAAGAGTGGTTTATACTTGATTGTTTTCCTATTACAGATAACCTTTATGGGAATCTCGAGTCTGAGCTATCTCCGCAAAGATTAAATAAAACTTGTATCAGTTCCTTCAGGCAGAACAAAAGATAATGGAAAAAACAACATTGTCTAGATTTTCCACAACAGCTGAGCTTTCTCCAGGAAAGAAACTTGTTTGCTCTCTCCTAAAGTTTCTAGCAGTTTTCCACCTGCCCCTCTTCGAAAGCACTCAATTCAGTGCATCTGACTAATCAGTGTTTCTCCAAAAGGACCCTTCTGACAGAGTATGTCCTGTCACCTGTCGACTCCTCCCTCATGTTCGTGTCCAAAATCAGCAGACTGCAGCATTTCTCACCTGTTTCTATTTACTGATCAGGGATACAAATTTCCCTTTCCCCCTTTTTAAAAGATGTATTGCAAAATGAAGGAAAATGTCTCCCCTAAGTAAAATGCAAACAAAACAAATCAACAAAATAAGATCTTTGTACTCTTCAGCTCATCCTAAGCTCAGAAATGCACTACAGAGCTCTCTGTCTCAAAAACCTAGCAGGAAGAGGTGATCATGGCTCCAAATGGTATTTAATCTGTAGACAGTATTTGAAGATCCATTCATAGCTATCTATGCACTGTATGAGAATGCAGTTCTCCAGAGATGAAGCTTGTGATTTAAACACTTCACAGAAATGCAAAGCCAACCAAATGGCAAACAAAGGTGTGCAGGCAGCCTGGATGCTGTTGTTACTTAATTCTGAACTCCTGAAAAGGCCCGACTACCAACCTCAGACATCAGTGGTAAAGCACAGGCTGTGGGTACATTAAGTTTCTTTCAAGTCCCCTCTCACCTGCCTGTAGACCTACCTGTAACTGGGCATGCTGAGAGGAAAAAAAAAAAAGGACCCAGAAGTTTCAAGTATGAAGCAACATTATTTCCACATAAGGTGGAGACACTGATACATTGCCACAAAAATGATCTGCAGCAGAGCCTCTAGAAAAAAGATGGGTATCTGCTCACCACTAACAATTCTAGCCATACCCAAGTGTTGGTCCAGGAAGGAGAATGCAGCATCCCTCAACTACAGAAAAAAAAAAAATAGAACATGACATTATCCTAATAAAGGTATGATAATTCATTAAGTTTGTAGGAGAAATCAAGCATAGATTACCAATGAAGGAAGAACACATATCAAGCAATAGTAAAATCATTAGAGTGAAGACGTGGTCAGCAAGCTTTCCTGAAATACATTTGCTGTAAAGTAAAACATGTATTTGTTTATACACAGAAACAGGTCAGATCCATGCCTTACCATGCTGTTCCAAACATCTCCTTGCACTGCACCAGGTTTTTAACCAGACACGCTCCCTCCCCTTCACTCTTCTCGAGTCTCTGCTGTCCTGTAATTAACGTGTGTTCTCCCAGCTCTGCTGACCACAAATCCACCTTGTGCTGCCATTTACCGCGGCTGCCGAGCCCGGCCCATTTGGGGGTGAAAAGGCTCCAGTGGATATTGTGTTTCCCGGCGAGGGAGCCGTGGGTGGCCTTTCATTTGCAAAGGGCACTTCTGCCCCAGGTCAGCAGGCAAGGGCCCTGCTCCCAAAGGCTCTGCTGCCCCGGCAGGACAATCCCTGACCCCTGAGCCCCCCTGGCTGTGTGCCCCTCTGCCCTGCACCTCCCTGCCACCTCTGCAGAGCAGAGGCTGCACAGCTGCAGAGCTGCCTGTGTTCTGGCAGTCCCAAACCCCACAGACCCACCAGGGGCTCAATTCTCTTGTGTCCTTCCCCAGCGGTAGGCACGGAGCCAGCCACACTGCAAATGCATGTGCTGGTGCTGCAAAGCAAAGGCTACAGCCAAAATGCACAGGGTTTCGAGAGTTCCACGTGTTTGGAGGAGCTGGTTAATCTCATCCTCAAACTCCTGTCTCCAAAGCTGAGTTTGAAAGTGAGCAAAACTCAGAAACCCATCCAGGCAAGCACACACAAAAGCCAGCTCAACAAGGTAAATGAAGCTGTGAGAAATGACGAGTCTGAAGAAGGCTGAGGCAGCAAAACCTCTCTAACCCTGATTCAGCAAAGCACTTCCCTGTAGACTTGTTTTATTGCACCTCCTTAACCTTAGCACCTTCCAGAACCAAGGCTGACTGCCAGGAGCAGCCCTCGCCAGGCAAATCCTGGCCTGCACTGGGATTTCACTGGTCTGACCCCCAGAGCGCAGCTGCAGGGAGGTGACAGGAGCTGCAGGGCAAACGGCATTTCCAGAGTTTACCCCTGAGCCCAACTGCCCTGAGAAAGCAGCACAGGACAGAGTCTCCATTTCGGCTGTGCCAGTATCCACAGGCCACTCGGTGTTTGCCCCACCTCATGTCCTGCCTTGTCCCTCAGAGGGTGTCACAAACTTCCACCCAGATGATGATGCATCTTTTCCCCACACAGGTAGTTTAGGAGGACTTCAGTTGTAAGGGAAGAGGCTGCTCAGAAGCATTCAAGTAACAACAGCACCAAACCCCCAAAACAGTTTCCAAGGAGCACCTGGAATCCTTCCTTTGCTGCTCTTCTCTTGCAGGCAAAGACCAGCAAGGAAAACAAAGATATGATGAACTACTAATGGCACAGGGCTGCTTATGTGGCAAAGCGTTTGTGCTTCTGCCAGCTCATGCTGGCTGGAAAAACAAAAGGATCCTTCCTCTCTTCGGTTAACACACAGGGTCAGTTCTTTAATTAGAACTTTAATGGATTATATATCAGTTCTTTCCCTAGCCTGGTGAACTTCCAGCTAAATATCAGACACCTATATTAAGGAAAGCTCCTTTCAACTGGAGCATGTCCTGGATGCTCACTCAGTAAGGCACCCCAGTCCTAAAAAGAAAAGCCTCTCACGATTTTTTGCCCCTGCAAATCATATAGTCAGCATAGTAAGAAAGCAAACAGCAATTTTCCTTTCCAGGAACTAGGCTTCTTAGTAATTTTACTTCTCATTTCTTCAAAGAGGCATAAGGATGAAGTAATCTAATCCTTTGAAGAAAAAGATGAGCATTGGGGCATATTTCCAACCAGATTTTCCACAGAAACCAAGCTTAAGCCATCCCACTGCATAAGCACATCCATTTTTCTGTAATGAGTTTTGAGCTCTGGGGTCTGTTTCAACCAAACTGACCACACCAGGTGCCACAGAGGGAAGTTCCACCCACTTACCAGAAAACTGACAACCTTCCAGTGTCCTCAGCAAGTGTCACACTAGAGAGCACTCAATATTTATACTTCAATGTTCTATTCCCTCAGTGTTGAGACAAAATCCAAAGAGATTCCACCAATGCCACCTTTCACCATCGTGCATGATTTCTCAGGAACACCCAAATGCTTTGTGTGTGCGCATGTGCTTCTCTTTTTTTGTGCATATCTCTGCTTTTTTTGTTTGTGTGTGTTTGTCCTTCTTCTGAGGAAGAGGAGGTTAGGTCACGTTAGCTTTTTTGTGTGTCCACCATTAAGAGGAAATTGGGTATAACACACCATACCACAGATCATCATCACATCTGTGAGGAGAAGCAGCAAAATCTGCAATCTCTTACTGGTTTGTGTTTGCAAACTGCTTGTGCCGTACCTGGCTCCATGCAGCCTGCTGTACAAAATCTGCTCCTGTTTCTACATTGTTTGGAATGTACCTGAAAACATTTAAAAGGATTTAACTGCCTCAACTGTACTGTCTGGTTACCATAACACTTTTTTTCTTTCTAAACCCAGACATGCCCAAACTCTCTGAGCTCAGTATCTGTGTTAAAGCAGCAGCAGTGTATAACTAGCTGTGTTTACTTACTCTGCCTGTATACCACTGTTGTCCTGAAAATCTTCTGTCTTCAGTTTCTAGCTCCTTCATATAGCTATACTGCCAACATGGCTAATCATGCCTCTGCTTCTATCTGCACACAATTAATTTTCCTTCCTCACATTATGCTTCTCTGAATAATGCAGTTTTGCTGTTATGCTGGAGGGAATAAAATACACAGTATTACTGACAGGTGAAAAGGCTCTTTTCCTTTTTTAAGTCATGCTATTGCAAGGCAGTGAATGCCTCAGTTTGGGCTGCTGGAACCCTGTGGGCTACTATTTCCAAGAGTCAAACCCTGAATGCCAGCCAGCCTCTGGACTTAGTGCCACCACTTCAGTGCAGGATGCTGTTAAATTAGCACTCCTAACCCCTTCCTGACAGCACAGGTCAAAAGCTCCAGTTCTGCCCAGGATTGCTGGGGCAGGAACACTGCCCAAGCCCTCCAATGACCACTCGAGGCTGAGGTGTTGGCTGACAGCATTTAGCCACCAGCCAGGGCTCCCACAGAGCTTAAAATGAAAATGAAAACAGCTTTGGCTGTTTACAGTATCACCAAACCACTGAGCTACTCAGAGTGTCTCTGCTGTCTTGCCTCCAACTCAAACCTTTGCCATTAGCAGGTTACACTGCTCTGATCACTGCAGTGGCACTGCAAACACTCCCCAAAAAGGGACATGGTCCAACGCCCAGCCGGGCTGGAAAACAAGAGGGAGGGAAAAGAAACCCTTCCTTTCACCACAGGGGAGAAACTCTCCAGAAAGGAGCCCACAGTTCTGCCAGATTTGTCAAGCAGATACTGAAGAACAGAAGGACACTGAAAAATTAAAATGTGCACAGCCCTTATGTCTTAAGGGCAGCAACCACAAGGAATTATGCCATGGCAGGCCAAGAAAAATCACCCACAAGGACACAACAATACCCAGACCCACTGTGATCAGTGTACATTAGGTATATTTTTATTTACAGAGTAGAGATGCCTAATCAATTACAAGGTTAGACACCAAATAATTCAGATTTTTCGTGTAAAAGTATATAAATATGTACATGAAATTCTATGAAGTAAAAATTATTAACTGTGATACAGTTAACATTCACAACTATTCTTATGCTAACAGGCATCTCTTAAAGCTTAAATGCTGATTTCAAGATACCCTCTATAAAATAGCTGTAATTGTACTAGAAGGGCAAAAATTCTGTGCCATGAACAAGCTTTCAAAAGAGACATTTTACTAGTCTTTGCACAAAGTTTGCCAGGATAAAAATACTGCTTCATCCCTCCCACTTCCCCACCCTGTAAGAAGCAAGTACCCCACAACAGATGCAGAACTGCAGGAAGTAGTATAGGATTACTTTTTTCTTCTACTTTACTTTTCTTTTTAAATTAAAATATTTTTCTTTCAGTATTTTATGGCATATTAAGGAAGCTGCAAAAAATGCAGCTTTATTAAATATTGTTATACAAAAATCTCACATGTGCATCCATGGGGCTGAAGATTACAATGGCATTGTATGAGCTATCCCTTTCCCTTAGAACTGTATACCTGATTTGGAATGATGCAGGGACTTTCTAGAAAAGACCTGGGACAGCAACTGCAGAAAGGGATTAGAAAACTTTTGGCAGAACACGTAAAATGCTCCAGAGCCTCTCAACCTCCTTGCTTCCTTATTTTAAATGCACTTCTGCTTCCGTATTTTTTTTGTCTCTCTGTTGTTCTTCCTGCTGGAGATAGTTCAGGACATAAAGGACAACTTGATAGCAGAAAATGTACTGATCCTGGAAGGAAAAAGAAATTACAGAACATGTGAAAAATGCCCGCACCACTCAAATGCTCTCACTTTCACTCGACAGCTGCACTTCCAATACTAATTATACTCCTAAACAGTAAAACTACCACCACTACCAAATCCCAAAGAAAACTAAAGACACCAAACAACCAAGCCCAAAAAAGAGGCCACAATGGAAAAATACACAGCCTCATCCTCAAGCAAATACAGACATGACCCTGCCACTAAAGATACATTTTATATGGGACATTTATCCTCCTTTCACACCAAAACCACCTAAAGGAGATTAGGCACTTTACATAAGCAGAAATGAAGACAGCAAGTGAATTCCAAGGACTTGCATCAATGCCAGCTAATAGAGAACTCAGAGGACAATGCAATTTCTTACCTTAATCTCAGTGACAGAGGTGTGGGGGATAATACAGGTTTTGGACTGGGAGGTGGGCATGGGGCTGAGAGTTTAGTGGTTTGATTTCAGGGGTTTTTAAACCCTGACTTCACAATTCCTTCCCATTCAAAGAAAGAATGCAGATTGTAACAAGACCTTGTGATGACCATCTCTAAAGTTAGCTAGCTCTAGATCCAGATTATTCCTAAAAGATCGAACTTCTGGCTGAGTATCTTCCCAGAGGAGATCTCAGGGCATCTCTGATAGTATCAGTGATTCACAGCAGCTACAGTTAGGCCTTCTCTTCAGTTTATCATGTAACTTTATCATAAAGCCAAAAAACCTAATCTGACTTCCTCTATAAACACACACTTTTGAAGATGAAAACTCACAATTTTTTAAAACACAGTTCAAAACAATACAGCATGTTAAAATGGCTTGTGTTAATAAATGTTAAACACATCCTGCTACTCATCTGATTTAATTCCTGTGACACTGATGTCACATTACAGGGCACTAAGACCACGGCTGTGCACCAGGAAGGTCTCTGGCCCCTTGGTGGGTGCCTGGGGACGCCCACTCACCTCTGTCTGCACCATCCCGTGTCTCTGCAGGCGCATCGTGCGCACCACGTCCGAGATGTCGAACTGCCAAGGCAAACAGCAAGGTCAGCATCCAAAACAGAGAGATGCAGCACAAAGAAGCACCCCAGCATCAAAACAGGGAACAGAGTTAGGCACATTAGCAGTGAAATAAATAATTCACTGTAGCCTGTGTTTGTCTGTCAGCATGTGCTCTCTCTGAGCAATCTGGATGTGGCCCTACATCAACACTCCCCCCTTCTCTTGTGTTCTTTCTCTGCCAACTTGCTTACTCTAAGCCAAGCATGCAGAAAAGAGAGAGTTCTAGACATTCAGAGGTGCTTAGAAACTCCACTGAGCTGAGCATGACACAGCTCATCTTCCTGACAAATTCACCAGTTCTGCTGCCCCCGGCCGCTGCAGGACAGAAGCAAAGGAAGCCAGCACCCTCCTGTGGCTCACCCTGGAAAGCAACCCCTGCCTGTGCTGGAAAGTTAACTCACACCCCCTTTCCATCCAGCGACTGCCCAAGCCCCCACGGCAGCACCGTTTTTCCCAGGCCACGTGCCAGAAGCCCCCACGGCAGCAGACGCCACCCTTGGACACACGCCGAGGTGGCTGAGGTGGGTGTGGGAGCCAGAGGTATGGGAGCTGTCCCCGTTGGGATCACCAGCGCATGAAGGCGGCACTGCGGNNNNCGATGCAGATGAGGGTGCCCGAGCGGCCGATGCCCGCGCTGCAGTGGGTGACGATGGGCCCCGCGCGGTGCGCGCGCCGCAGCCACGCCAGGAAGGACAGCAGCTCCTCCGGCCGCGCCGGCGTGCCGTGGTCCGGCCACGCCACGAAGTTCAGGTGGGAGATGTGCCGCACCTCACCTGTCTGAGGGCAGAACAACACACACCTGTCTGAGGGCAGAACAACACACACCTGTCTGAGGGCAGAACAACACACCTGTCTGAGGGCAGAACAGCACACCTGTCTGAGGGCTGGAACAACCCAGTGCTTGGCACGTGGCAAGAATGAAAGGAGGAAATGCAGTTCCCAAAGTCTCAGAACACAGGGATTTGCCCAGTGAAGGTGCTTGGTAATTCAATACAAGAGCTGAACTGGAAATAACTAGGAAGTAATTTAGAAGTGTAAGGTTCACTGTGCAGACTGAGCTGATCACACAGAGCAGCCAACCAGCTAGGCTGGATTATTAGTGAATTCCACATCCCTACCTATGTCTCCATGGCCAGTGGGAGCCAAAATTTAGTGTCTCATTAGTGTAATGACATCGTAGCTTGGCCCAAATGCTATCTCCTATAAAGGTCACAGAGCAGCACAAGCTGCAGGCAGGAACAGCTGGACACTGGACAAAGAGAAGCCCTGGGTTGCCTCTTGCTGTAGACAATGCAAGTGAAAGCAGGCAAACCAGAAGTATAAGGATAAATACAGCAACAGAAAAACCCCTAAGCATGCAGGATTGGATTCACTCACCTGAATCTCCTGGAGCTGCAGCACTCTGATGATGAAGCCCTTCAGCTGCTGAAGCCTCACCAGCGCCAGGCGCAGTCTGTCGTTGATCATGGTGGTTTTATGGAGCACGTCTGGCCAGTAGCGCTGACACTTGATCTTCTCTCCCTCCACCTCCTGAGTCATCATGGCAATCACAGAACAGTTCTGCTCCCAAACCATCTGCCAGAAATCCGCGATGGTGGTGGGAAGGGGCCCCTGGCACGCGATGTAGACAAACTCCTCGCTGCCCACGGGCATGCGGATGAAGCTGGCGTTGATGTATCCCCCCTCAGCCCCCAGAGGGACCCTGGTGCTGTCATCTGTCCCACACAGAGAGAGCTCGTTAGTGTGCACATCCTCAGAGCCTCACACAGCACAGCTGACAGCTCACACAGCCTTACACACAGCACTCATCTCCACAGGGCTTCCACAGCTTGCTTAAAAACATAAATCACTAAATACTGAACTGAGGGCACTAATCAGTACTTTCAATAAAGAAAAAGATGTCTGCAGCAGAAATATAATCCAGCACATGGGTGGGACAAGCAATTTGAAATGCAGCAGCTCTGAATAAACCTTGTCTGGTTCCACATGTGTACACTATTTAAGACAGGATCTGCAGAACACCTGAGCAGTGTGTGAACATCCATCCCTACCTACCACAGCACAGCAGCACATTGTTCACTGACCTTGAACTGCTTTATAAATCCTTGCTTTATTTTCATCCCTACTAGGATTAGTAATCAAACCATCCCACCTCTGATCAGATCCATCTGAGCACACAGGTGGTGACAGAAAATCACGGAATTTCTAATGAGTCTGGACTTACAAGGAAGTATGTTCTTATATCTGTTCTTCCTCCTGTTCTCCTTTGCTTGTCCAACCAAACACTGATCCAGAGGTTTTAACTCCTGAAGGTTCTGTAGAGAAGCAATTACATGTGCATTAGGAAAGCAGTGATCAGTCATTAACAGAATAAATGAATATCAAATCCTAATGTGGATATGCAAAATAATGCACTCAGGAAGGAATCTTTTACACAGCCAAGAAAATGAAATTAACAACAAAACCCCAAAACCCAAACCCCACCTCGTATCCAGTAAATGTTTTATCTTCAAAAAGAGATCATGGGCTAACTTAAGACTTTGAAAAGACTGATTTCACACTCAGAAGCTGGACTGCTCTCTCTATCCCTGTTTACATCACATTCACTTGGTAATTTACCAGGAACAAAAATGATGTAAAAACACTTATGAACTGATTTCACACTGATCTCATCTCTCAGTGGCTTGTGGGAGAAGGGAGAGGAGCCTTTGGTGTTAAATCTTTTCATCTCATTTGAGCTCCCAATTAAAGAGCTGCGGTATTCAAGGCAGTGATGATCCAGCCATTCTATTTTTGTTTCATACTGGGAAAAAGGACTTTAAAGGACAAATAATTACTCACTTCAATCTCTTTGGAAGGGACTCCCTGTTCCAGCAATCCACGCAACATCCTGATCACTGCCTTCAATTTGGCTCCGGAATATTTGCCTCCAGGGAGCACATTCACAGCAGGGAGTGCAGAGATCTCTTCATCTGTCACTAGGGGGAAATCTAGCAGAATAAATAAATACAAATAAATAGCTAAAACCAGGGAAACATAACCTGTAGCTGACAGCTGGATTTGCATGTTGCTGTTCACCACTGCACCACCAGTTTTCTCCTGAATGCCCCCACACACCAGAGAGAACACACAGCTCCCCTCTCGGTTTGACAGGCAAACCCAAATTAACCAGCAAAACCAGTGAGATACAAAATCAGCTCTGATGAATCCAGGAGCTAAAGGGAGTATTTTCCTGAACTTCCAATAAATGCATTGAAACGAACTTCCAGTACATTTTAAATGTAAGTTCTTCACACAACAACCCACAATAAAGGATGGACACACACAGGGACGAATTCAGAACTCTCCACATCACAGCCTGTCACTTGTTTTTAGCACTAATACTCAGCGTGTATATAGCACATCTTACAACTATCACTTGGAACTTTTATTCCATACAGCCTGCCTCCCATCAGGCCTTCAGCGCTCCCCTGAAGCACAACAGAATTCATAAACCTAAATTCTCCCAGTATTGCAATTAGAAGTGTCCTAAATCTACTGACTTAGTCTGAAGTATCACATGGATTATCCTTTTTTCTTTTAATGAATGCAAGGGCTGCTGGATATGAACTTCAGGAACTGACACTTCTAATGCTAGCTCAAAAAAAGTGAAGACTAAATTTTGCCAAACACATCAAACTGCAGAGCTCCACTCTGCCACACTGAACAGCAGTGGCAGTGTGACAGTGCAGATAAAAGCAGTGCCTAACCTGAGCTGGCATGTGAGGCACATGATGTATCAATCTAATCACAGTCACACGTGCATTTCTTGTTACTATTAGCTTCTGTGAGACAGATACTGAGGAGGGAAGTCCCTCAGCTGGTCCCAGCTGCTCACAGCCACAGCCCATCCTTGTTCCTGCCACACAGCACAGAGACACAGAGATCCTCCCAGTGCATGGCTGGGCTGTCAGAGTCCCCTCAGAGCAACCAGGACGTCTCAAAGCTCCCCTCTGTCTGTGTAACTGTCCCCAGGTTCCCAGAGGTGGTGCTGCTGCCCTTGCCTGTATCCACACGCTCCTGGCCCACTGATTCCATGGGCAGCTCATCGCTGCCCCACGAGATCTCCTCCTCCTCTGCCGGGCCCAGGGACAGGGCATGGCAGTGAGAAACAGCTCCTGGAACCAACACATCTGCAGCCCTGTTAAAAGAAACAAAACTAAACAACAAACCCACCAGAAAGGAATTTACAGCTACAATCATTTCTGGACTGGACCCCCACCAGTGATTCCAGAAAACTAACTTTACCACCACCACCACCTTTTTTTTCTTTTATATCCCCAAAGGGGATCTAAAAAAGATAATAGTGGAAAAAGAGCCAGGAATATTCAAATCTAGTAATAACTATCACTGCAATTACTTTTCTGCAAAGGTTAAGCAATTCAATAGCATCCAATAGCAGATTTGTACCACTCATACAATTCACTGCACTTGAGTATCTTTTTTCAATTTCAAGTTGTCTGGCTTTGTTGAAGATACTGATGAATGTGTTAAGAATTTTAGGTCATAATAACAACATAAAACCACATAAAATTTCACTGAAATTTCACTTAGACTAAAATTATTTCACTAAGAAAAACAGCCTTGGGAATATGTAAAGCTCAAAGTGGCCCAAAGGTACAGCTAGCCAGTAACTTGGTCAGGCAAATGCTTTGTGCTCCATGGAAAAACAGCATCCCCCAGGCACCCAAGGGAGGGATGGAGCAGAGGAACTCCACACTGGAGCTGCAGTGATCTAAAACCAGAAGATGCAGCACTACTGAAGCTTGTATAGATTTGAACTGAAGGCAGCATTGTTGGAATGTTTTCTTCACATCCAAGCACCAAGGTGCCAGCACAGTGCAAATTCTGTTATTTGGAGACACCTGAACACAGTCCAGGTACTTGCTACAACCTCGTTATCAAAGGAATAAATAAAAGCAAAGGGCACAGGAAACCACATAAAGCCAATTAGTATTAAGGCAAATTACAACTTTTAAAGTAAGGAATGGACCAGGAGAACAATTCAGCAAGACACTGCACAGATATTTTATTGTGTTTGTTTTGGGGGTAGTTTCTTGGCTTCTTTGTTGTTGTTTTTCTCTCATTCCAACATATTACACTTCACACTCCCAGACTTCACAGGTTTGCTTCCAAGCAACACTGGAAAAGAAATCTCACCTTTCTGGCACAGCTTTTACTTCACAATAGTCTTCACAACCATTTACATGCGTTGGCTAGAAGAAGCAGTATTTCAAAGCACATTAAATACATAGTTGCAACATACATATACTACAACTTTAAACAATTAACAATTACAGGGACTATTTCTGAAGGGTACTAAGTTCAAAGCAGCACATAATAGAAGACTTTCCTCTTTCAGAAGTCTCATTAACCCAAAATAACTGGGGATGAGAACACTGAGCACTTGGAAAGATGCTCTACTGTGACAAGGCCAAAAAGCTGTATTAAAATGACTCCTGGCTCCCAGCAGCAGTAGAGTCACCCGAGTGTTCCCCAGCTGGGTTGTTTCTAACACTCAGAGCCCTTGGTGAGGGAAGGCTGACAGTGAGAACTGCTGCCTCAGAGCTGCCAGGCCACAGCTCCTGTGCTGTGGGTATGTGGCATAAGAGGGCAGCACCCCTAAAGGCCACACACTACCCTCAGCCTCCTCAGTGAGCACTCAGACAGGAGGGCATTTCCAGCCCTCCTTCACAAAAACTACAAAGTCATTCAACATTTCAGGCTGACTTGCTGTGTTCCACTGCCATAGCAGGACGCTTTTACTTGTGGCTCTCCCTGGAGCACACTGACACAGAGCCAGACTCCTGATTTGGTTTTCAGCTCTACTGACTGCACAGAAAGCTGCCGGAGTCAGGAGAGACAGAGCTCTGCTGAGCTGGAACAAGAGACAAACCCCAGGCACGCAGTGACTGATGTGAAACAGGACACGCAATTACAGAGCAGGCCACATAGAGACGTTATTCAAGCTAATGAACTTATCCTAGAAAAAAACAGCAGCAGAAGGAATTTCGAATCCACATTTTGGACAGTGAAGTCTACACAGCACTCATTTTCACTGTCCCTGCTTCCCTTCTTTGAGCAGGAATCACTGAAATATTTTTGATTAAAAAGCTGAAGTAGCATGAACAGGGTAGTTTACTACCACCCTTTCTGAAACAAAAAAAAAAGCTGATGGACTTCATATGATAGTGTAAAATAACTATATGCTTTGTTCTCTTATATAGGTAATTTATGCTAATCATATGCTATCACATTTAAATATGATAATATGATATCATATTTAAAAATAAATGTTTATATGCCATTTAAAGTTACTTACAGCTACTACTTACAGCAATGTTCTCATTTAAAGGACATGTAATGTGATTTCCACCAGTTCTATACCAATAAGGAAAAAAAATGAAAGAGCATCTGCCAGCTCCTTGCCATCCTACCTCAGAGAAATCTTCAGGTAAAGATGACCCATCACAGTCTGTGTCCTCAGACTTATCTTCTGTCACCCTTCCATTCATCTCTGGAGAACAGGAAAATCAGGGGACATAGCATAAACACACCAGAAAATGCCCAGGAGCCGCCCTCTCCCAGAGAATCCTGTTCCACCTGCCTGGCAGCAGACAGTGCCACAATAACCAAGAACACTTTTAAAGGCCCTTTGCTACCAGGTGGGAAAAGAGCTCTTACTCTACAGGATAATCAGACTGCAGGTCTCTGTTTTTAGAACTTGAATGGGAGTGTTTGCAGAGGATCTGTGTCACAGCATAACTGGTGGACAGGCTGCAGCTACACTCCCCAGTGGCTCCTCTGCAGTTCAGTCAGACCTGCACCTGCAGCAGGTCCACATCAGGATTCTGCTCACTCTGTGCACTAACAAAATGTAATTAGCACATGCCAGATGAAATCTGGCTGTACCTGTCTGCTGTGGAAGCACCTGCTGCCATTTCCCAGGACTGACTCATGCTCGGTGACAAGGACAGCCCACAGGACACTGAGCTCCAGTGACATTCCTCAGCTGAGATCCTGCACAGCAGAGCCTCAGTGACCCCTGGCTGCTGATGCCAGGACCAATTACAGTAACCCCGTGACCTTCAAGTCATGACCTGAAATAACTATAATTTGGCAACTTTTATCCTGAGTTTTAGAAGGAATCTCCACAGAAGCAGCAAGCATCTTGCTTGAAGTTTTGGAGCATCCATGCCTAGTGTGACACCACTAAGGAGCTACAAATCCTACTGCTCACTACATCTGAGTTAATAACAAGTAAAACTGAGGAGATGCACCGAAGGAAAAGGAAGGTGTACAGTCAGAAGAAGGTACTGAAAAAACATCAAATCAATGACAATTCCCTCTCCCTGCTGACAAATCAACTGCTTACTTGGCACCTTGTGTCAGAGTGTTTTGCTGTCAGTGATGTCCTCTTTTACTGGCTCACGTTACCTGGCAGGTGATTTTCTGAAGCAGCCCTCTGGAGATGCAGAAGACTCTGAGCCTGTGAAGTTGCATTATTCTGATTTAAGAGGTTCTGGGCTTCCTCATCCACAACATCCAACAGGTACTGGACAACTTCATTGTGGTCATCCTCATCATAATACTCATCCTCGGGAACCTCTGTTCCTGCAGACAAAGAGTGCAAAATGACAACTTTGCCCAGCACAGAGTGGTTTGGGAGAACTCATTTGAAGGGGCAGACATATGGCATCGTTTCTAGCTGTTCCCAGGGCCTTCCCTTATTTCTCTCTAACACAAAACCCAATTTACATAGATCTACTTTCAACATCAATTAACTCCTATAAAGCAAAGCACAGGACTTGGAAAAGATCTTTTAAAGTGACTGCCAGCCTAAAAAACCATTTACTAATTTCAGCACATTCAACCGTGCCATGTTCTCTTGCACAACAGAGAATAAAAAGGTACAATAAAGACAGAACAGTGCAGGCCCCACCTCACCTGCTCTTACCTGATTTGTCAGCGTGTTTAGGAAAACCTGGCATCTGGTTGGTAAACCCCAGGGCAGGTGCATCCTCTGCTCCTGAGTGGTTGGTGAGAGCCTCTGTGTGATGCATTTCGTTCTGTGTATTTCCCTGAGAGGGTCCTAGGGTGCCATTGCCATTGACCTGGGAAAGCCAGGAACAGTACAAATCTTACAGCCTGGCAGCTCACTGAAGCAGCAAATAACCACTAAAAAATTCTCATCTCTCCTCAGCAACAAATAAAAACCTCAGATCACACCATCTGAGATACCTGGGTGATGGGTGGGAAGTTTCACATAACAATAGCAAATAAAAAAAGATTAAAGCAACTAAGAAAAAACCCACATGCTGATGAAGCAGAAGCTTCTATGAGAGATCACACAGTAGCGTTTAACATTTCTATATCCCCCTATAAAGTGTACACAAACTTCAGTACTTTCAGTCCCACAACACAGCATTTCTAAGGAAAAACTAAGGGAAAAAAAGAAAGAAAACCACCTAGCAAATACAGTATGAAAGCACCTGCAGAAACTGTGGGCTGCATGGAGTATTCTGGATGACAGCCCTGCATCCTTCTCGTAAGACAATTTGTCTTTCAACAAAGCAGTGCCAATTAAAAAAACTTGCACATTTATTGTGATCACTGCTTATTCACCTCAGTTGATAATAGTGGGTCTGTGTACTTTGATCAACAGATTGTTCCATCCATTTATTTGGTTTTAAAAGTGTTTGTGTAGATTCCTTTCTCTGGTTAATGGTAACAGGCACAAGAGAGAAGCATTTACCTTTGGCTCATAAGCATCAGTTGACTTTTCTGTTTTATCACAGGGATCACCACAGGAACAACCTAAACAAACATGGAGAAAGAATAACAACTTTTTGTCTGAAATTAAACTAGCCCCCATTGATTATTTTTATAAAAGAAGCAAGGTGTTTAATACTATGTTACAACATGAGCAGCATTTCTGCCTGGTTTCTGTGCATTGCCAAACTTCTATCTGAATGACTACACCTCATAAATGGCTTTTTGAATGCTGTATTTAATGGGATCAGAAAGGATGAATGCTAATACAGGCAACCAACTCAAAGCAAAAAGAAATGTTGATGAACAGTTTAACAACTCAGAGTGCAAACATGCACCTTTGAGAACAGCACTGATTCCCTTTTCCTCAAAATGTACAAGATACAACCCCACAAACACCTATCATTGACTCATTGACTGCTTTTTTTTTTTTTTAAAGTATTACCTGACATCTGGGTACTTCTTCAAAGGAACTGCTCTGCTCTATATTAGAGAAAATTTCTAAAATATACAAGAAATGGTATCATAAAGACACTATTGCTGAATCTCTTTTCATGGAGGTTTTAGAGGAAAGACCAAGCAAACTCCTGTTGGAGCTTGCCACAATAAGCTGTTCTAGGATAGTATCCTACAGCCCATATCAGTTCCTTTATTTTTACAAACAGCTGCATTTCATTTGCTATGAGTAAGGACACAAATCTTACCATTAGCTTTCACTGGCCATGGACTTGAGTTCTCAGGGCTTCTGGATTTTGGGAACACTGCGTGACCATCTCTGTGAAAAGAAATATTTACATGAATATTTATTAAAAAGAACAAGTAAATTACTGTAATCATCAGATATTGAAGTGAGCAGTACTGCTGGTAAAACTGCTGATCACTCCCAACCAACTGGGTGTCATTTGCAGACTGAGTGAGGACACCTCAGTCCCCTTTTCCAAATCACCAGTGCAGGACTGGAACTGGCCCCAGCACTGAGCCCTGGGGATGCCCCACTGCACCATCACTGCCTCGCTCCAGCCAGTTCTAACCCGGGAGGAGCCTCTGGGCTGCCAGCTGCTCCAGGAGAACGCTGTGGGAGACAGCAGCAGAGCCTTCCCTAAATCCAGCACACACATCCACGGCCTTTCCCTCACCCTCCAGATGGGCCCAGGCAGGCTGGGAGGGACCCGCCCCTCCTGAGCCCCTGCCGTGTGCTCACCCTCGAGCTGATCTGTTCTGTGACCTCCCCTGGCACTGAGGCCAGGCCAGCAGCCCCGTGGCTCCCTGCATCCTCTTCCAGCCCTTCCTGCAGACAGGTGCCACCCTGCTCACCCTGCAGTCACCTGGGACCTCCCCAGTGAGCCAGGGCTGATGACAAATGATGGAGAGTGGCTTGCTGAGCTCTCCTGCCAGCTCCCTGCACGCCCCTGGATGAATCCCACCCACCCTGACAGACCTGTGAGTGTCCCAGTGCCACAGCAGGTCCCTGACTAACTCCTCCTGGACTGCACGGGTCTGTTTGAGGCTCACAGCCAGACACAGCCTTGTGTTCCCAGGAAGCACAAAGCACAGCAAGTACCAGCACAAAAGCTGTGGATTTACAGACTCTTTCTGTGCAGTCAGTCCTCAGTAATCTGTGGTGAATTTCCTGTCATACCAGGAACACTTTTACTCATATACTCACACATACACAATCATGCAAGAAAACCACCAAGTACAGGGAAGCCTTTGCTTCCAGAACACACCTGGTTGCTTTGAGCACCACTGTTGGAAGGCATGTTTCCAGCATTCTTTTGGCTTCTTTCAGAGTCATTCCTTGTGTGCTTACTCCATTAATGTAATGGATAATATCTAGTACATGGAGACTCTCCTCTCTGGCAGCGACTGATCTGGGGAGAATGTCACTAATATACACAACCTGATAAAGGCTGTCATGGCCTCCTGATAGTGACAAACCTGTGCAGGAAAGAAGGGGAAAACAACAAAAATTGAGATTTCTTTGTAAGGGAAGGAGAAGATGTTTCTTTGGGGCAAAAAGCAGATTAATCCCGTGTTACCTAGCTCCTCCTTATGGCACATTAGTGTAATGTCAGGCAGCAAATGAGGCAGCAGTGGCATCTTTGGTAACTCCAGAACACGGCCCAGCACTAATGTGACAGTCCTTGGGGCAGCCCGGAGGAAGCTGACTGCATCCGTGTGGCTCATGTTGGTGACATCGATGTCATTGACCTGCAACAACAAAAGCAACACAGGGGTCCATGTCAGGTCCCAAGCGAGACAGCACGACTGAAGAAGCATTTACTGCTGCTCTCAGGTGCTACTGAATCTGCATTTGCAGTGAGGAAGCATTCACTGCTGCTCTCGAGCGCCTCTCAGAAGGGCCCTGCCCGTGTCCTTTAACCCCATGTGACATGGCCCTTTTGTGCCCTCAGAGCTGTCCCTGAGCAGCCCTGCACGGGGCCAGGGCTCACCTTGATGAGGCGGTCCCCGGGCCGCAGCCTCCCGTCGCTCTTGGCCGGGTCCTGCACGATGTCGTGGACGAAGCAGCCGACGCTGTCGCTGCCTTTGGTCACGGTGAAGCCCAGGCTGCCCCGCTCTGACTTGGCCAGGGTCACTCGCAGCTCCACCTCCTGGGGGACAACACAGCTCTTTACAAGGAGGCAACAGAAGGAATACAAACATTTTACTGAATGCAAAACAGCTGCAAGCAGACAACTGATTTTCCTACTGATTTCAGTGGGACGCAAGCCCAGAACAAGATATATTTCTTATCAGGCTCAGCTTAGCTGCTTCAATAAGCATCTCTAATGAGCTCAGACAGAATCAAATTATGTTTTGCATGGAAATAACACAGGGACAAAAATCTATGAATTGAACAAAATTTTGAGGCCACATCAAAACTCACGCCTTATTTTACCCTTATCTAGCTGCCATATAAGAAAAGCTCTGCATTTTTGAATATCTCAACATATCCATAATTATTTGGAACAAAATAAGTGAATGTATTTTCCTACAGTGAGACACAATAGCACAGAGCTTATCTTGAAACTTAACACATGCACATGTTTTGCCCATTTTAATTTGCATTATTTTTGATTTGAAAGATATGTATCTGCCTCATTTACATAAAATCACAGAGCACCAAGAAGGATGGAGAAAAACTTCTGAAGAACGGATAAGAAAAGCAGTTTCTTGTCAAAATGGAGTATTGGCCAGAACAGCTTTATAGCCTAGAAGATTGTCACAACTTGGATGCATCAAGATTCAATTTCAATTTTTTTCAATCTTTGAACACATGATATGAGGATATGGAAGTCCCATTTATAAGGCACACACCCAGATTAGTGCAAGTACAACCTACAACCATCCCATTTGTAAATGAATGCGCCTGATTTCTATCTGCTCTCAAAATCATGGCTAAAACAACCCCAGCAGGATATTTATGCTCCTGAAAGACAGAAATAGAGTATTACTGGCTCGTATTCTTCAGCATTTTTTTCCAGTTGGGTGAGTAATGAATCTATTTCTCCCAGGTGTGAAGCCAGCTCAGAGACAGGAGCAGCATAACAGTCATTTATTAACATGGACGTGGTAACATCAGGTACAGTTCTACAGGTTGGGATCACTGGCAAATCCAAAGGCACATCACTGCAGACAAACCAGCAAAAAGAGAAAAACAGGAATAAGTACAATGTGGCTGCCACTCATACATTAATATACGAGCCAAGACTGACTCTATGCAGGTCTAAGGAGCAAACCAAAGGAGCATTCCCATGAACAGGTCCAATGCTCTCACAGACACTTGTGCAGGGCGTACCTGTCCTGGAGCTGTGCCGTGCTAGGGTCCCCGTGCTCGGGGCACAGCAGGGTGCGCACGGTGCCCCTCTGGCCCGCGGGGGCCTCGGCTGCCCCTGAGCCCGGGCACGGCGCAGGGCTCCAGCCACAGCCCACCCCTGCTGCTGCCTCCAGCCCCTCCTCATCGCTCCTGCTGCTGTCGCTGTAGCTGTCTCTTCTGGAGGGAGATTTCAGCCTTTTCTTGCTCACATCAGCAGCTTCATTTTCATCTGAGCTGTCGCCTTGTTCTCCATTCGATGGACCAGAAACTTCTCTGCTGACCTCTGGAAAAACTTGTTGGGGCGAATGGATGGGGGTCTACAAGAGCAAAAGCATTCAAGTCATCATAATCCAGTTTCATGACAAAAGAAAGTTTCAACAACTGATATAAAATTAACAAAACCTTCAACATTCACACAGAACAGTGCACTCCTAAGGGATTCATTCCAATAGCTGCATCTCTGTGAGCACTCTCCCCATTATTCCATCTGCATCTTGCACTTAACTAACCCGCCCACCCACCAGATTGAATACACAAACCCTAATGAGCAAATAGCATTTAAAAGATCCCATGCCAGACACTTACCAGCAAGGAAGGATCGATGTCAGGCAAGATCCCAGAGGGCGGCCGGCAGAGGAGCAGAGACACCTCTGGAGATGTTCCCCTCAGAGCAGAGATGACCTCCTATGGCACAGAGGATTCAGTGTCAGCTGCAGCCTTGCAGGACTGCCCCAGCCCAGCTCCACTGCTAAGGCACAAACCTGCTGGGAGAGGCCCTTCAGCGAGGCCCCGTTCACCTTCAGGATGACGTCCCCCACCTCCATCTGCCCGCTCTCCGCAGCCGGCTGCCCAGGGAACAGCTTCTTCACCCTCACAATTGTGGATCCCAGCTGCTCTGGGGTCAGGTCATCTTCTCGGCAGAAACTGAACCCCAGGCCAGAGCTGTTCTTCAGGAGTTTCACCTCAAAAGTGTTCTCTGCAAAAGAAACATGAAACTCACTATTTCCTACAGCATGTGGCCATGGAAAGAGTGTCTGGTGCTCTTACTCTAGACATGACAATGTGCAATCTCCTCTCACACGGTTCTCTCACTGAGATGAACAGAAGTGTTCCCCAAAAGATCCCTCCAGGTTAAAGAGGACAAAAGAGCTGATCATGACCTCCCATCTGCTTGCTTGGCCTGACAACATCAATATGCAGAAAGGCAGAGCGTCTCCAAAGGACTATTCCCTAGGAAGCCTATCAAGGAACCTTCTAAAGCACAGAGTGCCACCCCCTTTCCAGCCACTGATCAGCATTAGTGAGAGCAGCAACTGGAGCTCCTGGCAAACAGGACAGATCCCGTGCAAGAGGACCCAAAGGTATCTGCAGGGGTTCTGCCATCCGGGTTGGCTTCCCTTCACCTGCACAAGTCACCAGCAAGAGAGGTGGATTACGGCAACCTCTAGTCAGGGACACAAATCCTTCTCTCTTCATCCAGCTCTTGTTGTCTTCTCTCTTCTAATACAGGAATTGCAGGACCCACAGAAGCACTCATTTATATACAAATATCTAAATTCCCCTTGGCACTCCTTAGCTGCACCAGATACAGCAGCAGTCCCTTTACTCCAACCTTGCTACAGCCTTGTTATCTAAGGCTGGGAAACAATATGAAACAGTGAGAGAGCAAACAGTTAATAGTAGTTAAACAAAGTAACCAAGACGTGAAAGGAAGTTTTAAAAAGAAACAACAGCACAAAAAGAAAGGGACTGCAGTATGTGCAAGGGCTTGATATAGATCCTTACCCACTCCATTCCCATCCTAAGTGAAGAAAATATTATGAAACTACAGGATGCTCTGACAGCTCAGACAATTGCTGTGTGTGTCCTGACCTGCAGTGACAAAGCTGTAATCCCTGGCATTTGAAGATTCCGTGGCTGGCTTCTCCTGTGGCTCACACTGACTGGGGAGTGTGCCCTGCGGTGTCACTGGAGCGTGGGCCCTGGCCCCCGACAGCTGGCCCTTCTCCAGCAGCAGGTGCACCACCTGAGGAGATGAGACATTCTCCAGTTAGCTGGCAACAGGCACAGGGACAGCACAGTCCACACTGTGTGCTTCCTTCCAGTGTCTCAGGGTCCAGGCTTCTGCAGCAGCCAGTGTTGTACGCTCCCCTCCCCATACACATCTTCCAAGTATTCCGGATTTTTAAGGGCTGTTAAATGACAACCTCCAAAACACACTAATGGACTTGCAAGATACTTGCCAATAGAGTAAAAAATTGTTTTCTTCCTATAAAGTAGTGAGGGTGTTAAGAGGTGTCAAAGGTACATTTGTACAGATAATTAAGTTAAAACCATTTTATACAGTGAACACAAGTAGTAGTCCTCAGCAGTTCTGAATGTGTACACTCACTGGCTGTTTTCAGGTGTGCCAGGAAGCCAAGGAGTCTAAGAAAGCAAATCTAAAGTATTTTCTTTGGGGAGAATTCCAGTCTTGTGGTTCCTTTGCCTCTCTCCACTCACAGGGAACTGGCCCCACTCACCTGGCCCGTGTTCCTCAGTGTTTCCACAGCCTGCTTATGGGTGGCTCCTTCCAAACTAATCCCATTGACAGAGAGCACGCGGTCACCTACATTAACAATTTAAGAGAAAGCAGGCAGAGCATCACCTATAAACCTTCCATGATGCACAGAAACCTTCCAGTCCGAGCCAACAAGGACAGTTATTTATGGAAATTCTCCCTGCTCTTCATGTTCTGAGTCGAGAACTTTGCAAATAAACTATAGGGTTCAAGCTGAAGGTCTTTTCCAATCTAATGATTCTGTGGGATAATCCCATGTCAAAACTAATGTTAACCATCAGAGTGACAGCCTGCCAGAAAGCTCAGAGTCTTTATTTAAAACAAATCTGGGGAATGCTCACTTTAGTGAAGAATGTGGCCTGGCTTACTAACAAGAAGAGCCATAACAATTACAGCATTTTCTGTACTGAGCTGCCAGGCGTGCCAAGCAAGAAGGCCACAAATAACACAAAGGCCTCTCTCTCTGTGCCTGGAACAGAGCAGCATTCTCTGCTGCTTTAGAGAACAAAAGTACCACAGGCTGTCTCCTGTTTTTCCCCTCCACAGCCTCAGCATTGCAGGTTCTGCAGTTGTTATACACTAGTTTTTTAATCTTCACCTGCAGAATTAGCTGCCAAGGCAATATTTAAATGACAACTGCAACAGCTTGGAAAAACAGCTCTTCTTCCCCGTGAAAAAGGTACAGGGATAAGAGGCAAAGAGAATGCTATTTCCAGCCACAGGATATTGTGGAGTCCCCCACAGACAGTCCCCTGCCCTTTTCTCACAGCAGCAGTCCCCACTGAAAGAATGTCCATCCTACCTTTCTCTATTCTGCCATCTGCTTCGGCTGCTCCCTTGGGAATAATCGCTTTCACATAAATACCACCATGCCTTATGCTAGTATTTACACCACCCTAAACAGAAAACAAACACAGGACTGTTAGTCCTTCTGCAGTTAGAATACTTAGTACTTAAACACAGTGTCACACAAGGAAAACTGCTCTTAGGAAGCATTTGGGCTACTGGCATGTAGAAAAACCAGAGGAAATACCAAACCAAAAAGTTACATCAAGCACATTCTGTGCAGTCATGCAATTTGCTACGAATTAAGTGGGGGTGGGAAGATTGTAAAAACACAATGCATCACAACGCAAATGCACAAATCAAAATAAATATCCTTCAGCAGAAACACATCTGCATTCTGTTGGACTTCACATGCTTGCAGGCAGAGCAAAGCTCAGAGATGTGCGAGAGCACAGCATGCCAAAGCAGGAGATGCACAACCATGCAGTGTCCTACTCCAACACAGCTTCTCTGATGTAACAGGAAATTAAGGAGTGCTGCTCTCTCTCAGCTCAGACAGTTTGAAGGTCTCAGCTGCTCGAGCTGAACTGAGGTTGTTTTTGGAGGGCCTTGGCCTCTCTGATGGTTGCAGAGGGGGTAGGCCTAGATGATCTTTAAACCCTTCCATCCTAAACCATTGTGGGACTCTGGCTCACTGTGCTCCACAGACTCAGAGGGAAGAGGCAGAGCAGCAGTGTGTGAGTGCTCACTCCCGAAGCAGCCAGTGTTCCAGGTGGGAACAGCCCACAGTCACTGCCCAGCTCTCCTCATCCCTACTGCACAGCCAGCCCTGCGGGGCAGAGCAGAGGCTGGGACAGGGGCAGAGACACCACCCGGTCACCCCTCAGGGAGATCCCTGCACTGGCACCTCCTGACACCTCACAAAGCCACCGCACACACAGCAGCTCTGGGGTACTCAGGAACCAGCTCCTGCCCCACTTTGGTTCCTCCAGCTGCCTCAAGCAATGGAACACGACTTTGAATAGACTGGGGTGCCAAAATAACACAATTTCATTCTGCTCCTCTTGCAATCCTACCCATATATATAGAACAGTGCTAGGCTTGCAAATCGTTCCTCTGTTGAAAATAGCTGAATATTAAAATACATTAACATGTATTTTTTTAATACAAGAACAGACACAGCAGAAAATGTGTCTCAGTTGTAAATTATTCTCTTCTTCCCTGAAGTGCCACTCTGCAGTCTGCAGACATGCCCTAAACATAAAACTACCTTCAAAACCTTATAGCCTGAAGGGAAATCAGTCTTAAAAAACCATCTTTTTGCCTCATATTGCAAGAAAGCAGCGTCAGCCAGGTGTCATTTGGGTTTAAGCAGTTTTTTGCTTTCTGCCTTTCGTCCAGCAGAGGGAGAACACGGAACACGGTGAGCGTGGCTGAGCGTGCACAGACACTCAAAGAACACCTCTGCTTCCACTGCCTGCCAGTCCGGGAGGGCCCCACTGCCTTCCCTGCAAATCTGCCACAAGATTAGGGAGCAAGGGACAAAGACCATCCTGCCTTTTGTACTCACAAAGCAGCATCTGTGACAAGTCTATTAGGGCTTTGGGGCTCCACCATAAAACAAAAAACAACAATTACTTAAAGGGCAGATGATAAGAAAATTAATATAAATTAATAGTATTACTTTTCATCTTCATTAAGATTAATCACATTTCAATAAATCTACATAATAAAGTGATTCCAGAAAATATTTTGCTTCCTTGTAATTTAGCAATTTAATGGGTTGCTGGGAGTAGAGAAAAAGAGAAAACATCTAAAAACCTTGTCAAACAGTACCGTGACACTTATTCCCAAGCCGTTATCTTTTTTTGCTAGTTCAACCTCAAAGATATCTCCAGGTTTAAGAAGCGTTGCAGAAATCTTTTTAGAATTCACTTTGTTTGCTGTATTCGATGAGGAAGAATCCTTTATTTACAAAAAAAAAAAAAAAAAAAAAAAAAAAAAAAAAAAAAAAAAAAAGGGAGAGAGAGAAAGAAACAAACAAAACAAGAAGAGACAATGATTTGCCTTTAGAACAGATGTTTACAGCTGAGACCCTACAGGGTGGGGGTTTGATCAGACACAGCCAGAACTCCACCTGGCAAAGCACCAACTAGTGAGACTCAAGGCTCTCTGCTCCAGCCCTGCCTCTCCTGCCATGGAACAGGTTTGGCACAGAAATCTGCTTGGCCTTCAGCAGCCCAATCCTCACTGTCCAAGTGAGCTGGCTACAGAACACTGCAGCTCAGCACTTCAGCATTCCAGCAGCCTACAGGCTGTTGGATTAATTAGCAGGAGCTGATGCAATTTAATTGAATAACATCCATAAGCTGAACAGAGGAATCATTCCAAGTTGGAAATAAATTTGTAGTACTTGTGATTGTGCCCTTTTGGAAAGGTGAAGCAGCAAGCTGTGTCTGCTCAGGAGCATGACTCACTGCTGAACTGTCATGCACAAGAGCAGTTTCTCAAGGATTAGATCAGTCCCAGAAGATAATGAAGTTCTGCTGCTACCCACTCCAAATGCATCACTCCTACTTTTCTCTAGGAAAATCTTCCTAGATTTATCTGCCAAGTGAATAAACTTACCTCTAGGAGTGGCCACTAGATTATGAACATAATGGACAAACATACAGAACTGAAAGGTTTTGTGCAGCCTCAGCAAGTGCACTACAGCTTCATCCCAAAGTACAGTGTGCCTCTAGTAAAACACATCTTGTAACAGTGGAAAGGTGGAAGTTTTTTCAAGTTACAGAAGTTATTTTCCCCATTTATTTTGAACAAAATCACCATGCTATCAGAAATCAGCCACTAGGCATTAGCTGCAGGCTAGGCCAGGCTGCTCCTCCCTCACATGCTGACCCCCAGAGACAGCTGTTCCAACACCACCATTACACGGACGGGAAATATTCACATGAAATCCACTATGCCTTTTGAGCTGGCTGCTGCTCCTGACTGCCGGAGTACGTGGCTTCGTCCATGTCAGAATCCCCGCGGTCAGAGTACTCGGCAGGCTCGGCTGTCCCGGCCCTTTGCTCCCTGGCTCTGTCCGACGAGGATCTCCTGTGGGCGGCTCTGCAGGCGGCAGCCTGGGGCTGCTGCTGGGCGCCCTGCGGGGCTCTCCCGCTGCCCCGCCGGCCCTGAGGGGGGCCCTGAGGGGGGCCATGGGCCGGGCCCGCGCTCTCGGTCCNGCGGGCCGCTGGCCGCCGCGGCCGGGCTGCTCCCCACAGCGCTCTGCCCCGCGGTCCTGCGCCGAGGAGCGCCTCCGCAGGGAACCGCCGGCTCCAGCGCTGATCGGGGCAGAGAGCGACGAGGCTGCAAACCAGAGACAGGACAGAGTCAGCGCTCCCTGCAGCAGCAGCCCTGTCCTCAGCTCACGGCGCAGGGGTTTAACCCCACAGAAAGCTCTCTGCTCACACCGCACCCTCTGTGCCCTGTGGCCCCATCTCCTGAGACCTGACAGTTTGGCAGCTTTGCCAAGAGAAAGTTTCCAGCAGTTTCTCCTTTCCCAGACAGCTTTCTGTAAATAACTATTCTTCCCATAACACTTCTGGATATTCCCTTCCCATAACAACCACTCTCCCAGGTGTTGTTTGTGTTACTCAACCAATGGAGAGAGGTGTCCATCCCATGGACCAATAATGTTCCTTTTTAGCACAGCATGTTATAAAAAAGGCTGAAAGGAATTGGTAATAAAGCCTTCTGATGATCTCCTACCTGCGGGAGCCAAGCATCTTTATTCCATGTCCCTTTGGGACATGCCCTCACCACAGCTCTCCTCACACACTCCTCCCTGTGTCTCTGGACCCCATTCCAGGCCAGCAGAGCCTGTCCCATGCAGGAATCCCAGCAGTACCTGTGTCCCGGGGAGGTGCCCTGTGTTAATATCCCAGCCCAGCCGTACCTGTGTCCCGGGGAGGTGCCCTGTGTCTCTGTCCCATTCCCAGCAGTACCTGTGTCCCGGGGAGGTGCCCCGTGTCTGTCTCCCATTCCCAGCAGTACCTGTGTCCCGGGGAGGTGCCCCGTGTCTGTGTCCCATCCCAGCAGTACCTGTGTCCCGGGGAGGTGCCCCGTGTCTGTGTCCCATCCCAGCAGTACCTGTGTCCCGGGGAGGTGCCCCGTGTCTGTGTCCCATTCCCAGCAGTACCTGTGTCCCGGGGAGGTGCCCCGTGTCTCTGTCCCATTCCCAGCAGTACCTGTGTCCCGGGGAGGTGCCCCGTGTCTGTGTCCCATTCCCAGCAGTACCTGTGTCCCGGGGAGGTGCCCCGTGTCTCTGTCCCATTCCCAGCAGTACCTGTGTCCCGGGGAGGTGCCCCGTGTCTGTGTCCCATTCCCAGCAGTACCTGTGTCCCGGGGAGGTGCCCCGTGTCTCTGTCCCATTCCCAGCAGTACCTGTGTCCCGGGGAGGTGCCCCGTGTCTGTGTCCCATTCCCAGCAGTACCTGTGTCCCGGGGAGGTGCCCCGTGTCTCTGTCCCATTCCCAGCAGTACCTGTGTCCCGGGGAGGTGCCCCGTGTCTGTGTCCCATTCCCAGCAGTACCTGTGTCCCGGGGAGGTGCCCCGTGTCTCTGTCCCATTCCCAGCAGTACCTGTGTCCCGGGGAGGTGCCCCGTGTCTGTGTCCCATTCCCAGCAGTACCTGTGTCCCGGGGAGGTGCCCCGTGTCTCTGTCCCATTCCCAGCAGTACCTGTGTCCCGGGGAGGTGCCCCGTGTCTGTGTCCCATTCCCAGCAGTACCTGTGTCCCGGGGAGGTGCCCCGTGTCTCTGTCCCATTCCCAGCAGTACCTGTGTCCCGGGGAGGTGCCCCGTGTCTGTGTCCCATTCCCAGCAGTACCTGTGTCCCGGGGAGGTGCCCCGTGTCTGTGTCCCATTCCCAGCAGTACCTGTGTCCCGGGGAGGTGCCCCGTGTCTCAGTCCCATTCCCAGCAGTACCTGTGTCCCGGGAGATGACCAGGGTCACGCTCTCGGGGGCGCTCTGCAGGATCTCCAGTGCCGCGGGCTGGCTGACGCCCTCCAGGCTGCGGCTGTTGACGGAGATGAGGCGCTGCCCTGCACGAGAGGGGGTTCAGGCACAGGTGACCCTGCAGCCTCACCCACCACAGACAGCTCTGACAGCCCCTACACAGGGCATGGATTAAAAATGACTAAACCTCAAGTGATGCTGGAGCAGGGAACTCTAAATGTTAAAAAAATGCCAAACCCCAAACCAGACCACAAAATTGGGTATATTTCCTCTTTGCAAGCCTGTCAAATCTTTACCTATTATGATTTCTACCTTCTCTTTTGCTGTTAAAAAAAAGGCAGAAATCAGAAGTAAAATGAGCAAGATACAGTTCAGTTCAAGATGGACTAAAATGAGAAGAAAAAAAATAGATTTTTCTCCTCTGCCCTCATTACAGTTACAGTTATAGTATATGGTTCCATTTCACTTTTTTCAAAAATGAAAGCAGGCACACTGAGTTTTAAAAACTTTAAATTACAATGCATCTGCAAGACAAACAAAGGAAAACAAAGCCCTTATCTTTATATGTAACTTCAATATTCTGCTACTTCAAGCTTTATCATTTTACACTGATTTGAATGATACTTGTTTTTATATAGTTTAACAAAGAAGTATCTCTAGTTTTCAGAAATCATCTGGGAGGTATTGTACAAAACTGTGATACCCAGAGCCACAGATGGAATTTTATGCTTTTCACCTGGTTTTAGAGTTCCTTCCAAATCAGCTGGCCCTCCAGGAATGACTGAATGAATAAAAATTCCCAGATCAAGTTTCCCTGTCTTCTCTCCACCGACTATTTGAAAGCCTGTGAAGAAAAGGCCCACAGCAGGCAAAATGTCACTGATCACCATGTAACTTAACACAAGTCCTATTTTAGACCAAACAAAAACTTAGTCATTCTAGTAAATGTAAAGTAAAACATCCCAGACAACTCAAATATAAATCTACATGAAACAAGCAGCAAAGCTCTTTGATTAAGCTTTCTTGTATACTCTTGTGTCAAGCAATTGTACAACAAGCTTTTATTGTGTCATTAAATTTAAAAAAAAAAAAAGAGCATTCATTTAAAGGTTTCACAGAGACAAAATTCTATACTGAGCACAGAGATAAACTTTAAAGGCCAACTTCTAGGATGGCTAGTTTACAATATAAATATTATCCTACATTTAAAATATAGAAAAACTGGGAAACAGACTTGCTAAACATCACAGAAAGTGCATTTTAAATGCCTTCAAAATTCAGCTACTGCCTGCACTGCTTTACTCAGTTCTACAATAAATGCTTAAATACAAACCAGAAAACCTTATTTTGTTTTTGGCTTCTGGAAATACATGTCAACTTACCTAAGCCAAGCTTTTCATCCTTTTTCAAGTTCACCAAAGTGATCTCTCTCTCTGGTGTGGCAACTCTGTTCGGTGTTGTTTGAAGAGAGTCAGCTGTAAAGCCAACACTTCATGGTCAGACACTGTCTCAACACCTCCCTTCAGGTTTGCTTTAAAGTTCTTTTCCATTAAAAAATATTACTTTTCCGATAACTTGAAAAGTTGTTTTGATCTAGTGAATCCAACTTTCATCTTCTAAGCCATGGCCAAAGACAGAAAAAAAACTCCACACCCCTTCTAACCCAGTTCCATCTTCAGCAGTTAAAAATCTTTTACTCCTCCTAAGAAAAGCAGCTAGCACAGTCTC
Organism: Cisticola juncidis; assembly: GCA_013400215.1. Classification (NCBI taxonomy): domain Eukaryota; kingdom Metazoa; phylum Chordata; class Aves; order Passeriformes; family Cisticolidae; genus Cisticola; species Cisticola juncidis. The sequence goes on along the minus strand of VXBR01003158.1, from coordinate 449,498 downwards.
GTGGAGGGACAACAAAACTGAATCCTACAATCTCCAACTGCATTAATCTCAGTCCAGGAAAATATTTAGATCTGTGTTTATGTGCTCTGCTCACAGGTAGGGAGGATGTGAACACATTGGTAAAAGTAAAACTGAGGGCGATTATATGAAATTACTAAAAGGTCACTCAATGAGTTGTCTTAATGGTATCTCTTCATTAAAAACCAATCAAAATTAATGACACCTACTAAAACTTCTCTTGCTTAAATTTACTTCCCCATGTGCAACCCCACAGGCTGCTGATTCCACCTCTTCTAAAATCTGAGCATCCTCACAACAGAGCTCTGACTCCTGAGGCTTCCCATCAGGCTGAGGCAGACCCAGGCATTCAAGAACCCAAGGAGAATAATTTGGTGAAGGAAAAAGCCCCACAAACAAACACCAACCGAAACACCCACTCCACAAGAAACAAAACAGAACAGAAGCAATAAACAAGGCCCATCTCCTGGAACTGCAGGTCTGGGCTCAGGGCCTTGCTCCCAGAGGGGACATTCCCTTGTCCCAGGGTGCCTGGGACACTTCTGCCCACGGTGAAGAGCAATCCCAGCTGCAGGAACCCCCAGGCACTGCACAGGAGAACAAGTGCTGCAGGAGGGTGCAGCAGACTGCACACCACAGAAAAGGAGGGGTTTTCTCCCTCAAAACCACATCAAGCATAAAGAGGGAAAGAACTAAAAGGAAACACAGAACCAGTAACCTCCTGGGTAAGGGAAATGAGCTTTCAGAGCATGATCTGCTAGGGAAGAGGCACCCTCAAGCCCCAAACTGAACAGACACTATTCATATTTAAAATACATTACACACATTCAGATGTCTAAACCTCCCCCAAGAGGCAATCCAAAATAAATGCCAGGATCTGCATTTAGGAAAAGGCCCTGTCTAGCTGAGTGGCAGAGGCACTTGGTACCAAAGACACAGGACAGGTGGAACAGTAAGGCAAGTGACGAAATACTGAATTAATTACTTATCAACTTACCACTCTCTTTTAATGCTGCTGATGGCAGAAGATTTTCTGAAGTATTCATGCTAACACCTGGGGCATGCATGGAAGCATTAGACACTATTATAAATTTTTTTTAATACAAAAGCTACCAAGAATTATTTCAGACTTTACACAGTTCACATGAGCTCACTCACAATATTAAACGACTTCTTTTAAAAATGAATAAACATAAAACTAGCCATGTATTAGCAAATCCAAATTACTCATGTACTCTAGTTGTAGTTTAAGGTTCAGACAGATGGCAGCTCATGCAAAGGCAATGAATTAAAGGAAGGACAGAGGTCTGGCCTTCATGACCATGGTAAACTTCAGATAAAGTAATGGATCTTAAGCAATGAAGTCAGAGACTGAACTTTCTAACAATATTGGATATTGAATATGCTGAGCCAAATAAACCAGCACAACGGGACTCTTGTAAGATTTTGTAAAGGAACAAATCAGTTGCTGCAATAACAAGCAATTTGAACCACCTCTATTTAAAACTGTTGTCATATAGAATCACATGTCTCTGAAATTATCGCAGCCAAGCAAATATGGCTACTTTAACGAGGATAAAATAATAAATGTACCAATATATGAAATTAAATGAGGGAAGATAATTCAAGATTCTTAGGAAAGCAGCCCTGGCCTTCTCCAAACCTACGAACCCCAAAGTTTCACCTGCTGTGTTTCACTATGCAAAGAACCTGTGTTATTACAGGGAAACTTCTAGAACCAGAAACTGGTAACACACAGGTATTAAAACTCATGTTTAATAACCCAGAGTTAGTTAAAATCTATTTAGCTGCTCTGAATGTATTTTTTAATGTGAACTCACTCTTTTAGTTAATAGTAAGACTATTTGTGTGCACTGCAATCCTTGCCAAGAAAATGGAGTGAGTGCATCTGCCTTACCTCACTACAAAAGTGTTTTTGTGAAACACCCAGTGTACTGCAAAAAAAATTTAACTGATTTATTATATCTGAACAAAAAAATAAACCCAAAAATAAAAAATCTCCAAAGTGTGGAGTTACTACTTAGAGGCACTGGCCAACACCCAGCTGATGCTGAACAGTGAATTCCAAAAAACCACTCCCTACATCCTTTTTCCACAGAAAACACAAAAAAATTCAGCCTTCACAAACAGACTGTGAAGACTAGCAAGTTACTGTAAGAGCCACACAACCCAGTGGCACCCTGAAGTCACAGCCTGGAAGCTTTTCCTGCTACAGCTCTTGCTTTACACTCCTGTGCACAGACGGGTGCTGAGCAAAGGGGATTGTTTTGGATTCACTGCAATGACAGCCTGGATTGCTTTACCATGTGATACTCTGCTCCCACTTTCAAACCAGAATATTACCATCAGTTAATAAGTATATCAAAGCATTACACCCAAAGCAACGTGAGAGGTTAGTCAGTAAATACAGTAATGTTATTTTTGCATGCTGACCTACAACATAGGCTTGACCGGTATCTTCAATGGATGATGAGTCTGATTCATTTTTCTTTCTTTCAGGGCTTCTACTTAAACCTGCATGAGATTTTGAACTTAAAGGGGAGAAGGAGAGAAGGGGAGCCAGACAGAGGGAAGAGGAAGTTGGGAGAGGGAAGGATCAATGTAATAAAATAATGGCATGAATAATAAATCAAAACTGATGCAAAATGTACATTGACTGTACACAAAGATACTGCAGGGTGGTCAGAGAGACTCTTACTTGCTCGGTTTGAACGCTCCCGTTGCCGATCCAGTACCAAATTTTGGCATTTGCTGAAAGACCCTTCCCATTATCTCTTCTATCTTTCTGGGGGAGGAGTCCCAGGCAGAAAGGGCGTTTTTCCTCGGGGGGTAAGCGGAGATGTGGCTCTGGCTGAGGTCGTGGAAGGACTTGCTCATGACGCGCGGCCTCTCGTCCCAGGGGCTCCTGTCGCGCGCGGGGCCCGGCGCGGGCGGGAGCAGCGAGAGCTCGGAGCACGAGAGCCTGTGCAGGAGCTCTGCCTGCACGGACAGCGGCCGCACCGCCAGCCTGCTCAGCGTGCTGCTGGCCAGGCTGCCCGTGCTGATGGCCCTGCCCATGCTCAGGCCCTTCACAGAGTCTGCCTGCAGGTTCAGGCTCCGGAACGAAGCCCTTTCTGGGAAATTAAAACAAAACAACAAAACCCAAACGGCTCAAGTTATTCGGTAGAGCTAGTGACCACCTTGTGTAAAGCATGCTTTTGAAACAACCAACTCACACAAAATGTGTTTTCTTGAGATGCTTAGCAGTATATACCCTCATCAGAGATATCAACACCCACTCAGGAAGCAGTGTTTGGAGTTCAGGACAGTACACTAACCCACAGTCCAAAAGCCCAGTGACCTGGAAGACCACACCTCCTTTAATGTGCTTGTAAAAGCCTTTTCCAGGATTTGAGCAAACAGGGCTCCCCCATCTCCACACTATCAGATGCCACCAAACCTCCATCCATCCATTGCTTTGCTCTCCTTGCAAAACCAAGAGAGCTCTGCCCCACACAGTGAAGGCTTTCCTACAGAGGGGTCTTGTCAATGATTACATTATCCAATTAATGTTTCCTATCCAAAAAGAATGCCTTTACATTTTCTATTACGCACACAAATCCTGGAGGAAGTGGGAACTCTGAAGGAAACAGATTTGTATCCATGTTGTTCCTTACCAGGTCCACCCAGCATTAGGTGGAATAAAGACAGCTGCACCCACAGTTAGAGATGGAGCATTGTGGAATGCTCCCTGTTCCACTTGCACTCCCACCATCACACCATTAATTCCACATTGTCAAACCAATCCCTTTCACACTAAGCAAAAGTCCTGTTACTGAAATACCTTCAAGATATTTCTGAAAGAAAAGCCAAAAGCCTTTAATTAAAAGGGAAGTACTATTAGTGACCTGCTTTTAGATTCCCTTTAGAGGAGCTGCTGTGTGCCAACTTTTCTGTGTTCTCTCAACTCCTTCCACACCCCTTAAACAAAATCTAAACAAGCTTAGCCAAGTACAATTTCTTCATCCTATAAACCCTCCAAATGTAAATCTGCACATACTCAGCACTCAGCAGTTACTGAAGCTCCAGTGCAGCTTTCCTCTTTACAAAAATACATGTAGGTTGCTAATAAAAACTAACACAGGATCACAGTCCTTACCAATGTCCTGAGTGTCTTGGTTGCTCTGCCTGGTTCTCATCTGCAGCTGGAACTTGTGCTGGGAGGAGCAGAGATGCAGAAGGTACTGGCAAGTCTTACTGTTGTCAGTCTGAAAGGCGTGCTTGATGCCATCTGATGTGTTCTGCAAAGTTATTTTCTTCTTCTACACAACGGAGAAAGAAAAAAGTCAAAGATAAATTATTTCTTTTAGCCTACAAAGAATTCTGTATTTGTTCCTGCACAGTTACAGCATTCCAGCTTTCCTGAAGCAAAATGCACTGATGGGAGAGATTTCTATTAAAATAGGAGTCAAAGGTGATGTGAGATTTATAAAGCAGCTCTTTAAAGCTACTCCTGGGCTAGATGAGAAGGTGCTTTATTATTATTTAATCAGTCTCTGTTACTGTTAGTGCTGAGTAATGACGACCAGAACTATTGCATTTTGCAGGATGGGGTTTTCAAAGACCCCTGAGGAAGTCACAAGGGATGCTGCCATTTCAGAGAAAAATAACTAAATGCTGATCTAACTACCAAATCTCTCAGTTAATGTCTCAGGTCTTGAACTTACCTTTTTGGTAATTTTTAAACTTGAATTTATCCATTCTAGTTAAATTCACCTCACAGATGAAATAGGCTGCAGCTTCTCAGTAAGGTATCAGACAGAATGAGTGCTTTGCAATCCTTATATAAAGGTAAGCATTTGAAGCTCAATGCCTCATTAAAAACTGACACATGATCACCAGATTATGGTGCACCCACTCAAGCTGGCTGGTGCTGTCCAGATCAAGTGTCAGCCTGTGATCTTTTATCATTTAACTTAACTACTCTTGGAAATACAACTTGAAGCAAACTAGGTGCATCTCCTAATTATACTGAGCACTGCATTTGTCTGTACCCAGTCCTCTAATGCAGGGTTCTCAGTCTGTGCTTGCCCATGCAAGCTAAGGAAAAAAAATAAAACCTTTATAACATGAAAACTCCTATTTCAATCCCATAATACAGCGGCCACACAAACCACAGTCAAACTGTGCTGTAAAACAGCAGCTTAATAACCGGGTTTTGCAAAAATAACCAACAAAAACCCCACAGTCACAGGAGACACAAATACAGATGTGTACACAGAGAGGGAAAGGGACCAACTTACACTGAAGGATATTTTCTTTGTCTCTCTCCATGGGAAGCGCAGCACAGGTGTACGGGCACCATTGTGCACCTCAAAAATGACAACTCCTTTGCAGCACACTCCCAGCAGGATTCCTGTTTGGGACCTCTTCTCAGGCAGCACGTGGTGAAGGTGAACCCCATATTCTGTGAGCCTCTGACACAACTGATCAATGCAATGACACTTCTGTGAGTATGAATTTATGGCCATTACAAGTTTTCATATCACCATATAAATATTCTATATGTCTCTAAAAATGTTTTCACATATGCATATAAATGCATGGATTTTAGCCAAAATAATCCTTTCTGCCTTGTGATTCTCCTCACTCACAGTTTACAGCTATTATGGCAGACACACATGAGCTGTGGGCTCTAAGACTTGGTGGTACCTCCTGACCTGCCAGACTACAGCAAATGAACCCAATGTTTATTAAAATCAAGCAAGAAAAGCACAAACAGAACACATGTGAGTAAATCAAACTTGCACAAAGCAGTTCTTAGCAAGGAACTGTAACTAGGCAGATGCAGTTGTTCCTCACACATTTTTTAAAAGCAGAATTAAATCAACACTGCAATTCTGTGATCATAATAAGGTATCGTATGCAGTTCCTTGATCAAGGAAGAACCTGACTGTTATCCCATGAGCAAGCACCATGATTAGATTTCTCAATGGGTCCTTTTAGAATAATCCAGCTCTTAGTCCACAGATGAAGGAAGCCAACTGCTGCCCACTTACCTTCAGAAACTCCAACTCTGTCTCCTTCTCAGAGGCACCCACGTAGGCGCTGTGCAGTTTTGGCAGCTCCTCCTTGATGTAGGACAGATCCAGTTTCTCCATCACTCTTGCTGGGACATAGTGTTCCAGTCTGAAATAGGACAAGCCGTGCACCTGCAACACAAAACATTTTTGTGATGGCACCTGCACAGACTGCCCTGAGAGCACAGCCGAAGCACAAACGTTCATTTCCACAAACTGCTGCACATTACAACTCAGAGATCATCAGATTCTGAGTAAGTGGAAGGAATAACAATCTCCAGCTCGACCCACAGCTTAATTTCGTATCAGTTTCTCCATATTCAAGCCTGACTCTACTTCCACTGAAAAAACATAAAAAGGCTTTAACCCCCAGAGCCTGCACTGAATTCTGCACTAACACTGTCAGACCTCAGGAACACCTGCTGACAGCAAAACCTGCCAAGAGCATTTCAGCTGAGCTTGCAGCCGGGCAGGGCTGCAGGGCACAGTCCAGTCTAATGGAGCAGTGAGATCCCAGCCCAGCAAGACCAGAGGTGGGACTGGTGCTGTACCTCTGCCTGGTAATCCCCATACTCAGCCTGCAGAGCCAGGGATGCCAGCAGCAGGGCTGTCTCATCATCACAGTGCATCCTGTCCTCCAGGACGTCCTTCCGCAGCTGCAGGTAGTACTGGTGACAGGTCAGCGTGTGCCTGCCACAGGAGGGTGAAACACAACCATGAGAAAACCCACACCACCTCTGCTACCCCAGTGCTGATTAACACTCCACTTCTGTCCATAAATCTAGGGCTTAAGGGGCTACAAAAATTTTATACACTCACTGTATGAGACTGACATCATCCACAAAAAACTTGATGCGAAAAAACAGAGTGAAGTTGACAGGAGGCTTGTTCTTCTTCTTTGACTCTTCCTTCCATCCTTCTGGAGCTACTTTACTTAGCTTTATGTCAGGATCCACGAAGAAAAACTCATTGTCTGCCACAAACATTAAACAGAAGCACAAGGGTAAATGCGTGACAACCAAGGATTTGCACCAGAAGGAGGATAAAGACCAGCTCTATAACTCTGAAATTGGGCATTGAACTGCAAAGTTCAGTGGACTAGCAGTGACTTAATGGGCACAGTATCTCTCAAAGGGAACACTGAGTAAGGGCAGAAGAAATAACTTAGCAGTTACTCTTACCTCTTAAAGTAGCCAACCCAAAGAAGTGATGCTCTACCAAGCCAATATGGGCAACAACCATATCAAAGACATCTTTACAAATGGTTTTGGTGTCACAGGTCAGCTCCAGCTTCTGCCCACTCAGCAGCATCACGTTCACCTTTCGCCTGGTGTCATCACTCTTGCCTTTCTTAGTCTGCATTTTGTGAAATGAGATCTCTCAACATCTGCACTTGTGATAAAAACACATTTTTGTTTTAACATACTTCCCCTGCCACAGCCCCTTTCTTACCAGTATAGACTTGGGTAGATCCAAGGAGATGAATGGCTCAATCGTCATTTTCACAAACTCTGGGCCAAAGAAATTCTAAAATCACAGAAGATATGAATGAACACTGTGCTGCTGGAACAGCAGGCTGAGGCACACTTAACTCCTGCCTTGCAAACGCAAAAGAGGAACCAAAATTTGGCAATGGCCTGCTACCTACTCTGTACTGTATGCAAAACATCTTCACAAAAACCTCTTGAGGGTTGGGGAACAGAGAGGGGAACCAGCCTGGTTAGTTAAAGCCTACATGAACCCATCCTAATGGGATGGACTGGGGACACATACAGGAATTATTACCCTGTACTAGGGCAGCAAGTTCCTGAGTCTTGCTTCAAGTTTTCCCATCCTTACTTAAAAAAAATTTAAAAATATCCATTTCATGGAAAGTAGCAGCAGAGGGCATCGAGCCATCACCTATGCTACACATCAGAACTCTGTTTACCTATAAACCTGCCTCTCTCTTTCTGTGCAATTCTGTATTTCATCCACATACTAAGACAGCTGGGAAAGCACAGGGGATTTGCACAGGGATTCAGGTGAATTTATGAGCCGAATGAATCCTCTCTCTCTTTACCTTCCCAACCTGTTCATTTAACAGCCTCTGATGCTGGTGGGGCACATCCACATTCCACAAAGAGAAATGAAAATGAGGGGGCTGAAAACACCACAGAACAGAGGAGAAAACCTATGTCTTACCTTTACCTTTATGTCTTACCTTTGTTAGGATGTTACACTGTTTAACTGAAGCAATGGTCGAGCCCTGCTGTCTGTTTTGGCATCTCTTGGTGCCACTTTAGGCTCTGCAGCCACTAATGCCCCAAAATCTCAGCAGCTTTACCCTGTAGGCAGGCCAGCAGCACACACTGGTATTTCATCTGCTGCTGCTGTTTGTCACAGGGTACAGGGCCGGTTCATGGGTCCCACACAGTTTGAGGCAGAGCCCACTCTGCTCCAATGACCACAGGAGCTCCCGAGCCCCGGGCACTCCTTACCCTCAGTTTCCTCTGTGTCATGGCTGTCTCCAGGGCCATCTCCCTCAGCGGGTCTCTGGTGATGTCGAGCACCGAGGATCTGCCGGCGTCCCCCGGGCAGGGGCCGGGCCGGGGCTGCCTCAGGGCCAGCCGGGCCTGCAGCTGCACCATCTCCTCCTGCTGGCGCCGCAGCATCGCCTCCTGGCCGGCCCCCGGGCCCTCCAGCGCCGCCTCCAGCGCCCTGCAGGGAACACGGGAGGGTCAGCAGGGCCACCGAGACCCTGTGCTGCAGCACAGCCCGTGCAGCAGCACCAACGCCCCCCACGGAACCCTGCATCCTGCAGAATCCTGCACCAAACACTGCGCTGGGCAGCAGGAGGCTCCCCCGGGCAGAATCCTGCACCCAGCACTGCACTGGGCAGCAGGAGGCTCCCCTGATGGAATCCTGCATCCTGCAGAATCCTGCACCAGCACTGCGCTGGGCAGCAGGAGGCTCCCCCGGGCAGAATCCTGCACCAAACACTGCACTGGGCAGCAGGAGGCTCCCCTGATGCAATCCTGCATCCTGCAGAATCCTGCACCAGCACTGCGCTGGGCAGCAGGAGGCTCCCCCGGGCAGAATCCTGCACCCAGCACTGCGCTGGGCAGCAGGAGGCTCCCCTGGGCAGAACCCACCCCTGCAGAGCACCAGTGAACACACCAGGCCTCTGCAGAACCACCCCGTTTATCCATTATTCAAACCCCAAACTAAACAAAAACCAATTGAGCCTTCTGTAGAAATCCTAAACCAAGAAAAAGCAATGTTCTCTCCCTGTTAACATAACTATAGAGAGGCAATTCTTAAACAAAAAAGGACAAGAAAAGCTAAGGTGGCTTTCATGAAAAAAGCCCATTTTTTGGCAATTCTAAACTGAGTGTTAAGCATACCACCCAAATTGAGTAATGAAAAAGATGAAAAAGCAAAGAAAATGTTTAGAAGCCTGTGTAACATTGCAGTCAGGTTTAGAAATAGACACAAATACAGAGTGGTCCTGCACTGAGTGAAACAGGGCCCTTCCTAGTAACGTAATACCAGACTTTTAAAAATGTATTCAATTTATATACTTACTTCCTGGGAGAACCTAGAGATATTTTTGATGAGTGACAAATCAGTTAAAAAACTAAGAGAAAAATGCACCTGTCCAAGACACTTGTCTATGCTAAACTGGTGGGTGTGATTTCAATTTTTATTTCCTTTTTTTTACAACATTACTAAGGAATACCAATGCTTTTAATACTAAAGTGTCATTGGTTACCATACAAAATCAGCCTTGAAATAAGACGAGCTAAATATAAGAGGAGAACAAAGCTGAAGTTCCTCTAAGGGAGTTTCAGGGAAGATACAGAGTAGTTACAGAACAAATATATTAAAGGAGGCCCATTAGCCTTTCCCCTGTGCAGGGTTTTCACAGCATTTTCCCCCTTCTCCATCCTCTGTTCTCTACAAAAGACTGAATAATGTGCACCTAAAAGGACAAAGAAATGGAAAAGGCCTCAGACCTGCCAACACATGCTAAGCTTTTCATGGGGAAACTTGTTAGGATCGACATACATGGCAATATTGACAAAACCCAAAGTTAAATACACCCACAAGCACCCTTCAGATCAAGGTCTAAGGATGGGCTCTGAAATAAAACAAAAACAAACACTTTCTGAGCATAAATATCTATGAATTATCAAACAGGTTTGAAAAGACATGCTGCAACTGGCTCTATCTAAAAACTTGCCACTGTGAGAACACCTACTGCAGAAAAATATCTTGCCTTTTCAAAAACACAGCCCCGTGCAACAGGAGCAATGAGAAGTTTTTATCATTAGGTTGGTTTTATCATCTCTGTTGACATTTATTAATTTCTCTGAAAATTGGGGTGGGTGTGAGATGTCCACGGAGGAAGCTCAAAATCCTAAGGGTTTAAAAATGTTCCTGTCCTAGTACATAAGCACTCTCACCAAACACAAATCTGCATGTTTCAGCATGCTGGGTCAGTAAAGTTAGCTCTGGCTTGCTCAGACTGCCAGCTTTTATGGGGGAGCAGATTCAGCCCTTAGGTTCCAAGCCAAGGAATGCACCTCTCCTACAGAAAAGGAAATGGTGCTGAAATGTACAGGGGAGCTCACTGCTGAAGTCCTGAATGTGCAAGTGTTATCACAAAGAGAGAGAGGCTGAATTCCATTCCTAACAGAATCACAGAAGTGTTTGGTGTGGTGCCCCATCAGACGAGTGCTTGGCTGCTGCTCTCTTTTCATCAGTGTCTGGCTGCAAACCAGAATTACCCTGCAGATGGCAGGAGCACAGGCCTGGAGGGCTGAGGCTAAATTAAAAAAGGGAAGTGAGCCCCTCTTCACCGGGGTACTTACCACGGAATTAGCAGGTATTGGATCAGAGAAGGAAGCTGGAAGAGGGGAAGCAGGCAGGCATTCCCTAATGATTAGTGCAGTGGGAAGGTCGGGAATAGACTGAGAAAGATGGATGCCTTTTGGGAAGGTAGGAAGGATATGAAAATGAAATCTACTGGAGGGAAAAGGCAACAGAAGGAAGAGATCCATGTCAGCTGCTGCCCCTAGAGAGAAAAAGGAAGAAATAGTAAAGGAAGAAAAAGAAACCAAAAGAAAAAAAGGAAAAAACCAAAGGAATACAAGAAGCAGAGAGGAAACAAGACACAAGCCATTGGCACAAGGAATGCATTCCAAGAAGCTTAAAGGATACCAACAGTCACAGACCAGGAGGAGGGGAACACTGAATGTCTACAGCTCCTGCTAATTTAACCTGGGGCCAGCCCAGCCCACCCAGGCAGCACAGGCTGCACCTTCTGGTAACTCTGAACAGCTCTGCTGCTCCTTTTAAAGGAAACCTCCCTCAAATCCAAATCCTCCCATTTGATTTACAACTCAACTTGATCAGGATAATTCTGTGGATAATTAAACTGGCTCTAAGGGTTTGCCACAGGAGCAGTAAAATGAATACGTACTGAAGTACAGATGGTATCTCCTGAATGCAAGAGAGACACTGAAACATGCTCTCAAGTGCTGATGCAGCTTCAGGAATGGATTAAGTTGCATTTATTTCCCCAACCCTGGAATCCAATGGCCAACCAAAGCATGTAAACTCTGAGATCCTGCTCCTTGGAACTCTTGCTAGCACCAGTTCTACTTCCAGACCTGAGGTTCCTGAACTTACAAAAGCCATGGTGTCTTGCAGCACAGGACATTTTAAAGCAGAACATGCAATGTTCTGGATAAAAATATTGGTTTATTTTCTTAGAAATCCCCCATCTAACTCCCTACCATCTTGGACAGAACTCCTTTTACACGTGTTAGCACTGGAATCTGTTAGGAGCTGCTGCAGAAGACAGAGAGAGCACACTGTTCTCTATTCACCTTGTATTATTAACAGAGGTAAAATCTAGATATTACCACAGGACTGAACTCTGCCTGTGGCTGCTGTCCTGTTTCTCAGTAGGTCTGCAAAAAAAGCTAGTAAAACTAGCTGGCAGCCTCATTTTTTCATCTTGGATATACATACTGTCTGGTAGTTAGATTAATAAAAAACCCCAAACTTGTTCACCTGTAAAAATGGGTGAACAATTATGAAAATCAGTAAGTAACTACCTGTGGTACCCTACCACGACATTTTTGTGCAAGTGCAGTGGTATCAGAGTGGAGGTCAAGGACACAGGAGATTAAAAAAAATACTAAAAATACTATATATGTATATATATATGTATAGTTACATACATGTAAAATTCATTCTGTTGCTAAGTACAACAGGTAAGTCTACGCTATGCTTGCAAAACATATTTTCCTTCTAGATTTCACACATATACAAATTACATCCATTAAAGGTACCAGTCCTAACAGAGCAATGTAAAATAATGTGAAACAAACCATGACAAACTATGTACTGATTCACCTCAGCATTTGCACTTGCATAAGAGGCCCGATTCATTTACAACAATGACTCATTTACAATGTGACTCATTTACATACCACATACTACTTTCTGTTTCTGAAATTCTTTGTAAATAGAAACAGAAGTTCTCTATCAGCATCTGCAAATTGCTGCCAGTTTATTTGGAAGCACAACTACGGTGCTGAATGGGCAATTTCCTGGGTTCAAGGCAAAGCAGAGTGAAGGCTGACTTAGCAGTTTTCAGCAAAATTTACAAAAGAAATAGGCAAATAATTTAAGAAAGCCTTATATTGTTTCTGTACGTATCGTGGCAATAATCTGATTTGCCATTTTAGTCTGGTGCTAAGGCAGCATGAAACACAAAGTGAAAATGTGCAGCTCTTGAACAGGGTTACGTGGAATGCAGGCCAGTAACCCTCAGAGCTCTGCCACAAAAGCACAGATATTGTGTGAGGACAGGCTGGGTTCCCACGGGCTGGGTCCCACTCACACACAGCATTACACAGACACCACATTCCTGCCAGCAAAACTGGGTGCACTCAGTTAAGCTGCACTTAAACACCTCTTCCCTACCAGAAATGCCAGTATGTAGGATTTTAGATGACTCTACACTTCTCAGGCAGGTAGTAAGGAAACCAATTCATCAAGCCAGGTAACCAGAAGCTCCAAGAAACCCTCCTGGTGCTCCCTGCACTGAGGTGCAGCCCCAGGGCCTGCCTTCCCCAGGCCCATTCCTGGCACAGCACGGGGCAAGGAGCAGACGCTCTCTGGTTTTCATCCCCACGCTCCAGGCAGGGCTCCGGGCTGGCCTCACCCTTGGCTTTAGGTGAACGTGGAGGACACACAGCAGAGCCAGCCCACCCACACAGCCCCAGCCCTCACACACTGCCAGGATTCTTTAACAGGACAGAGCAGGAGTCCCTCTAGACCAAAAACATTCAGGTACCCTAGAATATCCAGCACAGCAGCAATATTTCTCCTGACCCACAGCACACAAAGCAAAAAGCTGCCAAGAGGAGGTTTTGTTGCTGTGATGACAGAAGTGGGGGGGGAGGATGTGCCTTTATTGTTTAGCCTCTTTTAAATCCAAAAGGTCAATGTCAATAAAAAAGTTTCAACCTTTAGAGTGGAACTGTTCTCAAAACATAACAGGTATAGCAAAGCAAGATATGCTTCTGCTTCATCTGTTAATAGGATGCTGTGTTAAGGTGATGTTCAAAGTAGAACCTACTTTTTAAAGCCGTACTAATGAATGGCATTTGAAAAAATGAAACTCATAGAGCTGCAATATTTGAACACACTGCATAGCCAAGTAATTTTTAAAAAGCACAAACTGTTACTGAATTGGCCTGCTTAATAAGTGCTGAGGTATTAAAAAACATGAATCAAAAACATGAGCTAAGATTTTGCCAAAATAACCAAACCAAATGTATGGCTTTAGTCTTACTTCAAGGAAATAAGCATGCTGCCATGTGCTTACTAAATGAAAAAAAACCACATAAATAAATCTGTATTTATATCAGTGATTTCAAAACCTTTATTTTGGAAAAGTGCAATTAAAATATAATTAAATATTTCCAAGCAGAAGGTAGCTCCTGACCTTCTGACAGTTGTAACAACCTGACAGAGTTCAACCCCATCTCCATTAAATATGGGAGCTGAATGTGGACACCCAACTTACCTCTACATTGCAGCATCATGAGACTTTCACTTCAGAATGCAGTATATAATCCTGAAATACTATTTTCATTCAATATTACATGCTATTTTTTAAAATCTTAACCAGAAGCAGGGATGGGAGTGAAAAACTTCACCTGCAGGTTTAGAATACATCCTTTGATATAGAAAAAGCACTCCAAGACACATTGTTTGCAAAGGGTTTACCTTGTTCTCTGAGAATTAGCTTGACTGGATGTGGAGATATCATCAGCACCTGATAACACACCACCAGCATCATCTCTCTTGAAACCTTCATTTCTTCTCACTAGCAAACCAAAAGACAAATTAATACCTGACTGGGCAGCAAAGCACACAGAGAAATCCCATCTGAAACTCAAGGGTTTATCAGTCATAGGAGATTACACAGAAGGAGTCAAATTCCTGTGCTCTGCACAAGGGCACTACAGCATCAAACAAATCAACATTATGAAGCTGATTTCAGTTTTTTCAGAGCTATCTTACAGTTTTTGGCCCAACAAAAGCAGCTGACAGTCCCCTGAAGAACACTAAGGAAGGCCTAAAAGAAATCACAATAAACCCTACTCAATTGCACAGACACCTTCCCAAGGTAACACATCTGTTTTGTCAGCCACGAGCTGAGACAAACACAGCAGGGACACCATAAAAACTGCTCCAGACCAGAAAGAGAGCAGCTAATTAACTGTGCATCCAGTGCACAAGCACAGGAGTCAAGGAGCAGTACCTGAATTTCTAATCATTATCCCTGCAATCTGAGTCCTCATTATCATTTATAGGGTTTTTTTCCTTTTGGCAATATATTAACCTGTAATTCTCTTTGTAAAATTACAGCTTTTGCTGGGAGATCCTCCTGTGGCAGCACCTGAGAGGTGACACTTGGAGCTTGATTTTGCACAGTTCTTCACTTCCCCCTCAGCACGCGGGGCTGGCAGGAGAGCTCTTGCAGGACACTCTAAAGCCACACTGATGTAGAAATATTTCTTTTGACAGTCACTGAGTCCAGATACACTGCTACTAGAAGGCAGCTCCATCTGCCTGTGCAAACTCAGGAGCTGTTTGGACTGGAGCACACAAACAGTCTGTTCCCAATTGCAAGACACCACAGGGAAATTACAGGAGCACGAGTGGCTGTTCCTGCTCCTCAGGCTGGCTTAGTAAGGACAAGGACAGACAATGACACAGGAGGCTCAGAGAGCACTGAGCACACGGAGGCTGGCCTGGAACTCTGTGCATACAGAACACAAATAGTGCAGCTCTGCTCCAGCCTCCTAACTGTTGTCTTCTTCCCTAATTTTCACCAAATGATTTGTCTCTACTTTTTATAATGATTCTGCCAAGATGATTGTTCCTGCCATACATCAGCAATCCTTTCTATCATCTCCTGCTTATTCAAGCGATTGATTTAATACAAACTACTTAAAAATTTATCTTAAACAGCCTGTACTATTTAGTACTTTTGCATTTCACTGAAATCCTTGGCATATAAATTATAAACCACTTAACCCTCATAGTAAAACCCACTGATATAATTGTACCATAAAGGCCTCATAGAAGGATTTTATAATTCACTGTTACTGTGTGCTAACAACAACTCCATCATATTTTGCAGTATGTATTTAAAAAAGAACACTTCTAATATAAAGTTAACTATTTCCAGCTTTTCCTCCCAAGTGCTAAATGTCAAACTCACTTCCGAACAGACTGCACATGATGTTGTAATTTCATCATCTTACAACTTGGTATCAGGACTATCATCAACACTCCTGCCAAAAGCTTTTGGGGCCTGATTCTCATCTTGAACTTTGTTCTTTAGGTTTTTTCTTTCTTTGGGGTTTTGGTTGGTTGGTTGGTTGGTTTTTAAACATAGGTCTTACC
Source organism: Cisticola juncidis (assembly GCA_013400215.1). Lineage (NCBI taxonomy): Eukaryota > Metazoa > Chordata > Aves > Passeriformes > Cisticolidae > Cisticola > Cisticola juncidis. The sequence goes on along the minus strand of VXBR01003158.1, from coordinate 433,419 downwards.
TTGCCTGAAATCTGGTTCTGAAGAAATAACAGATGGACTTTCACTGGAAGTACTGTAAACATCGCTGTGGTAGGATTTGTACCTTCTCAAAGGCTCTGGAAGTTTAAATCAACGTATCAGAAGCAGGAAGCAACAGTCACAACGTAAAAATCAAACACAAACGCTTGAAATTTTACAAATATTCCCAAGCCACTTTAAAATGTCTGTCTGTGGCTGTGGAGTCTAAAAGCCAGCACTCAGGGATGCTGTGCAGTCCCACTCTGTTCCCATGGCCTGAGGCTCTGTGCCCAGCCCGGCCCCTCTGGGCTATCCCAGTACAGCCACTCCTCTCAGCTCCCCCCAATATCACTTCCCAGTTAAAAGCACTATTAAAAACCCCAGTGAGACTCAAGACAAAGACAGATCCCTCCTGCAAACATCTGGTGAGCACCTCCTGCATGTAAAAAGCAACCACCAGAACTCAGTCCCCGGTTCCTTCACGATGTAAAAGAAAAATATCCACAGAGATAAAGCAAGCATTGGACAATTGTAACTCAGCTCATCTTTGACATCCACAAAATATGATTAACAATCAATTAGTAAGCCTCTAGAGGATATTTAATTAAGCAGAACAGCTAAACTGATGTGATGAGAAATCAATACAGCAGTCTCAGTTCCCAGTCTCAGGGGATTATGTAAATAACACATTGGAGCACAGGACTCCACAGAAGGGGTATGTACTTGACATTTGCAACCATCTCCAGAACTTTCCTGAGCACAAGACAACAACCACTCACAGAATGTACATAAAAGCAGAACACACACAAAAAAAGAGTCTCTGCATCCTGGGAATACCAATGCTCCACCATCAAAGTGAGACAAAAAACCTCAGGTGCCCTTAGTTGCAGCAGGCTGTTTCTGGTCTGACTGGAGTTAGTATATTTGAAAACAAAAGCAGTGATATAGAAAAAACCCTGTAACTGCTGTGAAAACAAGTGGCAGTCACTACAGCAAGGAATATGCAAAGCAAGAACACAAAATGGGGAACACATGAGCAGGTATTTCTGGAGGCTTCACAAGAAAATCAGAAGTTCCAACTTTCTCCATCCGAAAAACAAAACATCTGGTGAAAAATTCTGAGGGAACAATAAACCTGCTGCATAACTTCTGTTAGGTCAGATGACAGGTTAGTCAACAACACGACTCATATAGACCTCCTACAGAAGTAGGAAAAATTCCAAATAGGAAAAAAGCATGAAAAGAAGCAAGATAATGCAGTACCCCAAGAACTAAAGACTAGCTCATGTTCACTTTGGACTACCTGTGTCCAAAATGCTCCTCTTTTACAGCAAATATTTCCCCCATTCCTACGCACTCACTCGGGCTGTGCAGGAATCTTTAAGGAAACTGGGAAAGGCAAGCAAAGTTGCAGTCAGTTCACAAAAGCAACGAGTCCCTCCAGCCCATGCCAGTGCACAGTTCAGCAGGATAAAACCCAGTTAATCCAAAGAACACCTTACACTCTCAGAAAGGAGCAATATGGACCTACAGCAAGATGAAAAGAATCCACTGGGGCTGTGCAGGAGCACTGAGGCTGCCTCAATCTTTCACAGTGGCTGCTTTCAACGTTGTGGATTTTACAACAAAGAAATCTGCCCCCAGTCCAGCAATGACTTGTCTACCATGGGGAATAAACCCCAAATTCAGGGGGTAGCTTTTGGAGATGTGTTTTTAAAATGCTCCCAGCCCTTACGTGAGGCATCAATCCAAACACGACACTGTAGCTCTGTACCGAGCACTGCAGCTCTGAAATATTTAACTAAAACCAGACCTCTTGTTTCCCAGTAGTTTTATTAGCTGAAGGTTTTTCAAGTCTGCTGAACTGACTTTGAAGCAAGATGATGGAGAGGGAACAATAAAATATGACATGAGACTTTAAACAGACTTATTTTTTCCACTTAGTCAGCAGTTGGGCCTTCTCAAATTGCACACAAATTATGGCTCCATTCTGGTTCTTTGAGACATTAAATTTTGAAAAAACCAAGCCCGTGGTAAAACAGAAATATGCAGTTAAACCACGAGACAAGTGACTGTAGGTGGTGGCGTGGTGTGGGGCTCTGCAGGGTGTTTGACTCCTCCTGACTCAAACTGTGAGCAGGAGCCGGTGCCACGCTCTAGGCCAAGGAGTCCACGGGCCCAGAAACAAAAAGCAACATTTCCACACACTGTTTTTCCAATATTGTCACAGACCCCCACATAAGGCCCAACAAGGCTCAAATCTACTCACAAGAAGAGCTGGAGACAGCACCACATCCCTGTCCTGCCACATCCCTGTCCCTAATCAAGACCACACAACCAAGAACACAAGCAGAGGTATTCTTCTGTATTCTTCTCATCTGCTGGAAGCACTAAACAGCCTTTCCATGCTGGGCTGTCAGGCAAGGTTTAAAGGCAATCAAGAAGCTACATCCCAGAACTCCATGTAAATCCTCCAGATTTATATCCATTTTGCTCAGTTTAGAGAAAATACAGACAGCAGTTGAATTGTTTGCTGCTGGGGCATCTTCCTCCAGTTCTCTGCTGGCCTACACAGATGTCTGTACCCCCCTACACATCCCCCAGCACTGCACTCCCTCCTTCCTGGGGCAGACAGAACAGGCACTGCAGACCTGCAAATGCTCAACTGAAATGTAAATATTGAGAATATTCTGTCTATAATGCTCACACAGTCATCAAAATAATGTATGCTCTTTCGTCTCCTCCAGCAAGTTCTCCTCAATTCTAACATATCATATTAGGATTTAACTTCAAGGAAAGCACTTGGATCATGTCCAAGCTAAGCTTCTAATTAAGAATTGGCTTCCAAAGGTCACAAAGTCCCAGTTCTGGGATCAAATTAAAGTTTAGCTTTTCATACAGAAGCTTCAAATATAAGGACAAACTTCCAGTCTGTCTGTCTGGGAAGGAGCTGAAAATTGACAACAAAAGCTAAAGACTGCAATAAACCAACTTATCTCCCATGTTTACAATTTTCCCTGGGAATTCTGGATAGATTTGGTTTGTTGTCTTAGTTTACTGGGTTTGGTTTTTTTTGTTTTTATTTAAATTTTTGGTGACTGGAGAGATACTTCAGAACTGATTTAACTTCTATAAGCACCAAGCACATTGCAGCAAAAATAATTGTATAAGTTACCCTCCTTAACATTTCACCGTTTAGATTACAGTCTTTTACCAAAACACTTTGAACTAGTTCACACCTTAATAGAAAACACCATGAGTTTAAGCATGCTTTAAGAGTCTGTAACTAAAATGAATATATAAAACTTGTATTAGTAAGTGAAATGAGCAGGTGGTATCCCCACAATGCATTCCCAGCTGCGGGGTCTGTGTCTGTGCTGCTGAGTGCTGCAGAGCCTCGCAGGCAGCGCACACAGAGTAACCAGGGCTGTTTGCAGGGCGGGCACGCCGCTCACAGGGACAGAGAGCCTGAGCGGGGCAGCTCCAGCAGCACTCCCAGAATCCAGCCTGGACTCCAGGACGGAGAGCACGGGTCACATCAGACACACCGTGTGCACCCGCACCATCACAGCACCATTTCTGCGGCACAATTACACCGCAGTTCCACGGCAGGGACACAGCCCTGCTCTCCCTTTGGCGCTCACTGGTGGTGTCTGTGACAGGAGAGAGCTCCCACAGAGCCACTCACAGCCTGTGCCTCGCCACTGAGCCCTCCAAAGGCAGCCTGGGACAGGAAACTTCAGTGTGTGTGCACCTCACAAGTACCAAGAGACAGAACCAGTTTGGTGGGAGAGAAGGGAAAAAACCCGGAGCACGGGAGAACAGACGACACCTTCAGCTCCCGAGCTGCAACGCAAGCTTGCAAAACGTAAAAGAGTATTATCTTCTCTATGAAAGAAATGGGGCACCATCAGCAGCGTCCAGGCAACAATTTCCAAGTTTCAAAAGAACAACAAAAACAAAACCTGCTCTCCGGGCACAGATAAGATGTTACGGTTTAACACCTAACAATTTCATAACTCTAATCAATTCTAAGGTCACAAAACCTCCATAACAAAACAAGAATGAACGAAAGGGCAAAGATGAAGGACTTGCTCTTTTGGTAAAATTAGCACATTCTTTTTGAGTCTCTTCCTAGGGATCAGAACTGGCTACACCTTCAGTCAAATTGCAGACTCTTGCCGTGCCCCCATCTGGATAAATGGCACCGAATCATAAACAATGATCTTCAGCAGAGAAGAGACAAAAACCTCAGCCCTGACACTGCACAGCTCATTAACATCAGCCAGGAAGTTCAGGAGCAAGGCAGTCACAAGGACAGGGCCCTTGGAAGCCTTTGAGGCTAGATCTGAGATATTCCAACAGTGTATTATAGTGCACTTCAGATGGTCTGCAGCTCACTACAAAGTATTACAGCACAGCTGTAATTAAAGCTCTGTCATTCTTTCCACTATAAACTCTGCTTTTCATGAGTTTATAATTTAGACTGTAAAAATCTGTTCTGAGTGAAAGCTTGGCAAACCAGAGCCGGTGCATAACAACATTTTCTTTTTCCAAGGCAGTCAGCTCCTTAAGGTTTTATGAATAACAGAAAAGTTTTCCAGCTTAACCCAAAGTAAGTTAAAGAAAAATAAGCCACATGTAATTTAAATTCCTTTGTAGTTTGAGGAGGGAAGTTTTATCTCGCCAAGTTCAACTGACAGAGAGTCCAATGTCACGTCACAATTCAAAAACAGAAAAACAATGTATACAGTCAAAAGCAGAGGCTTAATACAATTTACACAGCCTTAGCTGTAACCTAGACCTGGACTGAACTGAAATTCTCCCCAGACCTAGCAAAGAGAAGGCAGACTGCGCCTCCCCTGCTACCCAACCTAACCCTGTTTCCTGTGACTCCTTGCCCATTCCTCCCCCTCCAAACTGAAATGAACCCTTATTCCAAACTGCATGAGCTTTTGAAGTAAATTATTCTCCTTCTCTTTGTTTCACTCATACCTCTCAGCTATGCTGGTCAGAAGAGTAATTCCACACACTTGACATTTGATAGTGTTGGATGTGGAAATCTCTCTCTACCCACTAAGTACTTCAAAATTACATACAACAGTAATGCACAAAACACTCAAGACTGTATTTTTCATTTCTTTGACAGATGAAACTGGTAATAGACTTCTTATGAAAGATCTCAAGGGATGTGTCCAGTGTAAAAAAAGTAAGATGGGGAACAGTAAAACATACAGAACAAAAAAAGGAAAAGGGAAAGAAGTCTTAACAGACCAGCAGACATTATGTATTAAGACTTCTGTTAATCTGCTCACTAAGGCAGAATAGATACTTCCAGTCAGGATTCTCAAGCCCTGTAAGACATAACAGCAACTCGTGAAAAAGCATTTGTCATCTATCTTACTAGAATACTCCTTTAAAATGGCTCATTAAAAATTCACATTCACAACTAGCTTCTGGTCCAAAAGATTTTCTTTAAGTAGTTAACTGACTGAAGACATCGAACAACTGAGAGCCTAAAATACAACAGTGTTGCACACACTCCCATCTTCAAGGGCAAAACGCACCTTCCTTGAAAATAGAAAGCTCTGAAACCTGTTGAGAAAGTGTCTTTACTTTTTTCCTAGCAAGTAATTCAGAAGGATGGGCAGGGAGTCATTGGCTGTTGCCCCACTCTTCCCTGTAGTGTTTGTCACTCAGCCTGTGTGACTATTAAACTATTCCCAGTTTATTTGACTGCACTTTCACCCATTCCCCTTAGGAATGGAGTAGTTTCACACATCTGACCTATCTCAGTTCCAAAGGCACGGGCATGTTTTGTTTTCTGCCTCCTCCCACTCTGCTTGAATGAGAATGATAAACCATTGCTCATCAATGGGTTTGGCCAGGTTTGGTTTTGCTCTTGTGCAACACAGCCCTGCACAAAGCTGCACTGCTGCACAAGGCTGCCGAGCTTTCCCAACGCTGGGAGGGGCCTCCTCTGAGCTCTGTCAGCGCCCGTCTCCAGCGATCCCAGCTGACTCACACTTGAGATGGACCCTGCTGATTTCAGACTCAAACCAAACCCCAACCAAGCTCCCCTGCCCCTCATCAGCCATCGGGGTAGATAACAACAGCTAGTGAACTGCTACACAGATAAACAATGCTTCTCCATAGTGCTGCTTTCATCTGCCTTCATTTCTTCACATGATAGTAACCCTCATGGGAGATGCTGATTTGATAGCACAGGAGCTGTACAGAAATCACAGCAGCTTTTCACCCTGCCTGTGCCATCCCAGTAACCTCCTCCCTTCCGGCACAGAGGCTCGGTGCACAGGAAAGGACTGGCTTCCCGGGCTGACTGCAATACAAGCATCTCCCCAGATGGCCACAGAGGGCATGAGCAGGCATTTTCACCAGTCCAACCTTGACAAAAGGTTTATCATCTCTCCTGAATACGGAGGTGTGCACACCCCAGGCACAAGGAGGAGGCCAAGGTCGGGTGTGTTTTCAGCTCCTCCTGTCACACAGCAGCCAGGCTAACTCCTGAGGCTGAGTGCAGTGAGGAAATGCCTGAGCTGGCTCTGTACTACAGCTCTTTACCACACACCTTACATGACCACCTTAGGCTTTCTGGACCAGCACAAGCAGGATCCAGCTCTGCTCTCAGTTTCTATCCAACTTATCAAACTTACAGCCCCTGAAAATCACCCCACAAAACCAAAGCAAATAAAACATGCAGTTCCACTTACAGGGTTCTGCATCAAGGTAATTTTAAAACTTTCCCCACAACAATTACAAAGACTTGTTTTTCCCCCATGCATTTTTTAATGAACTGGTGGAACTTGTGTGACGTATTTCCAGTGAAGTAAAGATCTGAACACGAGGCCAAAAAAAAAAAAAAAAATTCATATTTAAGGGCTTCAGTCCAGAGTTATGCAGCACAAGAAGAGAGATCTGGAGATGAAATTGTGCCTTTCTTTGGGGGCATAAATCCATCTTTAATAGCTGGAGATGAGAATCTTCCTTCGAGGACAATTATTTGACAATTGGCTGTTAGCAGCCTTTTTTTTTCCTAATTGTAATTGATGAGCTTGATACTGGTTAGAGATCAACTATTCTGAGCAAGCAATCTGGACAACCACATTTATCTTCACTGGCAACAGATGCTCTAATGACTTCACTTTGCAAAAAAGTTGAAGCAAAGACCTCAGCTGTGTCAAGAGCTGCTACAAGAGAACTCAAATTTATCATAACGAGAAATCTTTATTTGACCACTGGAATACCCAGCAAATCAAAATGGTCCACTTACCTTCTACATTCATAGCCTCCCTGAGGAGCTGCAGCTTCCTCTGCCTCTCCCTGATCCTGTCAAAGGCACTGGATATTGCGGCCGAGGTCGCTGTGTCGTGGCGCGCCTGCTCCGGTCTGTGCGGGCCGCAGAGCTCCAGGGCCACGCTCCCGTCCGAGCTCCGCACCTCCTTGCTCCTGGCAGCAGCACAGCCCCGAACTGTGAACGTCTCACCCTGATGGCTGTGCCTGTGGGAGCCTCCAGCAGGGCCCCTCTCAGCTGCCCTGTCAGCAGCACACAGCAGGTCTGTGGAAGAAGCCCAGATTTTCCGTTTGGGAGGGACATCTGTGTGAAGGTGACCTTTTTTCTCAGAGTCGCTGGCTTTACACCTATGAGGACAGAAAACATCCTCCTGGCCTGAGCTGTAATCTGCAGAAATGCCCTGGAAGAACTCCTCCTCGTCCCGTGTCCCTCGGATGGACAGAAATCCCATAGACTTGCTGAGTCCTTTGTTCAGGGGGGTCTGCTGAGAGAAGTGAGCTCTGTGTCCCTCAGGTGCATCGGCTGCCAGCGCTTTTCCTGGAACAGGAGACATTTCATTTGTGTAATTTCCTGCCCAGCACACGGGAGTCCAACACAGGTCAGTTACAGGTATGATGAACACATGCCTGGGCACTGCTTTTTACATGCAAAGCACTGAGAAGGCTCAAGGGCTACCTCAGATAACAGAGACAGAAATCCAACTACTTCATACATGATAACCTTTTTTCTTTTAGTTCTAAAATGCCCAAGAAAAAAAAACCAAGAACTACTATAATTCAGTATTAACATTAAAAACCCCCAAACTGTCACATAAGTACTGAAAGGTGTTTTCTCGTTAGTTTCATTTTCAAAATAGCCTGGACTATCACCAAAAATACTACTTAATAATCAATCTGAAATCAGCCATTCCTCTCACACCCAAACACACCACCTACAGGTTCTAATACAAGTCCAGGTTTGTTCTGCAGATTAACAGATGCCCTGCAATGGAGTCAGCAGTAAGAAAAGAATGACTGTGTGCTCATGTATCCAGCTTCCAGAAAACAGTACAAAACAGAGCAGACTAGAATAATATTCCTTCTTTAACACATGGATTTTCAGTTGAATGGTGTGCTCAAGTCCAAATTCATTAAGTCAAAATGTGGTTTATTCTTCAGCTTTTCCTCCTCCGGCTTTTATAATGAAATATGTGGGGAAAAGAATGAAAGAATCACCAGCAAAAACCTATATATAAGGAACAAATATCAAAGTAATGATCAAAAGGAACCTGCATAAGGGAACTTGTACATCTTTATAATGCAAGACTCACGTTAAGACCTTCCTTTTTTTTTTTAAAGGGTTGTATCTGTAATGGAAACTCTGGAGAGTATCTCAAGTGCCTTGGCTTGACTAAGGACATTAATTCTATCACCTGAGGCCACAGAGCTGCTCCAGGCTCCAGTACCAGGTGTGTACCAGGACAGAAGTGCTCCCTGTTTGTCAGGGAGGGGGACAGAACAAGCCATTAGCAATTAAGGTGCTACAGCATGAAGCAACTTCCAAAGGAACGTTCCCCTTCCCCAGTTCCATCTCTGGTGCACTGAGCTCTCCTTGCTCATCTGAGGAGTGTATGGGTTCCTGAGTCCTCATATGGCCCTTGGGTGTTTATCCTCCACTTGATGTTACATTAGAGCAATTATTTATAATTACTGTAAATAATTCAAATGCAATTACAGTAACTGTATGATTCCAATGTATAATATACAGTGAGGGAATGTATACAATAGAAATAGCAACTAATAACCAGGAGTTCACAATTAAATTCCCTTGTAGTGCTAAAACGAAACTCTTGTTTTCCACACACACCTTCAACTGCCAGATGTTACATTTGCTAAATAACCATGATGTTTCCTTCTTCCTTTGGTGTTTTCAGCTCTGAATGCCAATGCACCCTCTTTACACCAGTGTCCTTCACAGACATCTTTCACTCACGCTGACAGCAATCTGGTTGATTTTCCTCTGAGAAAGAGTTGTTGTCTAACTAAATCCAGTCTGTCTGCAATTCCTTGTGTACCAACACAGGCAATTAATCCAACATTAAGTAAGTGCAAACATAGTTGGTACCATCACATGCTGGTATCTGGTTTTGCTGCCTACACTCAACTCAGTTTTCTTTAAAGTCTTTCTGCCTGCCCCTTCCTTTTGTTTGCACCAAACAAAACACCTTTTTCAACCCTGTTATGGATTTTGTGGATGTATGTGGAAGCACACCTATGGCAGTGGGGGTGGTGAGGAAGAGAGAGGGGCTGGGGCAGCAGGGAAGGACTGCCCAGGTGTGCATGAGCACACACACCACCACTGCCAGACTGAAAGGTCTCAAGAGAGGAAATCATTATACAGGAGTTTGAAAAACATCTCCCACGCCATCTCTGTGCAGAAAACAAAGCAACAGAAACCCTCTTTCTCCCCAGACACTGCGGTTAGTCTCTAAAATCTGAGTGGGGAGCCGATGGAGGAGGTGGGTTTGCAATCCCTTTGGGGCAGGCTGAAAGCCAAACAGAAGACAGCAGAGCCAGCTGTGGCCTGTGGGTCAACTGCTGGGAATGGCACTCCCTCTCCCCTTTTGCCTTCTAAATTGTTGAGAAAAATCCAAATTTCAGACGGAAGCACTGCTAAACAATGCACTCTCTGTGCAGGAAGAACCGAGCTGGACACGAGGACTGCTGAAAGCACCACATGCAATGGCCAAGTTACAAATCCTCTATAACAATTTGCATTCTGCTTTGGACTGACAGCTCTTCTATCCAAAAACACCAAACAGCTCCAAAAACCAGGCATCTTGTTCAGAACAGAGGTAGTGAGCCTTGCCAAGCAGCACTTCACATTTCATAAATGCAACATTTTCACCTCTTCCCTTCCTCAGCACCCCCGAGGAAAAGGCAACCATTGTTCTTTGCCACTCAGCTTTAGGGGTCAGGGGTTTGGGTCCATTTCTCAACCAAGAAGGCAAAAGATCCACCTAGCTACTCCCTTCCTGGATTTCTGTGTATCCCAGGAGAAGCTCGGGGTTACAGCTGCTTTTCTGCACAGAGACAGCATTTCAGCATTTGGCATCTCTGCATTGGTTTCCTCACTGATCTTTGTGTCTGCTCCTGTTTTATCTTCAGTTCTGAGTTTGTCCTCAGCACCACTCTGGCAGCATTTCCAATAGTGCCAGGCTGGAAGCTCCCTATACCTAAATTTAAAAGATCTCTACCAATGCCAACCACCAGTACTGCTAGGTGCAAACAGAAACACTTATTGGAAGAAAACAGGCATGGCTTCGGAGTGAAAAAGGATAAAATCCCTTTTTTCTTTCAACAGGAAATCTTCATCTGGCTTTCATTTGGTTTTGCTGAACTCTGAAAGTTATTCTCCACCTACTCAGTTCTATTTATTTCTGGAACTGATGAGCCAGGGGAAATTAAAAAAAAATAAAAAAGTGTATTTAGTATATTTACAGATGACAAATTTTCTAGTAAATGGAAATAAGTTTGTGCTGCAGTTCTTGATAATTTAAGTCTGTGTGTTTGGATTTATCAAGGTAATGTTTAAACTACCTCAGTTCACATATGGAGGTCATCACTATAAACCATTTTTTATAGACTAGAAGTTGTGTTTTCACCCGGATCAGGAACAGAGAAGCAACTCCAGCACATCTGCAACATATCTTTGTTGCAATGACTAAGACTGTTCCAAGCTGATGCCTTATAAAATGTTCCTGCTCAGCTCCACAATTCTTCCAGAAAAATTAGAGAGCAGCCTTTTGGAAGAGTACATCCTCTTGTCTGAACAGCCTAGCACAGAGCTGGTGCTGCCAATGACCTTGAACAACAACATCTCTGATCTCAAACAACAGAAACTCACAGCAAACATCAGCATTCGACCTGCATCCCTTTATCCTTTTTCCTCCACAGTGGCAACAGCAGCAGCCATCTGGCTCTCCTGGTCTCCCTGAAGTAAAGTACAGCCCTACCTGGCCTCCATATCCACCTCACACTGTCCAAGCACACCACAGCTGTGATGGAACACACATCACTTCTCTTCAGGGGAAAAAAAAGGCAGCAAAAGAGCTTTGTGTGCAGGGAAAAGAGTCCAGAAGTGATTTTTGTGCAATTGGAGCTATGATGAGAGAGTAGAGTCCACAGGAAAGAGGGAACAAGGAAAAGCTGCTTCCTGTTCCTCTAGATGACCAACCTTCAGCTGAAAATCTCCTTTCTCCAGAAACAAAACATTTATCCAAGAACCTTTTAAACCTGTTCCTACCATACAGACTGAACTGAAAACAGACAAATATTTCCTTGAAAGCATCACCACCTGTCCCCATCACAAACATTTAGTTAGACACTGAACCATCAGAGCTCTGTGAATGTAAGCAAGTCCTCCTCTAAATCATTTCTTTGCCTACAAAATCCACCCAAACCCTGTCTGCCACAGGGCTGCAATGAAGCACTTACCTGTGGGAAGCCCTTTTCCCCTCAGCCTCTCCCGAATAGCCTGGCTCCTGTCTGGCTGCAGTTTCCTATCTCCGTTACAGGACAGCTGATCCATCTGCAAAAGAAGGCAGTAACACAAAGTCAAAATGTTGGAAGAGCTCATATTAGTATGAAACAAGCATTGTTTTTATGGAACTGCACAATATCAGTCAATGTCAAACAGTTAAGTGCAGAATGAGAGTTCAAACTTTTAAATAAAAAACTGATTCATCAGCAAGAATATCCGCTAGAATTATCCCTGTTTGAAGAGTGTGTGCATTATTTAACTACACATTTGGTCTAGCTTTTTTCCACTAAGAATAAATCCAGTTCACAGGGATGTAACTTGAATACATTCCACCCCTACAGCAAGCTGAAGGGACAGCAGCCCTCAGAGACCATCCTCCATGGGTACAGTCAGTGGCACTTGCCTGGTTCAGTGTAACAGGAAGGACTGCCAGGTACCCTCACACACTGCACACAAATCACCTGCACCCATCTGTGAGGAGCCTCTCCAGCCCCTCAGGCACATTCCTTTACGGTGTCAGGCTCAACTACTCCCACTAACTTTTCATTTAGCCTTTTTTTTTTTTTTAATCACTACCTCCCTAGGAAAAAATATTCACATGTGCAATTATTCAAAGAAGAGTTTATTTGCTACAACAAAACATTCTTAGTGGGATCTCTTCATATCGTGGGAGTGCAACCTGGGCAGCAGGAGAGAAGGAGAAGTCAAGCAGACTTCACAGCTCCAATAGAACTCAGTTAACATTAAACAGCCTGAATCAGCCTGGGGCTATATTGCCCTGTACAAAGCACACTAACAATTAACATGGCAAATAAAAACATCCAGATGGGACCTCTCAGGGTGCTTCAGACACCACCAAATGACCAGTTACAGAGATAAGATCCCCTGAGCTTTTGTGGGTGCCCCATCCCTGGTAGTGTTCATGGCCAGGCTGGATGGAGCTCTGAACAACCTGGTCTTGTGAAAGGTGTCCCTGACCACAGCAGGGAGGTCGGATCTAGCTTTAAGGTCCCTTTTAACCCAAACAATCCTATGATTCTATGACTATTTATGGTCTTTCTTTATTTACTTAAAATTATTTAACTATTCTGAAGTCATGCTGTAATGGTGAAGAGAGAAGTTGCCCATCAGGAATAGTAACTTTGCAAGATGAGTTAATGTCATCTCTTTCACTTCTAAAAACAGTTTGTTAGACAATAAAATCCTCCACAACTCAAGATCTGAGCAAAAGTGCAAGAGAATTGGCACACTCCCTTAACAGTCCTCCTTTCTGTTAATAAGCAACTCTCCAAAAGTCAAGCATAACTTCAAGTTAAAGTAAACTCAGAGCAATCATTTCTGAAGCATTTCAAGTAGCAGCAAGTCTAAGGCTTGCCCTACAGTTCATCACCCCGTTCTCCTGTTTCTCCCTACTTTTTTCAATGAAGGTAGTTCATGAAATGACCTCCTCAGACACTCGTGAGTGCACGTTCCCTGAGGAACTGTCAGGTGCACAAAGTGCTACAGGGGGAGAGAAGCAGTTCTCTCCTTTCAACACTCACCCCTGCCAAAATTGCAACACACCAAAACAAGAGGCAGAGCGACTGCGGAGTGACTCGGAATTAGCACTTGTGCTCTGTTCCTGCTGCCTTCCATTATCTCCTCCCAGTGACACAGACTCACCCCGGACAGGCTCCCCAGGACCAGTCTGACCAGGTGCTTCACGTAGGAGAAGGAGGGGGCGCAGGTGCTGTTCCTGACGTGGGCGCTGCAGGCGTCCAGCACGGTGCGCACGGACACGCGCGCGTGCAGCGCGTCCTCACACATGCCCAGCAGGATGCTGTTGAGGTGGTCTCCGAGCTGGATGGGCTGGGGACAAACAGCAGCAGGGGATCAGCTGGGACAGGCACTCGGGGAACACAGAAACAAGGGACGCTCAGTACAGCAGCTGCTCTGACACTGCCTGCAGCATCTGAGGGCCAGCGTCAAAGTCTCCATCTGGGAGGTGAAGAAAGAGTGGCTGTACCACAGGGGAGAGGCACTCAGCCTCTGGACTCAGCTCCTGCTCTGCAGGGGACTGGCCTAAACAAGCTGCCTGATCTGTAAGGTCAGGACACCAGTGCCTTTCTCAAGCATTTAATGAATAAGTGAAAACAAAGTAAAAGGGGAAAGGTTCAGAGGAAGTTTTAATCCTTAATTTTGAACATTCTGCCACTCACAAGAATAAAATACAAACCTCATCACAATAATTTTGTACAACCCTCTGTGCTCATTTTCTGCAGTTCTTCACCTCACCAATATTTTGCAGCAGATGTAGCATTCCCAAATCCCAGTGATACCACCGAACAGTATCGACAAAAAAGGAATAAAACAAACACAGCAGTGGTTAACGAAGCAGAGCTTCATAACTGCAGGACAACACCCATACAGTCTAAAAAACCATAAATCTCGATGTGTTTCTGCTCTCCCTGTTCAGGGAATGTGGAATATCCCTCCGCAGGGTGTGCAGCAGCAGTGGTAACACTTGTTCTCAGGTTCACTTGGGACCTGAGCTTTCTGATCTGCAGCCCTCCTAAAGTGGGTGGTTACCCACAAACACTGTCAGGCTTTCTGCACCACGGAGTGCTTCCAACAAATGCAATCTTTCAATCTTCCCTGAGTGAGCACTCTCAAGGTGAACCATAAAAAAGGCACTGTGGACCACCCCGATTTAATTAACACAGGCTTTTCCCATCTATCTGTTCATCACTTCTAACTAATCACAAAAACCGTGTATGTGAATGAGATAGGAATCTCACGTTCAGCCACACTCCCAGTAGAGAAGCAGCTCATTAACAGAGGCAGACAAATACAGCAAACGTGTTAAAAAAGGGAAAACCTGCACATGCCAATGAACACACAGAAGTGATACCACACACAAGACTGTCCTTTAGCCAGCACTAACTCCACAGGACAGAGGAGCCACACGGCCACAACCCAAAGGCAAACCCCTCCTCACCACACTGTCCTTGGGGAAACACTGTTTGATTACAGGCAGAGCACGCCTTCCCACCACACCACTGAGAAACTGTTGCCACACTCAACACCAAAGGAAGAAACAAGGAAAATAGGGACTAAAATTCAACCCTACATTCCTCTCAACACCCACCTACTTTAAGTCACTCTCCTATTATTGTTGAATACTGCTCCTTTCATCTCCTACAGACAGGAGAGCAAAGAAAGAGAAAAGCCCTAGTGTCTAAGAAAACTAGGGATTTGGGGACAGGCACAGTAGCCATTATGAACAGGGACCCCTAAATAGTCAGAGCTCCTAAGTTTTTTACCTCACTTAGCTGCATTCAGACAGCTACTTCCATATAAGTGCAACTGAGACCCCAACTACTGCTCTGTTAAAGAAAATATTAGGAACTAAATGCCTAAAATGCTGAAGTCTTTCAAAATTTTCTTCCTTAGTCTTATATATAACATCAACTAGTAGGAACAAACCTAAATCTGAAGCACAAATTGCTTCTCCCACAGCTGCAAGTCCATTATTAAATGCTTTTTCAGAAGCACTTAATCTTGTTTTCGCTCTTGCAGGTATTCACTTCTAAAAGCTTAATTGGGGGCAGGGAAGGAGCACTGAGGAAGATAATGAATCACATTTATCTTCAGTGAGTTTTGGCAGGGCAGGCTAAGTTCTGCTGGGTGTGTAGAATAACCACATTGAGCAATAACACTGGGCTCTAAGCAGTCTGCAACAGTGTCTGCATTGACTGACAGGTCAATAGCAGGAGTCTACTCCTTGTTCCAAACAATTCATACCCTTTCTTGGCCGTTGTGAAAGGTAAGTATCCATGTGTGCCAAATCCAGCCTCACAGAAGCTATGGCAGCATGGAGAGCAAGTTGCTTTATTAGGTGTAAAACAACCATGGTACTTCAATATTTATTTTTATGTAAGCCTAAACCAAAACAAATTATTTTCTCCTTTGTCAGCAGCTTAAACTGCTGTCTTTCAGCCTGTGGCATTACAGGACAGACTAGCCAAGGTGTATCTTTGTGGAACCCAACAGAAACGTGCTACCAGCACCTTCTCCCTCCAAGACAACACCATACTTCACAAGGAAAAGCTCCAAGTATGGAAAGAGAACTTGTGTCCTGTGCAGTGAGTGGAACAGACTGCCCAGAGCAGCTGTGGAGTCTCCCTCACTGAACCGTCTGGATGCACTCCTGTGCCATCTGCTCAGGGCTGGCCCTGCTTGGGCAGGGAGGCTGGGCCCCTGTGCTGCTCTCCAGCCTGGCCCCCTGTGCTGCTCTCCAGCCTGGCCCCCTGTGCTGCTCTCCAGCCTGGCCCCCTGTGCTGCTCTCCAGCCTGGCCCCCTGTGCTGCTCTCCAGCCTGGCCCCCTGTGCTGCTCTCCAGCCTGGCCCCCTGTGCAATGCCTGTGAAGGGATCTTACTCCTCAGTGTCCCACCAGGACACCCTGCCATGCAAACTCAAACGCAGAGCCACTCAAACAGCATCACGTCAGAAGTTGCAATATTACACAAAACCAAATCTAAACTTACCTGACTTTGAGGAACTTCATGGTCAGCTCCCCAAAAGAGTGCCATACCAAGGGAATAAATATAGACCTGCCATAGAACACAAGGTATCTGTCAACTCATTGAACAAGACTGGAAATGCAAAGCAGACTTTTGAAGGAGAGCAACTAACTTAACATCATTTTGCCTAGAAATACATTTCTGCTATTTAAGCTCAGCTTTCTTTCAAATCCAACCTCTCCTTTACATGAAGTTCAGAGAAGCAAATCCCAATGCTAAAAAACATGTGGCCTCTAACCAGTGCCCTGTCTTCTCTGCTCAATTTTAAGCTTCCATTTATCAGCCTACTATTTATGAGCCCTACTAACTTTGACTAACCAAGTCATGAAAGGACAGCAGGTTTTGTACAAAGCTGTGTTTCAGGGAGCTTCCTTCTTCCACATAAGCTGCTAAGTGGATCACCTTCCATCCATGCAGCAAGCTCATGCTGACACCAGGAAAGAAATTCACACCTCCCTAATCAGCGAGGATTACTCAGCGCTGTCCAGCACAGAGTGCCAGCTTTGGTATTGCCTATTGAAATGCTCTGTGCTGGCATTCACAGGCCAGAGAGGGCCCTCTGAGTGTTCCCTTCCTAAAGATCTCAAGCATCACAGCACGGCTTTTCATAGTAACACTCCTCCATTTATTTCAAAAAGAAAAAAAGTAGCACAGTGAATGCTGGCGTAGAACAAAGAATGCGATCAGCTCTGACAAAGGTCACAAACTTGTCACTTCAGAACTATTTTTTCTGCCATCTTAAAGGCTACATTAACTTTGGAGTTGGCACTAGAGGTAAAGTTACTGTCTTCAAAAGTGTTGTCCCTGTTGAAATCAAATAAACAATTCCAATAGTATGACTACAGGATTTAGCAGCTGCATCCTACATAACTGAACTTGAGTCTTCATTGATGTCAGTGTTATTTTTACTCCCCTATTAAAACTTTCAGCCAAGGTTTCTAATTGTTTATAGCTTTTCCATAGACAAAACTGTAAACATATTTTACTGCACCATTCGTTTTGACAACACACAGGGCAAGAAGGATGTCTGAAGGGCTTGGGAGTGACTGTGGATTTTCAGTAGGTGCTTGGTGATACAGCCCTGAAGAAAACTGACTATATACAAAAAGCTGCTAGAAGAAAATATTCAACACAGAAACACATGTTTTAATAGCCCTTGTGCACACAACAGCAGTCGATGCCAATACCACTTTCCTCTGGAGTAGGAGCTGTTCTTCCTGGAGGAGCACTGCCAAATGTCGTAATTGTTCCCAGATTACAACACTGGCTGTGGCCAGCTTCCCTCTAAGGATTATTGATTCAGGGAAGCCAAGGAGATGGAAATAGCTAGCTTCCTTCTCACTCCCACTGCTAAATATCTTTGACTAAGCCAGGGGAACGTTTTTCTGGGAAAGTGTTACCATTCACAACAAATTCTTGTCAAGAGTACAGCTGGAAGATATTAATTTTGACTGTACCCCTCAGTAACCTGGGGGAGATACACATACAAACCTCACCTGTCTGAACATCTGCCCTTGGGAAAGAGTTAAAAAGGAGAAGTGGGAATTCTGTGCAGCCATTGCCCAGGTATGTAGGTGGCCAGGGCTTGCAGAGACTCTTCCTCACATCTGCATACAACTATAATCACCATCCCACTTTAACCAGGAAAAACAAAGCAGGAGGATCCCTCCCCCCACCCCTCAAAGACATGACATGAATCACAAACCACGGGGAGACAAAAAGGGCAGTTAAAGCTGTTTTGTGAAGGGATGCCCTCCAAGGCAGAGGCACCGCACCTTTTCAACGTCGGACAGGGAGGACAGCGAGTGGTTCTGCAGAACCTCCGGGGCGGTGAACGCGCGCAGGTCTTGCTGGGACACATCCTCATCTGTGAAGGACACACTGCCAGAGGGGAGCAGCAGCAGAGACCACGGCGAAATGATGAATCCCAGGGCAGCAGGATCAGCTGGGATTGTAGAGGGAAAAGAACAAAACAAAACCACACTGAAAATGAAGCAATGTTGTTTGATGCCCTTGCTGGATGTCAGTTTATTATCGGCCTACATACTCCTAGTGGAATAGATTCATGCTTCCTTTTCCACCTGTGGTGTCTCATAACCACAACAACCTCAATTTTAATCACACTGGGGAGTAACACCTACCTTTTATAACTATTCTTTGCTATTATTCATACCAGCCTGCTAAAATACTCACAATCTCCTGTGCTGAAGTTATTTCATTTATGTTACAGTTGGCACATGAAATGTTCCCTTTCTGCAGTGCACATCTCATTAAGGCTAATTCCTTCAATAGGAATGGAGTTTGCTCCTATCCTAGCACAACATTACTGCAGCAGCAATGTGTGCAAGAGAGCAGACAAAGTTAGTGGGGAATGAAAATAGTCATTAGAGTGGCTAATGGAAGGGGACAAAATATTCTTTTCTACACTTCAAAGATGAATCAACTCACTTTTACTGAAGGAAGCATGAAGTTTTACTAAGTAAAAATAAAAGTTAACTTTTATTTTTTCTTAGGCAAAAAGGCAGTAGCTCTGTCTTGTGCTACACAATATATCAATATATCAAAGATCTGAGGAGACACACATTTGATTGATATGTCCTTCTCCCTTGACACAGTAAGCAAATCCAGCAGAATATTAATTTCCTCCCTTAGCACCACCACTAACATTTTCCACTCTCCAGCTCAGGATATTCCTACAGTGCTGGTCCCTAGACCGCTGGACTATCTTGTAATCTAGAATATTGCTAATCTCCTATGAAATGTATTAAATTACTGTGTGCAGGTATCAGGTGTAAAAGGATCTCCCAAGTAAGTCCTTCAGTTTTCTGCCCCCACTTCCTCTGATACAAACGGAACAAGTGCTGTTCACTCTTGTGGCAGCAAATTCAGATGTTAAAAAAAAAAGAAAAAGATGGACAGGCCATTCCTATTATACGTAACAAGAAAATACTACATTATATAGCAAAGCTTCCAAAAACATCTTTAGGAACACCACTTGAGTTAGCTTTTGACTTTCAAAACAATTAATTCTCCAGTTCCTTCCTTAAGGCACGCATCATAAACCAAAATAACCATCTCAAAGTTCCAACCCGGTAGATATACCTAAGGAAATACTTTTTAGAAACACTACTTTAACATGTTTGCAACATGGACACAAAAGTAGCAAAGATGCAATGCATTAAATAGCCAGCAGGTATAAGAAAACAAAATAAACTATTTTCCAGTAATAATATTTGTGTCATCTTCATTTTAGGCTTTCGGGATAATTTACAGGAGCAGTGAGGGTAACACACTCCTGAAAATGTGGAATTTGACAATGAGGAAATGAGGAAAATGACAAAAAAGAAAAAAAAAGGGAAAAAAAGTTTCAGACCCTTTTTTGCAAAAGCACTGGAATTCAGGATGTGGCTCCTGGTCCATTTTCTATCCAGCAGGCTTTCAGCTGTGCTAGAGCTGCCAGCCTTCTGAGTTAACTCCAGAACTATGCAACCCAGTAACAAAACACTTGTGAGAGCACAGCATTTCAAGCAGTGCCAAGACAGAGATAAATAGCGTGGTCTTACTTAAAGTGAACTGGCTTTAAGCACAATAAAAACAGAAATAATCTTCAGCTACAGAGCATCTGCCAAACAAACGAGAGAGCAAAAAATCCTTTATGTGCTTTAACAGCATACAAATAGCCTAAGATAAAAAAGACCCAGCACATTCTAAGAGACATAAAGACAAATATTTGAAATGGATCTATTTTACAATATTGATGGCAGGTAATTTTGAATTCCTAAGCTACAATCACACTCAAGTCAGTCCTTCAGGATCTTTTTCCCTACTCCTCTCTTAGGCCACAGCCATTAGCACAGAACACACACACAAATCTCTAAAAAGCACAGGACAACCCAAAAATACACACAAGGTTTTCAACACACATCTTTGCTTCCCTCCATAGCCCTCACTGAGACAAGCGAGATTTCCCCTAGAGCAAAGGAACCTGAAAATTTGTGTGCATTTTTCCTCTTGTCAACCAAACCAACCCATTTTCTGCTCCATCCCAACAAGGCCTATTACTACTCTGAGGTGACCTCGTTGACCTACAGTGAGGTCTTTGACTCACACTAGTCCCCATCAACATATTTCACACTTTGTCTTCCTTCTTTTCATTACATTTACTCAAGCAAAGCAGTTACAGTAGTTTGACTGTCAGCAAGATTTACAGGTCCCTGAAAACCATAATCTTCCTTCTTCACATCCACTTCCAGATGATATAACTTTTCTTTACATAAATCATTTCCCTTATGCAAATTTGCAAGACATTCAACTTGCAAAGACTCTCTTTCTCTGCTCAACCTGTCCTTTTAATATCAGACTCACCTTCCCCCTCTCTTTCCCCTTCCTTTAGATACATGTCTCCAGACTTAAGGTCCAATTATTTTCAGACTCCTCAACGCACACTTTAGAACAGGAGTGGCCTAAGTGACATAGGAAGGCTTTGCCACTTTCAAGTTTAGATAAACCTTTTCCAGTTAAACCTAGCAAATTAGAGGGACGCCTGTTTTATAATTCCCAGCAGCGAGCACAGCATTCTCCTTATGCTTATACACTCACATTTGGGATTACTTCAAAGACCGGTTCCTTTGACCTCATGGAGTTGTGAGTGCAAGATCCAGCACGTCTGAAACAGCTGATACACCCTTTCAACAACAAAATCGTTACTGCAGATAATTAAACAGATGTAAGAGAAGGGCAGGTCTGGTATCGGCCTTTTCAAATCTCCAGATTAATCTCAACATCACCAGTGCAACTGGTGTCAGATCTGCTACTGAGTCCCACATTGTCCTTCTCCTTCACTTAACAGCTTAGAATGTGCTGACAAGACAGCTACCAGAGCTCATCTTCTAAGGTGGTGACTACCAACTGGGCATTCCAATCTAAGCTTTCATTTTTTAATGACAGAATTAAATTTGTGAAGTATTTTTAAGAAGTTCAACATCTATTAGAACCGTAAATACAATGAGGGATAAAAATATGCACATTTCTGTATCTGCTGCTGAATCAGGCAAGATGCAATTAAGCATGAAGACAATGGATTTTCATCCTGTGCTTCTTTTGTTCAGTGCTTTGATGGATAAGAAGATAGACTCACTAAAAGACATGCACAGCTTTTATATATCAAGAAGTCATCAAATCTGTAACAGAAGCTTGTTTTTGATATTTTTTCTAATTTCCAGAAACTATCTTAAATAAGAAATTAATTGAAGAACAGGTTCTCATTTGTCAGAGTGATAGGAAGATTCCCACCTTGAAACAAACTACCAAAACTCTACCAGGATCACATACATAAATAATTACTTGGGCTGGTAACTCCTTTAAGTGTCTGTTCCTGGGCTGGTGTGGGGAGGCTGCCAACAGATGGCAATTTAAGAGCTGGCTGTTTCCATGGCCTTTTCTATCCCCCTCATTTCCAAACAGCTGGAGCACAGACTGTTGAACAATATGCCTAATTTAACATTTTTTGAAGAAACAATGTACAAAACACTCAGCAAAGCTTATGTTTTATTACAGAACAGCACATTCAGGGACTCCAGGACTCTGGACGGGGAGGAAGAGCACTTTTGAGAGCTGGTCAAAGCTCACCATGCTGTGATCTTGCAGAAGCTAAAAGCCTGCCATATCTCCCTCTGCCCAGGAGTGTTCAGTCAGTTCTGAAAAATTTTGGAAACTCACCCTCTGCCATAAAATAGCTCTTCCACACCATATGCATGGAAGAAATGGGCCTGAAATTTGACCAACGAAAACAAGATTTCTTTAGGATCCCCTGTTTGCTACAAGTCCTCCACAAATGAGAAACAAAACTGAGTCAGAGAAGCCTACAGGAACCTTCACATTTTCTGTTCCTGCACGTCAGCACCACCTTCATAAGTCAGCACAGAAACTGATATTTGAGATGACAAAAAAAGTTTCTAGATTACTTTGTTAGTGAAGACAACCTTCATTAAAGACTGTCTGGTTATCCAACTCTTGCTGGGAGGAATTAGATTACCTTTATCAACCTTAGCTACACAGAAAAGCTCTTTCATTTAAGTGTCTCTTGAAGTGTGTTTTACCAAAGGCTATATTCTAGGTTAATTAACAGCATGCAACTGAAAGCAGTTTGCTGAACTAGCAGAAAAACAACTCAATAAAAAAGCTTCATCTCCAAAAAGAAGACTGATTCTCCTGGCACTGATTTTATCTGAATTTGTGTTTTGGTCTTCATGGATAGGAAGTAAGATCAGAATCTTCTGCCACCTTAGTCAGTCTTGGCTGGCAAACATTCCCCTGCCTTAAAAACACCTATCAGAAGTCCTGGGGCAGGTTTGTGTTTTGGGCTCTCATCTTCCAGTACCCGTTCTTCTGAAGGAGGGCTGACTGTGTTCTCATTGATGCCTGCATGCAGTCTGCACAGAGATTATGGTAACTTTTCCGTACTACTCTCAGGACAAGAAAGGGCCCGCTCTCATTTTCAGTGGAGACTGCCCTCTGGAATAAAAATTCAGACCCTGGATAAAGTTTTAATTGGTTTCACTATTATGTGTTCACACAACAGTGATCTTGCAGGTGGACTGCAGGATGGAGCTCCACATGTCAATTCCTGTAAAGTTTGCAAGAATAAACCTCTAATCACTCAAGATCCCTCTTAAATCAGGTCTTAACAATCTGCTCTCTTAAAAGGAATAACTCTCCTGGCTGTCTCTAAGAGACAACAAAGAGTCAAAGAGAGGAAAGCCAGCTTTCCTTTGGTTGCAATATGAGAAGCAGCAGGACAGGTCAGTTGGTCAAACTGCAACAATAAACTTAGCATTCCTAACAGGGAGAGCCCACAGGGCTGTGAGAACACTGGGGAACCGAAGAAGGTAAATTTGAATACGATGTCAAAATTACCTATAATTCAACTGGCAAAAAATATGTTGGAGAAGTTGGTAAAATTCATACTTGTAAAGCTAAGTCAGGCGTGATCAGAAATCAGGCACCTTTAGCAGTGTCTGCCCACATCTGCCTTCTCTGGAGCTGGGAAGTATCCAGCAGAGACCACTTACCCAGAGACAGCCAGGAGCAAGGTGTTGGTTGGGTTCAGAGCCTAGCAAGGACAAGGCAGTTTACTTATATGGCACTTTAATACAGCTAAGATGTTTCCAGTTCTGTATTTATCAGTCGTAAAAAATGCTCACCTTTTCTGAATAGCTCCTGAAGGCTCTCTGCACTTTGATTCAAAATGGCCCAGATCTCCTCTTCTTGCAGTGGTCCCCCCCGAACTTCCAGAGCCTCTGCTAGTGACACATGCATGTTACCTGGGAAATAAACAGACTGAGTAAGAACAAACAACATCTTCTCCATGCACACAGTACTCCAGTAGTCATAACCCATGTTCAACCCTCAGTCACAGAGATTCTCCAGCACCAACAGAACAGAACTGGAGGCGCACAGACATGGACCTGACCGACTGCTTGTTCTGGGGCAGAACTTACTCCCAGACCACACAGGAATACTATTTCTACAGGAAGGGAGTTGCATCCTGCGGAGGCAGCTTTTGTTCTCCAGGACAAGAGAGTAAATTCAGGTATAACTCATTAACAAGCTGTGAGCGCAGTTTCTGGGCACCGCTCAGCCCTGAGCCGTGCAGGCAGCACAGCCCAGCCACGGGGGTGCCTAAGCCAGAGGCTCTCCCGTATCTCAGACCCGGTTTGCAGAGAGCCTGAGGAGCAGCCGCGGCTCCTCCCTCTCCACACACAGCGCACACGTCCCCCAAGAGGAGCTCGGGGCTCTGGCGCCTGCCTCAACACAAGCTCAGGGACCTCCTGCTTTCAAAAGCCTCATTTTAAACTCCCAGCAACCCGTGTTTAAAGCACACCCCCTGCGGAACATCCACACAGTACCAGCCCCATGACGCAGCCCTCCACTTGCTCTGTCCCAAGCAAGACGGGAGGAGCAGCCCTTCACAACGACTAATTCTGCCAAAATCACTGTTTGCAAGGCATATACATTTTTCCCTACCACTTACAAAGTCTGCAACCACCTCACTTTTTAATTGCTTACTCATGCATCAGGATTCTCATTTCCCCCAACCACCACCACTTTTTCTCACACGTTTTAAATTGGAAATTTGAAATTGAAGGTCTCCAACAGCAACAAAGAATTTGGTAAATTTTAAAGGCCTATTCTTTCCAAATTTTATTGAACTGTTCCTATCCAAAATATTAAGAATCTATTGCCATAACTGTGATTATTAAAGACTGAAAGACTGTAATACTGTAATGTTAGTCAAAAAGTTCATAAAACAGACAAAGTCGAAAGGCTAAATTGCTTCAGTTGAACTGATGCTTGACAACTTGGTGTTTTGGTTTTAGTAACATATCCCTTGCTTTTTTCCTTACCTTGTCCTTACCTGGACAATTCTGAAAGTCTGGTCTCTCCCATTTGAGAGACATTACAGGGCATCTGACATGCCCTGTAATTTCAGAATCCTGGCATCTACACTATTTATTTACATTGGCCCACATCTTACACCCCCAAACAAGATCTGGACCACATATACCAATTAGTTTATCCCCAATAATACTGTTGCTGAAACTGGGCTGAAGTGCAGAACCCTGGAGCCAAGACAGAAAGCTTGCACTTCAGTAATCTTTGAAGTTGTATTTTCAAATCCACACACAAAATGTGGTTTTCCTATAGCCGCAGGTCCAATTTGCATAGACTATGCAGAAAATAAGGCATTATTTGCAAATAGTCAAGTCAAGTATGCAATCAAGTCAAATACACAAGCTAATCAAGTCAACTGTGCCTAAAGAATTTTTTTCTTTTAGAGTCCTGCTCTTGAGTTAATTACTGCACATTATTCTCAATTATTGTTTTGAAGCATAAGGAAACAAACCCTTGTGTCACATCCACTTTTAAAATTCCTCCTATAGATAAAAAGAGGGGGGACACAGCCCCACAAGATCCAACTACCATTTCCCTCCTCTTTTTTAAAGTATTTAAAGAGCTGCCAGAAATCAGGTGACCCACAATTTTTCTGAAAAAACCCCACACTCTCATGGTGCTTTTCATTCCACCTGTGACCTGACAATATCACCTTAGCACTACTCCTTCTCTTTCATTCTAGAGAGGTCAGCAGAGATTAATATTACCACCCAAGTATTTCTCCCCTCCTCCTGTTATGGAATAGATTAGCTGCTTCCACTCACATATTTTCCTTCCATGTTCTCCTCTTTCTCCCCTGTAGGCAGGCAGGATGAAATGTCAGCAAAACAAAAATCTCATGCTCCTGGGCAAATCGTCAACCTATACCAAGAAAATTTTTTTGAAACTGCTTTTCCTCTTCAAACTGATAGCTTGCTGCTTGAGCTCAGAACTCCTAAGCAAGGAACAGAAACTAGCTCAGATTTGTGAGAAAACACAGTATTAAAACACTCCCACAAGTATAAATCTTGGCCCTTTACTTGAGCATACACAGATGAACAGATGAGATGTTAACATTTCTCCTCCCAAAGCCTTAAATCAGTATTATATTCCCATATCTGGAAGACAGGAATGTGACACACTGAGAATCTTGGCTGGCAGCTCCAGGACAAGCAGTGTTTATTTTACTCAAAAAGTGCTTGCTTTCTTTCCTGAAAGGTGAAAGAAATCAGCTTTTGGCATTGGCCTGAACACACAATGGAAGACAAGCAAGGGTTAGTGTTGACTCCCTCTGCTCTTCTGTCTCCATCACCAGAACCAGATAAACTTGTTTATCTGAAGCTTCATGTTAGGCAAACTAGTAAAGCCAGTCCAAATTGTGTATAATGATCGTGAAAGTCGTGTTTTCTAGGCAACTGCAGAATGCTTTTTTATACATGAGGGTAGCTGATGCTTCACATTTGATATTAAAATTTTATTCAGAAGAGTATATAATTATCACTACAAAGTAAGCTTAATCCACATAAATCGCAGCATGACTCTTGTATCCCTCTCTTTGTTTAATTGTCAGTGGGAGATTCTTGGGCAACTCCCTCATTTTGCTGTTGATCTGCTCCACCTCGGAGAGGGCACGTCTCCTTGATGCATTTCTCATACTTGCAACTTTCATTTTAATTGCTAAGTAGGAGCAGGGGACCTGACTAAGGATTTAGAAAAAAAAAAAGAAATTTCAGGACTACAAAGCAGCTTGGCAACAGTGACACTTTTTAAACGGCACACGGAACCAGTAACACCCTCATTCACACCTAACAAATTAGACCTTTCTAATGACCTGAAATAAGCAGAAGCAAAAAAGCCTCTTACTACAGGATGGAGTGATGTG
Source organism: Cisticola juncidis (assembly GCA_013400215.1). Classification (NCBI taxonomy): domain Eukaryota; kingdom Metazoa; phylum Chordata; class Aves; order Passeriformes; family Cisticolidae; genus Cisticola; species Cisticola juncidis. The sequence goes on along the minus strand of VXBR01003158.1, from coordinate 406,712 downwards.
CTGTCAGACAAAAGGCACCAAGGATGGCACCTCCAGCTTCAGGGCAGCGGTTATCCCATTGTTTCATGAGAGCATTCCTCACATACTGTGGAAAGGTCATGGCTGAGCTCTGTCCTTCCAGCGCTCAGCACAGCTGAAGGGGATGAACGCTCCTGTCAGGGGAGCAGGAGTAGTGGAACCTGATTGAACTGATTGAACTGTCATGGAGCCATGGAAAGCTTTATTCAAACTCAGTCAGTACTGCCCACCACCGTCTGACATCCTAAAGCCATCTGCAAATAAAACACGGGGGCTCTGCTGAGCACCTGAAGGGAGCAGTGATAATCCCTTGGTACAGTAACTGCCTTTTCATCCAGTACATTATTTTATATTATTCATCATCAGTTCCCAATGTTTGACAAGAGTAATGCTCAAATATTGAACACCAAGATATAAATTGGCACAGACTAGAAATTCGGTGGCTCTACCAGTACGTTTCACTAATGGATCAACTTACTTTAGAGTAGATTTTTAAAAGCTTAGCTTAAGGCCTCTCCATGGTAATGAGGAGATAACTTGTACTACATCGGACAAATGCTGCAGTACCAAAGGGCTCAGATTCTGTCAGAATCCTTTCAGTCTTAGTAACAAGAGAGTGGTATCTTCCTTTAAAAATGCCTCTTCTCGGTAAGGCAGTCCCCTTGCAGTGATGTAATAATCAGTGTCACAAAGGCAGCACAACTGGATCAGCAAAAAATTAAGCCAAGTGACTAAAAGTTTTTTATTTTCTTGGATGTGGCACTGCAAAGTCCTTAAGACAGGCACAAAAATAGCACTTAAAGTGCTTCTGGCAAATTTAGATTCCCTTAAGCAATTACATATGCTCTACAACACAGGCAACACCACAGACACACAGGAGTTGCAGCAGAAAAAAAAAAGTGTGTTGCATTCTTAGATAGTTTCTTAGGTTCGTTTCTGGGGAAAAAAAAAAGGAAAAAAAGGAAAAAAAAAAAAAGGAACAGAACATTACAAGTCTGCAGATAGATGACACCATGGCTATTTTATCAGTGAACTCACCTGTCTGGGAGTAAAGCTATTATTCACACAAGTGATGATTAATTACTATTGTGAAAAGTCTGAATTTCAAGCCTGAAAAACAGACAAGATGGAACAGAGGCCTACATCTCAGCTGTCAAGAACCATACACACAAGAAAATCTGTTTCTAGGACCACAGCATCAGCTGAGAGAGTCTTGCTCTGCTTTCCTGTAGGTGAAATAAAAGCTGATTCAAGCACAATAGCAATTCAAGTCTTATTCAAAGAGTACTGCATTTTCTTCACTCCTCTGCAACAGAAGGAAAATAGTAATTTTGCTCTCAGACAGAGAGTCTCTCTACTCAGACACAGCAGTACAAGGTGAGAGATTCATACTTTTTACATGCACAAAATTTAAAATGTCTGTGATATATTATCCTCCTATTAGGTGTGAAAACCTTTACAAAGATTTAAGCAGGAGGAATCAGTGACTAAACTTATAAAGCAACACTTCCAGCTGAGAAGGGTAAGTGAGCATACCCTGACAGCTCCTCAGGAGCCAGAACGCTGCAGGGGAAGGGCAGAGGTGTGAACGGGCAGCTGGCTGATCTGCCTGGCCCACGCTGCCTCGGGGAAGGCCGGCTGAGCCCAGGGAACGAGAAGCACTGGCAGGTGCCACTGCGCCCCCGGCTCTCTGCACTTGGTGTGCCAGCCCTCAGGAGGATGTGCCTGCTCACACTGCGACAGAGTGTGCCTGTCCCCACACATGCATGTGTTACCCACTACCTACAGAAAATGTGTGGGTGCATGCAGATACTCCATAGAGACCAAAAGCTTCACTTGTGTTTTAAGTTTCTGCTGAAGGACAAGAGAAAAACCCTGAAGGACAAAGAGAGTTACAAATGGGCAGGAACACTGATCCGTTTTGAGAAGTCAACATGAACTACCTGAAAGCCTTGTGAGAGGGTCTCTAAAGCCTATTAAAGGTTTTGCCCAAGGTAGATTTAAGTAAGATTCTGTAAGCATTTGGAAAAACAGATTTGATAGCAGCAGATGGGCTGCAGCTCTAATAAGAGACCTCCATCTGTCCAGAAACCAGCTCTTCACTCTACCCACACACAGCGGACTGCAAAGGTAGCACCAGCAAGTCTCACAGGGTAGAACCATTTCTTGCAAAGAACTTCAAAAGTGTCCATCATCTTTAAAACCCCTGTCCTTTAAAGCACTTCACAGCACTTCCTTTTCTCCATAAGCAACTAATTTTCCAGAGACAAAATAACCTATTCAACTGCTATTTCTTGAAAGCATTTAATTGTTGTTAAAGTGATAGGAAAGATATTTCCCGTTCCTGAAGTGATGCTGAGCTGAAGAGCAGACTGCTGGAAGTTGAATAGGATACATCTCAGTTTTTCTCCCAGTAACTGAGAATCTATGCAACGTAATTTAGGTGACCTAAGGTCCAACACACCCTACATGAAACAGAATTCGGTTAAACCATAATACAGAAGACACCAGAGTTAAATGCACACAGGGCAAACCGGGAGATCTCGGCCTATCACCTTCCTGTCCCACAGAAACTGTTTCCACATCATCAGGTGATCATTTGTCCTCTCAACTGCAGATCCCTTCTTTCTCCACTTCCTTCCATACTCAAGCATACAGAAATGAGTGTAAGACTAAATTATAAAATAGTGCTTATTCTCTGCATATACACTCCCAGGGTCTTTAAGCACATTACCCACCAACATCTTGCAAATACTGAAAAAAACCCTGGAGTTTAAAGGCAGATAGCATACACCAAAATTTACCTATCTTTTGCCCACTCAACTCTTAAGATGTGGTTTACACCAAGTATTGAGAACAGTATATTCTGTGTGACAACTATTTAGCAGCATGTCTAGACAGCCATCAGTTTGATGATTCCACATAAAACATGAAGATTTTTGGTCATGGAAGTTTGCTTTTTAAATGAGCTCTTTATGGAGGCCAAAACCTTCCTGAGCAGCTTATACTGTCTAGTTTAAATCCTGCAATTAGGAGGTCTTAGCTCCAGATTAATTAGTACACAAAGCCACTTGAAGACTTGGAATGCCTATGGTTAGGAAATCATGATCTTCCTTCAAAACATGAGTTGACACAACATATACGGCTTTGTGCCAAAATCATGGGAGTTAATCAGAACCCGACCAGTTGAGTCCCTCACCCTGCCACTCTGCTCCCCACACTTCAGAAAAAATACATAATTATATACTGCATGATTCAGTATGTGTTTACAACTGAACAATTGTTAAATTGACTATACTGCCCCTTGAACAAATTTCTAACACACACCCCATTTATGATTCATCTTAAATTCAGTGGTTATGTATGATTTATTCAGTCCTACAGCCATGATATTCTCCATGGCTTAACTGCCCTCAGAGGGGGTGTGACTATTACTCCTCCTCCTGTTAGGTGGGAAAACGTGGCATTTCTCTTTCACAAGACATTCACCTACTTGTGATTTCTGCCCAGCTTCCAATGCTTACCAAGCTTACGGTTTCTGAGCCAAGAAAGCGAATGGGATTTGGAGTGTAAAGAAGACCCCCGCCCCAAAGGACATAAGCTTCAGCATCATCTGACACCATGAAAAACTGCAGGAGTGATTTCTACAGCTCCTCAGGCCTTCCACACAAACAGACTGCCTGATCCACAGCAAAGACAAATAGATAGTCAGTGATGTAAGAGATCTGATTGAGCTTCACACACAGAATGGACGAAGAACTCCCGCTGATCGCTATCTGCACTCCATAATGTTTTGGTATTTGGAGAGATTACAGGACAGAACAAGCTACAGAAGATGCCATTGCCAAAAAAACAGGAAAAACAAGACAGCAGCACCTCCTCCCATGACATAAGACCAAACTTGCTATCACCAAAAAAAACCCAGATTTCTGGGAAGATTTGCTTTGTCTGGATGATAAACATTCATATTAGAAGGACAAAAAGCCATGTTACACCCTTGGGCTGCATTATTATCTTAGTCCACAGTGGGAAGTTCTCCACAGATTCCTCACTGTGCAGAAAAGCTGGAACCCAGCCTTCATCAGAGAGCTGAGTGAGAACAGAGCCTGTGCCTGCACTGAAGCACACACAGGCTGTGTTAGCCAAGGAGAAATATCCAGCTGACAGACAAAGGAGCAGCCAGGAACATTAGAAACTTTCACACAAGAAAAATAAATTAAAGAATCATCATAAATACCAAGCCTTGCTAGCAAAATTAAGGGATTTGGTGGACCATTACTAATGAATTTCAGAAGAAAAGTACTTTTTCCTCAAAAAATTGCTTTACCGCTTGGTTTTACACTACTGATCCTTTTTCATCCATGTACCTAGACACTGAATATTAATCCAGTTATTCAGGGGAAATAAATGTACAGAACCATTCACAGCCTGCATTTTAAAAGGTATAGATTAAAATTTTGAGCTTTTATGGAAAATTTAACTGAAGACAGCTGGCATTAACCTAGCTTTTGCTTCCTACCATGCTGATGAGTGATTTCTCCAATTTTCTAGTGACCTTTTACAATAATTACTTGTATAGAAGTTGCTGCAAGACTTCACCCGTGATTTTACACCATCAGTCTACAAATAGGTAAATAAAAACCCATATTTCTCCCACTGGCAGATGGGAGTGGGGAAAAAAGGAAGGTGAGGGAAACCCAAACTTCCCCGACCCAGGAGTCACAATTTACAGCTGCTCTGTATACCCAGGCGCATGCTGGTGACTAAGGAGAGCTTTTCTCACACAGCAAAGTCTGAATTCCACAAATTCTTTGAAGAGTTGGAAGACTTTATACCTTGAGGTTCCAAGACTATTGTAGAAAGCAATCACTCTTTTTAGATGCATATTACTTCTTGGCACAAACATTGTGTTGTTTTTTGCTAGGTTTTTTTAACTGGCATTTATAATCTATCACTGAAAAGACATCATAAGCCTTGAAATGAACGTTGTCTACATAAAAAGTAAATATATATATATATATAAAACTATTGAAGTCTAGACAGGCAATAGTTTCTCTTCCATTTCTTCAAAACCACCAAAGAGGGAAGCAGAACAAACAGATTTTGCATCAGCAGCAGACTTCCCAACCAGCAGTTCATATTACGGTGAAAAGTTAAATTCTGTGATCCTTCAGCTCTTTAATATTCTCAAAGCAAAGGCAATGGGTGGGACAGAATCAGCCATAATTACTGTGTATATCAAAGAGTTCAGTTAATGTCAAGCACAAAAGGCACAATTATTTTCTATAATATGGCAAACTATATCCTGCACTGTGCAAGCACCAAGGAAATCTCCAAATACCATGTTAAATTCAATTTGCTGGTTCTATTCTGCTCAGTGATACTGAGTAGTTGAAGACAGAAATTCCTCCAGTGCCTGACAATATCACGAAACGAAGGGCTTTGTATTGAAAAATGCTCTTTTCAACTATTCTGTGCAAGGCCAAAGAGCACACACAGCAGTATCAACAGAGCACAGGAATCTGATGTTGAGGGGAGCAAGAACAAAAAGAATGGCTTTTATTATACAGAATGTCCTTCCCTTCTTAAGCAATATGTTTCTCATCTGTAAAAGGAATCCAATTATTTACGTCTACACAAGTTGGTTTTTGTTGTACTTTTCATGTGATACCAGGAAGGAATTGCAGCTGGAACCAGACAGCTGTTCTTCTCTGAACATCAAACCAAGCTCCACACATGAGCTTCAGAGGCAGATCACAAAAGATTTCTTACTAAGCTTTTGGGCATTTTTAAGGGTTTAAAGAAGTCCTCGATTTCGAAGAGCTTCCCATGTCTGTGGGTTCAGAAACTGGAGCAATGTTTTTAATACAAGAAGTACTGAACTGGATCAGGCCAGCTCTCCCATCCCCTTTCTGGCAATCACCAGTTTATTGAGTTCCTGAGCTCAAGCTGCAGTCAAATCTAATCGTCACTAATGGTCTCTGTTCTGTTAACTTCTCTAATCCCCTTCTGAGCACATTTACACTTTCACTCCCCATGACATTTTGTTCCAGTAACACAGCTGCAATTAAGCAGTTCACAAAGAGTATTTTCTTTTGTTTGCTGTAACACAGAAACTTCTCAAATTTCACTAGACAAGAGCATGCTAAAGGTCTTGAAGGACCCAGGCACACCTCGAAGTTGCCTTTACTAAACATCAGTAAATGTTTGCAGCTATCAAAAAGAACAGAAAATTGTTTCTTCCAACAAAAGCAATAAATCTTCCAGCATACAAAATATTTTCTATTCTTAAGGCATTGCATGGATATAAAATTTCAAAGTTATTATAAAACCATTTTTAGGATTTTCCTTAGTATTTTGTGACAAAACAACAAAAACCCAGCCTAAAGTTTTCTTGCTCTACACACCAGATTCCTCAAACACACAGAGGACAGAATTAGATCAGAGATCAAGGAAAAACAGACAATTGTTTGCCAATAGACTGAAACAAAGGTGATGCAATGGTATCAGAAAACCTCTAGAAACAAGAGTAATTTTTAAAAAGGACAATTTTTATAATGCATCACACTTGTGAAACATCCAAGTCTTGTGCCAATCATGGCGAGCACACACAATTTAAACTGACATAAAGGAGCTTTACACTCTGTCTCAGTAATTCAGTTCTACGTGTTAGCCCATGTGCGTAAAGCTCCAGGCTGGTCTGGCTGTTCCACACACGTGATAACCCAACTGCAAAGCCACTCAATAAATAAGTCTATATTTCTGATGAAACAAACTCTCAGCACTGCCAGCTAGCAAATCTTTTATAATCACATTATCTTCAAATTCTTTATTAAGGTCATTCAAGGGATTCAATGACAGGGCACACTGAAAAAAGAAGCTGTTCAAAATTTAAGGTTCTTTACTATTATCTTGTTTTGCTAAGCATTGTCAGACTATAGCATCAGAAGAAACCTCTTTCAGGAAATCTAAGTGTAAAGTTTTGGGGTGCCTCAAAAACTTATATATGTCTTGCAAATCTTATTAAATAGGTCACAATAACCAGACTTCCCAGACATATTTACCACCAAAATTATTTACATGAACAAATCTTTATGCCTTTCAATGCCAATTCTGAAACAGCACTTAAGTGAACAAAAATGCAACCATTTCAACAACACTGGCAGAACTGTGCTACTGCACTGAACTCGTATTTGTCGTCAGATTCATCCAGCACACAGCATGGCTGTGATTCCAAAACACGAGGACATCCTGGAGTGTGCCTGGATGATTACTGTCACCTGCCTGCTGGAGAGCATCAGCTGCATCTGTAACTTACACACATGTGGCCAAAAAAGCTTTAACAACTGTTGGGGACTGGATATGAAACACAGAGAATGTGGTATTTCCACTCATTTATCCGGCTTTCATTATGAAGAAAAGCACATCAAAAAATTAGGAATTTGTATGCTCTAACAGCCTTCTCCCCTCAACAAACAAAACTGGCTTTCAAGGAAAAGCCTGATAGGAAAAAGCCCTTTTTAAAGTTCTTTTCCTTGAGAAATAAACAGAGTGTTTCCTAACAAGCTCAGCATTAATTTCAAGCTTACAGCACAAATACAAGTCACCTGCAACAGCGCTGCACAAGGAAAGTCACCCACAAAGACCTCCAGCTCCAGATTTACTTTTCTAATTAAACCAGACTTGAGATACACCATTTCCAATGCACCTCTCTGCACATGCCTGAAGCCAAGTACCCAACACTACGTACAAATACTCAGAGAAGGTGTCAACACCACACGAAAGCCATTTGCAGACTCACTTTCAGAAATTTCACCCAGCTCTGTAGAATGTTCCCACCCACATTTGTCCCACAGATGCAGACAAATGCTCTTTAGGAAGACATCCTCCCAGGAATACACACACAAAAAAACTTTAGCCAGAGTTGGATAAAGAAACCATGAAACCCCAGAAAATCGTGTCCATCCTCTGACAAGGCAGAACACACAGAAATTAAAAGTCTCTTAGTCTACTAAAAAAGCGTGATGTTTTTGACAGCATCAGATTAGTTCACAAAGAAGTTTGTGTTCAGTTCCAAAGTTGTGCTCTTCAATTTTCATCATTTTTAGGTCAGTTAGTTCTTCTCCTCAAGCTTTAATTTTAGCTGCAAAACAGGAGATAAAGCTTTCCTCTTTTCCAAGTGCCCATCTCACCTCATTTAATGACCAGCTGTTTAAAGCAGGAACCAGGAGCTAACACAGCATCTAGTCTTAAATCTGTCATTAATTACCCTACCACCTGCAAATCCTTAATAATACTCAACATCCTGCAAAACTACTGTATTCCCTATAAACACACCAGCAATCAAAAATCAACAGTTTTAATACCAGGTCTCCTTTAATTCCTCACATATTAGCTGCAGACATTTCTGTGGTGTATTAAATTTACACATAAAAGATAAAGGACAGACGAAACCCTGAGAACAAAGCCTTTCCACATCTGCTATTCTTTCTACAGAGTGTCACAATTGGAGCAGATCTCTATCCTAACCAAATGGATTTCAAATTCACAGGGCATATCATTGTCCCAGAGCAACCTACTCAATTAACTGCCCTCTCTGAAAGCATTTGAATAGATAATGATGCACAAAGAATATGCCTGGTTCCTCACCAGGTATTTAAGTGGCACAGGAGAAGGAGAAGCCCAATGAAATAAAAACGGCACCAAAGAGTCGCCTTGTGCCCTTCCCATCTGTAAATGCCAGCTCCCTTCTCTACTTCAGGAGGAGGTGGGGCTGGGAAACACTTCTTTCAGAAGTTCCACCCTTCTTTACAGATGCACAGATTTCATTAATAGTTAACTGGCGACATACAACATTAACTTACCCTGCTATTCACAGCTTTCCATCCACGCTTGTCCCATGGTAAGCAACAGCTTGGGGCAACTGCTTACAAATATTTTCTGCACCATGACACCCTACACCAAGACTCGCTTCTCAATCTTTTAGTCTCACTCACTAGCTCACTTTGAAACAGTAAAATTGCAGTCAATTTTTTCTGTAAGCAGAGGGGAAAAAAAGTGACAGACTGTTGAGCAGATAACCAACACTCCTTCCAAAAATGCAGCAATACTTAATGGTTTTAGGTTTAACAAACTACTGGCAAAATCACTTTGAGTTTTGCCATCGGTGGACTTAAGGTTCAAGGCTTGTCACACAAGTAAACTGGAAAGCTCTTCTGAAGAAAATCATTCCCCTTGAAGAGCTGACCTGACTCTTGCTCAGGTTAATAAGTCTTCACAGGTGCTCTGTGTGGAACAACCACTACAGAGGCTCTAGAGTGCAAGGTCTCCTTCACAGTGAAGAACTTTGAACAAGAGAATGTCAATATTCACAAGGTCCTCTGGGCCATAATGTCGTGTATTTCAACACATAAATATTTGAAGCAATTTAAGAACGGCAGCATTCAGAGACCTCAGTGATAAAGAAGAGCTTTGTGAAACTGACAGGCACTTCAACAATAAACTCCATTTAAGAGTCTGCCCATTCTCATTTTATCTAATTACTTACTTCTCTTGCAGGAATAGCATGCTATTAAGGTGTGCTGATTAAGATTTGAAGGCACTTTGAAGATTTATTGTACCATACAACCACTAATTATTATTGTTCATACCTGCATTTGGTTGGGAGAAAAATAGCTATGTGCCAAATCATTTCTGTTCCATATGTAAAAATAAGAATATTTGCCCTCCTGTGCTCTTTGTGAAGTGAACAGCTAAAAGACTGCGTTTTTACTTTCAGGCCTTCTCTGTGATAGTCTGTACAAACCACGTGGCTGAAAAAATCCCACCATAAAGGAAAAAAAAAAGGCAAAGACACTACGATTTCCTGCCACCAGAACAGGTAAGATTTGTGCCCTGGTTGCTTCCCACTCTCAGGAATGCAATCTCCTCCCTTTCCTACTTCACTGCTTCCCTTCAAGGCACTGAAAATGACAATGCTACGCACACGTTATCACAGCCTGTGATGACCAGTCACAGTGATTATTTACCACTCATCCACACAGCCCATTTTTACTTTCAAAGGTCTGTCAGGCTATAAATAGACTATTGGGTCACATCCTTTCACCAGGCTCTGTTATCCTGTGCAAACACAATGCAGTGTACTCACTCACACTTCAACATTCTGTCCATTCTTTTCACACAGACACCTCCTTGCTCTTCCATCCACTCAGATGTCCTTGAGCCTGTGCTTCTCACAGCCTTCAATTCCACTCAACAACACTCTTGGAATTAGGAGTTTTGGGGTTTTTTAAATTAAGCTGTTCGAACAACACCCTGTGACACAGCCTGTCTCCTTTCACATTTGGTATATTCAAAAGTGTTTACTTTTACTGCAACTTCAACTTAAAAAAAAATCAAAAAACCACACTGATTAGGAAAAAATCAATATAAAAAACCCTAATCTAAATAAGGTTCCTTTTTTTTTTAATCAGGCACAGCAAAAGAAAAAAAATAAGAAGTCCCATTATGGAAGGAACACATTACGTGCCTTTCCAAACAGAGTTCTTAGGTTAAAAGTGAGTAATAAAGTCTTTAAAAGTTAGACTGTATATTTTCTCTCTTGCTGTCATTATCTTTTTTCCTTAAATTCTCGACCTGTTCATGGAAAGACATGCTTGTTGGCAGATAAAGACAAGACACTCCAAGTGAAACACATCTGCTGCATGTGAAAGCTGAACAGATATGTCCAATTGATAGCACTGGGAGTGGAGGCATATTCTGTTGTAACTGCACTACTAAAGGATCCTCTGATTGGATTTGCTCTTTCCTCATCAGTACTTCTTGCACAAGACCCAAAGAGTTTGTTTTCTCACTAGTACCTCTATCGTGGCCGAGTCTAACTCTTGCAGAAACATCTTTAGAACCTATTTCTGGCCATCCAAAGGCAGACTCGAGGGGCAGCGTTCAGAGGCCTGATCTTACTGTGAACACCCACAGCAGTCCTGCTCCGGAATGGGTACTAAATGTCATTGTGTCCCCAAGCTGAGCTCAAACCAATGACCTGGGAGTCATGACACCTCGGAATACATAGATACAAAGACAGCCTTCTCACGTGAGGTTCAACCCTCAGGAAATGCCTGTCTTCTGACCCAGTTTTGCTGCAGTTTCCCAAAACACGTCCTGTTCCCTGAAAAGGTTTCAGGAACCGATCACGGTTACTGCCGCAGCTAGTTCCACATGCAAAGACTTTCATATTCCCTTCTCCAAAACTCACACCTTAATAAGATGGCTAGACACAGATTACCTGCAACCTTACAGTTTCCATGTCCTACATTTACTTCTGATCCTACCTACAAAACCAAACCGGTTCCCAAATGTTTCCCCAGTAAACAGGAGGGGTACAGAACAGCTCCTGGCGGTTCCCTATGAAGTCACTGCCTTTGTTGTTTTAAACATGCAATTTAAAGAGAATGACACAATCTAGAATATGAGAGAGATTATCCTGCGGTCTGCGGAGGTGTCGATTGCTAGGAGATAAAAAGCCAGTGAAACCTACGCTATTTCTCATCATCGGCCAACAGATTTATCCTTCATTTCTGCTCCTCCAAAAAACGTTAATGAGGAAAAAGTTTCCTCTCAGTTAACAAGTCCGAGGGCTGCGGGGGCTGCTTTGTTTGGCTGGCGCAGGCAAACCCAAGCCCTTCTCGACAGGCAGAGCGTGTCCCGCTGCTGCCGGGCTGAAGTCCCGCTGGGAGCACCAACACCCCCGGCCGCTGCTGCGGCCTCTCCTCAGCGCCCCGCGCCCCGCCC
>VXBR01003158.1:303793-388400 GCA_013400215.1 Cisticola juncidis | reverse complement strand
TATTTATATTATATAAATATAATCTATTTTTACTTTACTACCTTCCATGGTGAGTCCTGTATTTTTTTTTAATTTAAAACGAGCCCTTTTCTCCCTGCAACTGTGGAGATTGTTCAGTAGAAGACTCTCATTTAAATTTCAAAGGGCGTCTTTGTAAAATACTTCCTTATGGTGGAACCACTAGTCCATGCTTTTGAATAAAATCTTTACTCAGCATGTTTAGAAATTACAGGGCATTGCACACAAGGAGCATTTCAGGCTACATTTGCAAGCAAATTTAGTGTGTACAAATGCAGTCAGAGCATAAGAATGTTGTGATGTTCTGAGTAACTTCCGCTGCCACTCTTTGGCTCGACACTCCTCCTGCACACAGCCGCCTAGCAATCAGAGACACGAGGTTTGTATCTCACACCTTTTGCTTGGCAGCTCGTGTTTTTAAGAACCCAAGCACAAGATGTACCTCGGATCCTTACTTATCACATGACTAATTGCAGCCCAGCTACCTTACACTCCGGGAATGCATCTGATGTCAGCCACAACCGGGCATCACCAGGTCCCCCGACAGGAGACACGCAGGGTGAACCACAGCAACAGCACAGCAACAGCACAGCAACAGCAAAGCAGCAGCGTGTGGTACCTGTCCCTTCACAGCATCCCTGAACCCAGAGAACTCCACACTCCTCCTTTGTAAGGTCAGCTGGGACTCCATCACCAGGGAGCAGGGACACAAGGGCTCAGTGGCTCTGCCAGTTCCAGAGCTTGCTCTGTGTCTGGACAGGACAATCTGTGAGGTGGCATTTGAGTAATGAGAAAGCACAGCCAGCTGTGGGACGTTCTTTTTTATCTCCACTGCTTTAACAGTAATCTAACTCTAAAATAAAAGAAGCTTTTAAAAGTGTTTAATTTCCATTAAAGCGGGAAACATGGATTTTTTTTTCTGTGTCTTGAGCTAGGATTTGACTGTATTGTCCACATCTCAGTGTACTTTATCCCACTGAATGGAAAGAGAAAATAACAGTGGGAATGGACACTGACCAGGGACACTTCTGGGGAAGGCACACTTACCATGAATGCAAAATACATTGAAGGAATATGTCCAAATCATACAGCATGCCACAACAGTAAATCATAACCACATAACCAATTTAAGATGGAGAAAAAAAAAGAGTTGTAATTAACAGAGTGCTCTTATTACTTGGATTATACTATTGCACAACCACAAATAACACTTAGTTCCCAGTGATACACATCATAGCTGGTCTACCTGGGGACAGAATTGGGAAATTGCCTTCATTTACAGAGAAAAATACAGGCATATATTTGTCCACAGCATATTTTCTGACCCTCGTGTACCAAAAGTCCCTAGAGGTGTACCCTGACAACTTCAACAACAGATTAATATAAAAAATATAAAATTCGGGGGAATGCACCCAAATGCAGTGTGAGCAAACCTATCTCTAATTTACCTGGTTTGAACGAGAGTGTGAAAGGAAGCTCAAGGTGAGAGGGTTAACCTGTGCTATTGGGGCAAACCCTTAGCAGAATGTGGCTGGGAGAAGTCTCTCTTCTATTACAGGAAACCATCTGGAGTCAATTGTTTCCTTTACAACTTTGAAATAGACCCAATGTTTCTAGGCTTATCAGGCAGAGATTTAAACACACAGACTTAGCCATATGTTCTGCACATTGAGGAAACAAAATATGAATAAATACATTTTTCAATTTTTGTTTTAATCTTAGTGAAATTATCATTGCTAGATAACTGTGGGAATATGTTAGGTACAAAATCAGTAGAGGGAAAAAACATATTTTTTTAAAGTTGTATAAAAGTGGGAATAAAAACATAACTTACTGAAAATTATTTTCTTTGAAGATTGCTGAAAACTTGCAGAATTTATCTGTTCCTGGAGAAAAAATATTAGCATTTTTAAAAACAGTCTTTGAGATTTATACTGGTATAGCTACCTTATTTCAATACGAGCAGTGTATTTTCTCTAAGAAAGCCTGACAGGTTCCAATATTGTCATTATTCTTTATTTTAAAGAGAAGCGGATGTGACATCAGTCAATTTCAGTATGAATCAAAGATCTTCTTTTTGACAGAAGGCTGGTCAGTGTCACAATATCCAACAGACTTACCTGGGTAGTGAGAACTGGAGCTGCATTAACTCAAAAGTTTCTGAAGTGTTTAGCCAGAGAAATCTGCCCTCCAGTTTAACACTTCTCTGCATGAAACTGGGCGTGTTCAGCCTGGAGAGGAGAAGGCTCTGGGGAGACCTTAGAGCCCCTCCCAGTACCTAAAGGAGCCTACAAAGAGCTGGAGAGGGACTTTTCACAAGGTAGTACAGTGACAGGACAAGGGGAAGTGGCTTTAAATGAAAAAGGGCAGGTTTACAGCAGACACTGGGAAAGGATTCTTTACTGTGGGGGTGATGAGGCACTGGCACAAACTGTCCAGAGAATGCTCTTGTGTTTAAGTGGACATAAAAACAAAAGAGAAAACAAATAGAGCATAGATTTGAAAAGAACTCAACGCAAAGGAATTTCCCAGAATGGTAGTGTTGTCCAGCTGTCCTGCTGTCTGATGCTGAGCTATCTAAAGGGAAGAGGAATATGCTAACATAGGTTGTCTGTTTGGATGTAGCTCTGCATGCTCTATTGGAAGAAGTTTGTGCTATGGAATTTCTAGTTGGTCACAGACCAGAGAGTTAAAAATGCATAAAAGGTAATTGTCTGAATTCTTTTTGGCCTCTTACTTTCAGGACCCCAGACAGTTTTGAAGAGACTGAGGGTGGCTAAACCTACTCACACCCCTAACTGGTTTAGCTCCACTCTCTTCTACCCCTCACTCTCTTATGCTCACTTATCATCTTTCTTAATATCTCCTGGGCTACAGGGAGCTCTTTACACCCAACCATACAGAAAAACTATTGGAAAGGGAAGAAAAAAATAACAAAAACTTACTGGAAAAAGTAGAATTCTGCATTGCTCCTAAATCTGGAGCATCTAAGAAAAGCTCCAGACCACTAGGTTCTCGATGAACTGTCCAGGGTTCGTCTGGCTGGGGAAGAAATCCAACAAGCAGATATTTGTAGGCTGAAGAGCTCACTGCAGTTTGCCCTTGCCGGAGCCCTGAGCACATTTGTGCCTTTAGGTGTCACTGTTCCCTGCACCGTGTCCTCGCTGAAGGGAGCTGTGCCCGCCTCACCAGCCGAGGGAAGAGAAACTCCAGGGCTGCTCCCTTGCTACAGCTCTGCAATGCCGCGTTCAGGGGAGCAAGACGAGCACCACTAAACCCGAGATGAGATCTGGTCTAACGCAGAGCAGAAGCTGCGGCACCCAAGCTGGTTGTCTTCCTTCAGTAACACTGCACATTCTGATTTTAAAATTTGTTTTCCCCCTCCCCAGTTGCTGGATTCTCCTGTGAATTGGCTGCAACACAGTGCAAACTTGATGTACAGTCACAGTCCTGCTGGACCTAGCGTCACACCACAGTGGTAGTAAATATTTTTGCTGCATATGCATGTGTGGTAACTGCTTAGAAATCCAGCACTAAAAGCGATGGATGGATGGCTTGGTGCTCCTGTCACTTTGTTCGTGCTCATAGTGTGGCCAAGAAGGGAAATTAAAACAGCCTTCATGTATTTCAGAACCACATGCCAGTGTTGGCAGATGAATTATTTTTGCAATGCAGGCTGTAATTTGTTGTGTCCAATAGCCTCTCTTGTGACAAAAGGTCAGAGGCTCAAATGGATTAGCCCAGCTGTGCTGAGCCCTGCCCAGCACTGTCCCTGTCCCCACCTGCAGCCAGCAGCATGGCCTTGTGCTGCAGTGCTCTTCAAGAGGCTACTTTTGTCCTTTCTGACAAAAAACAGGGGAGTTCTGCACTTTGCCAAAAATTAGTGTTTTCCTTTATGTACAGGATTGGTCTTTCGTTTGTTTTTCTTCTGGGTTTGTTGTTGGCTTGATTTTGGTTTACATTTTTTAATGGGGAGAGGGACTAGGTTTTACTTGGCAGGTTTTCTTCATTCTGAGCAGTCGTGTCAGAACAACATTCCCCCCACCCCCTCCAATATTTTTAGGCAGCCAGCCAGAGGAATAGACTCCAAAGCTACTCAAAGACAAAATGTCTGAGTCTCATGTCTTAAGATACCTCTACATTCCTGTAGATGCTTCTTAAATGAAGCCCACCCAAAGCAGCACTGAATCGAGCAATCCTGAGTCCGTGTGTTTACTGCTTTATCTGTGTCCCCTAGAAAGGGCTGAAGGTAAGGAAACAAGCCAGGAGAGCTGGAGGAGCATTCTTTCCACCTTCTTCATTGATACCCTTCATGCCATTCAAATAGACTCCGGAATACACTACTTTAATTAGCAAAGCTTGTTTTAAAGTAAACAACACAAACACTCCTTATAGGACAGTCACAGTCTCCCCTGCTAGACATACAGGCTTTTTGGCAAGATCACATTCAAACAGCATGAAATTCACCCGTGGGCACGGTCCCGAGAAGGCCCTTGCACCTCTTTAACTTCCATTTAGCTGCTCTGGATAGGAGCGAGTGGTCTGTGGGATAAGGACAGTTTTCCTCCAAAACAAAAAGATGGTCCAAATCCACATCTGTAAAGATCATCGGCTTTACCACTATAAGGTCATAAAGGTGTAATATAGGCGTCATGCATAGAGTACATACCATGTTTCAGTGAGTCCTGTCCCTGAGTGACTTTGAGCCCCCTGGCAGCACAAGGCACAGCGCAGGCAGCGGGACCCCGGCACTGCCTCTGCCCGTTGTGCTTCCCTGGGAGCACTGCAAAGTCACTCAGCTGACAGGAGTCAGGACAGCAGTGAGAGGAGGATCCTCACCAGGAAGCTCTGACAGGATTCCTTTTGACACATGGGAGAACATGAGAGTCCCATCTTCCAGCAGTAATTGCTAAACAAACAGAAATCGGAAATCGTTAATGCGACACTGACCCATAGGACACTGATCACTGAGGCCCTGCTCCCCCCTGTGCCACACACAGGGAACAACAGATGCTCCAAGTAAACAGGGTAAGAACAAAACGGGATGGAAAATAATGTTGGTTCCTTGACAAAAGTCTTACTGTAGTCCAATTATGCTGACTGACACCGGTTGTTCTTTTCAGTTATAACTGCGCAACAAAATCAGACATGTCTCATCTTCCAGGCTTGATACTGAGCTGTTACAGTTGCTGATTTTCTTCTGTTGGTCAAGTTATTTAATTTTTGTTTTCTTTTTTTTCTTTTTCCTTTTTTTTCTGTTTTTTTCTTGTTTACATCTACGTTTATCAACACTGATACATTACAGATCTTGTTAGTTATACTTTGAAGTCTGATCATGCAGAACTACAGGCAGGTGCAACTTAGATCTTATTACAGGATGGACATGGCAAGGTGAACAGTTGTTTTTTCTAGTTAAGATCTGGAGCTTTGTTACTGTTGTGGCTTAATGTATACTGGCCATAAGTCCCACTTACCCAATTTACTAAATATACATGATTCTATATGTACACTGAAACTTCCAGCACCCTCCTGTATCAGCACATGACTGACCCAGGAGAAGGTCAGAGGTCAACCATATTTAGGCAAACAGCAGCCTTATTGTAAAAGTTTTAACAGAAATAGCATGTTGGATTATTACATATTAGTTACAGAGGAAGGAAAAAAATAAATCCATACAACTATTTACATTATAAATATCTTGCTTTCCAGAAGACAAGAATGGCCCTGTTCAGTGAAAATTAGCAAAAGAGACCTGTCTGAAATGATAAGCATGGTAAGGATACATTTATTTCCCAAATTGACCGTGTCTTCCTTCAATGTGTGCTTTTCAGCTTTTCCCTCTCAGGTAAAAAGGCACCATTAGCCTCAGTTGAAGTTTATTCAACATTCTTTTGTCGAATCAAACCCTCTAAAACTAAAACTTGCCATAGGCCAGCGAGCCTGAACATGCATTAAGTTAAACATTTCACTTCTTGCAACCAATAGTTGATTAAAAAACCCAGACCAAGTACAAAAATGAAAGAGAAATCAGGCCCCACTGGCAAGTTCCTCATACACTGAGCAGATTCCACTAAATTCCACTGGACAGGTCGTTCCCAGCTCATTGGTGAAGAGGACACATTCACCATTCCCCTGCATATCTTCAGCATCTTACTAATTAAGACAATTACATATTCATGTGATATTCAAACCTACTGCACGATGATTTTCTTTTTTCGTGTGTGTGTGTGTGTTTGTGTGTGAAAAGATCACCTTGAGCTTGCAGTTCGATAACTGTGTCCTCTGTAAAGTGGTGGAAGTTCAAATAAGCACGGCCATCAGATTCTTGAAGATGTGTGATTAATTGTGTAACAATCCCTCTCTTTATCCACACTGGGAACTTGGATCGAGCACAAGTGGAGCAGAGGTTCTAAAAATCCATATGTGCACCCTCTCTTCCCTACACACACCTACAGCAGCAAAGAGAAAGAAAAGCCTAAACACAAACTGAACCACTAGCTCAGACTTTAAAAACAAAACTAATTGGTCCCTGCAGGTTTCCCTTTCATATTGTTCTCCCTGGAAGCACAGAGTCTGTTGCAAAATGCCTTTTTTGTTTGTTTATGTGTTTTTGCATGTTTGAATTCACACCAAATTTTAAACTCTCTATAAGCAGGAAGGAAGAAATATAAATAGATCTGAATAGAAATAAATAGATCTGAAACTAAAATAGTTTTTGATCATTTGAACTAGTGTGAAGCTTGCAATATATAAGCTAGCACTGATTACTAGAAATTACTTTGAATTAAAATATTCCAATTCCATTTTACAATAATTCCAGCATATTAAAAACACTTTTTAATAAAATATTTGGGAGATTTTCTATAAGTGACTTTCTCAGGCAGTTCTAAAAGATACTATTAGCATGTTATTCGTGAGAAAATAAATTGGTGGAAAAGAAATCACTGGTGCTCACTGACAAATTTATTTTTTTCCCCTCATACTATCCCAAAGCTCTCCATCTGAAAAAGCAGCAGGGCTGTTCTGAGCAGCTTTCCTCTCTACACCTCAGTGCAGCTGGTGCTCTGAGCAGTCCCTGGCAGGTGATGCTGCTGCCACTTTCCTGCTGATGCCTGGTGCATGACTCAGGTGAGCCACGTGGGACAGAATTTCCTTGGGTATTGAGGCACTCAGGATGCCAAGAGGCTCTGGGGTGCATTTTCAGCTGCCATTCAGGATGATGTGGGTTATGCCACTTCTGGCACAGCTTCTCTGATTGCCCCTTGGTGCCTAAATGCCTTGGAACATCTGTCACAGATCTTTGGCTTCCCAATCTTCTTCCCTTCTGCAGTGGTGGCAATAATGCTTACAACTGCAGACCTCAGAGAATCCAGTGACAAATGTTGCCAAAGTACTGTATTTAGTAACATGTTAAGCAGAAGTAGGTTTAAAAGATCACTGGTAAAATTAAGAAAAGTTCTATCATTATCAAGCGGAACAAAATTTTGGAATAAAGGGGAGGAGTTTTTAAGAGGGCGGTATCCAAACTTCTAGAATCAGAAAACAGAAGTGGTTTCCCTTAGAACAGCCTCAGAACATCATCACCACCATCCTGTATTCAAGAGTCCATGTGTTATTGTCAGGTATCAGCTGACAGCACCGAATTCCTGCCACAAAGCAAAACAAAGGATGCTATTCCTGCTCGATGGTCACTGCCTCAGTTTGGACACTCTAGGACCAGAGTTGCAAAGAACTAATGCTCTTCTTCATTGATGGCTTTTTTTTCTAGTGTCCAATGTGGACAGCTCCAAGTCTCCTCCCCCAGACAGAGCTTCCTATGAAGGAGACTCATCTGAGGACAAAAAGAGATGCACTAATTCCTTCAGGCCCCGTCTCAGCAAGGCACTTAAGCACAGGCTGATGTCGATCCCTGCTGAGCAAAGGAAAAAGCACAGTCCAGTTTCTGTAAGCATCCTGCAGTCTCCAGGAGGTGTTAAACAAGCACTGGTGCTCAGCAGTCAGGGAGTAAAGCTGAGTGTGTAACTCCTGTGCTGTGGGTCCATTCAGCGCCCCCTAAGGCCCCTCCTCTGGGGCAGCCTCCCCACCCTGCACCACAGCCCAGGCAGGGCTGAATTATCCCGTGGGACATTCGCCTTCAGGAGATCACACATGGAGGGCTGCAAGTCTCATCTACTGCCAATGGCTTCTGTGCTGTTTCTTATGCCACATCTCCAAACCAGCCCTGGCAATGAACTGCGATTATCCGAGTTTCTGCACTCTAGACTGGTGACACTTCTGCAGTTTTGCCTCACTGAGACTCAGTTTAGGTTTAAGTAACACACCCAAATGGTGCACACTAAGGAATGTAAAGTAGACACTAGTTACCTGAATATTATTAATATGTATCTATGGTGAATTAAATCTGGAGGTGATACATTTCATTATTGCTAGGAAGTCACCCTTGGTGTTATTGCCTGCATACCTACAAAACCTTGCTGTTAACCTATTGATACTTTTATGATCATTGGCTTTGGAGTAAGAGTTATGTCACTCAACAGTGACCTGATGTTTCATGGCTTAAGAGAGAATATTGCTAAATATATTTAGCAGTAGTAAATTATTGCTTTTGAAATTACTGCTCTGAGTTTTTAGAACACTAACAACCTAATTTTATTAAAAAATTGATAAAAATCTACCAAAAATATAACCAGGGAAAGACCCCCACTTCCTAGAGCAATTCTGATACAGCTCAGACTTAGCAAGTCTGATTTTATTTTATATCCTCTTAATTTCTATCTTCCTTCCTCCCCATCCTGGAGAGAAGTTTTTTTCTTCCCTTTCTTCCCTTCAAACAAAATCTGACTTGATACCAATTTTTCTTCTCCTAGCACAGAATGGCAGGCTTGGAAGCCACCCAATGGAACGGTCCTATTTTTGTAGAGTTTTGAATACAAAGGAATTAGTGAAGTCAATATATCCACTAACACAGCCTAAACAGTTTCTCTCTCTGGCATTTGGAAAAGCATCAGAGCAGGATTTAGCTCATTTCAGTTTACATGGCACACTTTGGTAACAGGACAGATGACTTGGATTTTAGTTAATTTCCAACTCAGATAATGATGACTTTGCAGTAGAAAATACCAATTGCTGTTTCGGCTGGAAAAATATTTGGTTGTTCTGAAATTCTGTGTGGAATTCTGTCATTCTCTACTAAAACCACTTGCTGTTACTTACCACGGGAAATCCTCTGCTTTATTGCCTGGCAATTTCAATTTGATATTCAGTCACTGCTGGGTTTTCAGAACTTGTCCAGGCTGCCCAAGGCCCCTGGCTGCCCCCACCACATGAGCTGAGAGATCACCCTGGCTGTCAGAATAGAGGGAAACTAGACCCATGCACTCTGTGCTTCTTTTCTGTGCAACAAGATGCTGAAACCTCCTGGGGAGTCCAATGATCTATCAAGAGGAAAGGAACAGAATGCCTGTTCTCTGAGCAGCAGAAGCGCCTGCAAGGGAATGATAAAAAGGGAAAACACCTCTAAACTGCAAACACACACTGATGGAGTGGGCTGCAAATACCCTTTCTCTAGCTAACCTAATAAAGATCTAGACATAAAATAAAAACGAGTTGGTGCATATCCTTTTGATCATAGTCTGCTCATTCCCCAGCCCTGTCATACCCTCTAATTTACAAACATACATGTACTTCAAAATAGTGAGCCTATCTAGGACATAAGATGATAACTCACTTAACACTGACAGAAAAAGTTGCTTACTGATACCTTTCTGGGCTTAGACATGCAGAAAGCCCCTTCATTCTTGATCCCTGTAGCTTGCAAAAATACATGTGCTTCCTTCTAACCCAGTCTTATCTTGGCATATCTGCTCGAAAAATCAGAACAAGTTTTAACATTCACAAACTAGCATTTTTCTATGAAGCTCAGCAGCTTCTTCTTTCAATAAAACTGGTTATTATTTCAAAATATATATACAACTCTCAGCAGAAATTTGGTGCTACATCTTCAAGTGTCTGAGGGAGCCACAGCTCTGTGTGGTTACTTACACTTCCACAGGTCCTCATACAGTGTGTGCAACCTCACCAATGAGCAAACAGACAGAACGGGGCAGATCCCACCCGTCGCTGGGCCGTTTGCCTGGGCTGGGCCATGGGTAGCTGTGAGTGCAGTGCAGGCACAGCTGCCTGCCCTGCCAGGGCTCTCCTGGCCCTGTGTGTGTGTGTGAGCTGTTGGTGTGAGGAGGATGCAGACCCCGCCTGCCTCGCTGGGCAGCGCTGGGCGAGGGTGGCACACCCGAGCGGAGCGGGGCACTGCACACCTTGTCATGCCAGCGTGGAAAGGACTGCTGCAGCTCGCTGGTTTTGCAGCCATTCATTTTACATCTTGTGGGGAGGGGGGTAAAAAAGGATTTTTTCAGTTCCTTTTTTCATTTTCCCCCCGGTAAGCATCACTGGAAGAAGACCAAAGCAGAGCAACTATAAGTTAAATACACACTTGAGCTTAGCTGCGTTACATAACTCTGTAGGAGAAGCAGGCTGAAAAGATTTGTTTGTTTGTTTGTTTGTTTGTTTGTTTGTTTCGCTTGAATCTCTGTGTTTTATTCTCTTTCTTTGCATCTCTGAGCTCCCATCTCTTCCCTCCCGTGCTCCGTCATCCTCTGAAGAAGGCTGGGTTCCGCAGGCAGGCGGCTAGTCACCTGCAGCACCCGAGGGGCCCCGCAGAGGCTTCCAGGCTGCTGTCCGTGTCCGACGCCAGCGTTTGATCCGTGGACATGGAGGAGATGTCGTTGACAGATGAGGATGGAGGGAGGCTCTCACTGCTGTTCACTGCTGCACCTGTGCTACGGAAACGAACACCGGCGTGATTAAACCCGAAACCCCGCGGGGTGTGCCTGACACACCGAGCGCCCCGAGCCGCCGCAAAGCCCGGCACTAAACGGGCCCTGCAAACCCGGACACTGGGTAACAGCAAATACCTGACCAGGAATTCTGCCCCCACCAGTCCGCTCTGAAATGCCACAGCTCTTACAGCGTTTGTCACCACACTGCCCTCCAGCCTGCTTGGACTCCAAAGCACAGCCAGAGGCGTGCACAAAACCAGACCCACCTATTCCTCCACATTCTTCTCCTAAATTCCAGTTTTCTTAGTGGCAGTCTAATAGAGTGGGTGGGATCAGATCACCCCGTGGAAATTGCAGAGTGGTTTCTTTCTCTTTGTTCAGGATTAGGTGAGTAAGCCCAGCTGTGACTCTATTTCTGTACATCCAAGTTTACCTTGCCTCTCTAAAATTATGGTGGTACCAAATAGTATCCCAAAAATCACTTTGATTTTATGAAATGAAGAATGAACCTTCCTGAGATAATCGTTAATGCAACTGGACATTTACCACATCCCTAAATATTATCAGGAATTATCTGTCCTATAAATTCAGATAACTGAATGACAAATACACAGCCATGTAAAGGATGTATTTATCGTGTCTGCTCAACTGTAACTGCTCATTAACCTCGGCTCAAACTACAGTTCTCAGAGTAGCAAAGCCCTGGGGTTTTTTTTTCCACTGAACTTTCAGGAGGTTTTTTTGTGCTCTTTATACCAAAATTATCACTGTCTTCAGTTTGAGAAGAATACAATCATTTCCATTAAATATTCATGACAATAAAATGTGTCATTTTGTATGATCTTGCTAGGCAGGTGACACAGGTCTTGGTTCTGCAGATAGATGCATTTCATTCTGTCTGAAAAGTGTACTCAGCCAACTTTTACAGACTTTCATTTCCACTTAATGGCTAGAAATGAACATCTATTATCTAGTAAAACTACACAACTCATGTATTCCAAATACAGAGATTAATAATTATCTCTACAGCCTAAGCATAATATATGCTGCTATGGGCAAAAGGGAATTATTTTTGTCACTTTCCAGTTTGTAATAAAAACATTACTATCAGGAAATAAACCACCATACCACACATCCAACCTCTAGTCTATATTTCTCAACTTTTTGTTCCCTTTATACACATTTGCTGTAAATATGCACAAAACAGAAACAGATAGTGCCATCAAATCAGCCAGCTGTGCTGATGTGATTGGACTTCTGAGAGGACAGACTACCAGGTTAGACACCTGCATGGGGCTGGGTGGGGCTCAGGTGTGCAGAGCTGTGTGTCCAACAGATAAACGTGTGCTAACGTCACCAATTCTCTTGTTTCAACTAGCAAAGTGTTGGTTCAGTTATCCACCACGAGCAGTGTGAAAATACCAGTGAGAGAAACCTCCACACTCAGAGGGATATAATCTGTGACCACAGACAATACCAGCACAACTATCTCTCAAATAGCAAGAAGACCATTCTTAAGTATTCTATTAACACAACACTGGAGTGCAGTTAATAAAGGTCAACCCATTAGAGGCACAGGATCTCCTAAAACCTTCTCCACCGGCCTGCAGAGTGGCCCAAATGCTGCAGCAATCTCATCCTGTCCAGGACAGAACATGTCAAGAGTCATTCAATGGGGCTGAGTACCTGAAGGAGAAGGCTGTCCTTTTACTACGCCATTTTTGGTCTTTTCTTCAGAATTCATTACTTCTTTGTAGATGAGTTCTGGAAGAGAGAATTGTGGCAGTTACTGCCAGAGGCCACTGCCTGTGAGCAGGAGCAAAGCAACCACCCCACCGTGCTGCAGCCCTGAGCCCCTCAGCCTGCCCTGCCTTGTCTTCCCAAGTCTGACAGCTCTGCTCACCTAAAACCTCTCTTCCATTGCCCTCCTCCCCATCACCTCCTTTGGGAGCTGAATTAAGACAAGTGGGATTCAACCAGAGCAGGGGGATTGTTTAATGCTGCACTATCTAGAAGAGAAGCAGCACAATAATTCAGCACCTTTTACTGTGGCTAAAATTGCCCTGCTGAACAGTATTTGCTTCTCCAGATTTTATCCTTGGATTTCAGTGAAGCACTGGAATCCACACCTCCAGTGTCAATATTAACCTATATAGATGATAATAGCCCTCAGAACATTTTCCATATTTTCCTATGTTTTTGCCATTTTGCCACTAAAATACCCCTTCCCATGTAATTCTAAACTGCAATTACCTTTCCATTCCTCGATTGTGTGTTCCCTTTCATCCAGCTGTTTATCATATATCTGAGGGGGAGGCTGCAGGAAAGGAACAGCTGTTTAGTCAACTGTTACACTGTAAATATACTGTAAAGTGTACTGTGGCTGAGTAAGACTTCTAAACCTATTTTCCTACACTTCACACAGAGCATTACAGAGCACCTTTCTGAATTTATACCTACACCCATTACGCCATCCCCTTTGTACCCTGTCACTGAAGTGCTGACAGACTGCACTTATCCCTGCTAACACCAGCCCCACCAAAGCTTACAGAAAGGTGTCTAGAGCACCACAGGATTATAAGAAAAAATCCATTTCTGTTTGCACACAGTGTACATGATACATTGAACCATAGCCAAGGAAAACACATGAGCCCCTGCTTCATTTTATGGGATAATTTATGTCCCGATAAGATTTTTCTGAATCCTGACTTCAGGATTTTTTTTCTCTGAATCCCAACAATTGTTTTGCTTAATTCTCCTCCTCTCTACATGTATCCTTGGACAGAAACAGAAAAAAGTGGTGTTTGCTGTCTTCTTCCACAGGGAAAGGTTTGGAAAGGAATACAGTATCTTTTGCCAGACTGAGTTCTATTGCTAAAAGGCGAGCTAGTGGGTTCAAAATCCTTTCTAGAAGAAAGCAGAAAATGGCTTCATGTGCTTGAAGTGTTTCTGTTCCTCCCATCTATTACAGTTAACCTAATAAAGAGAGCTGTCCTGTCCCTCTCTCCCCAGCCCAGCCCAGCGCTGTTCCTTTGCGGTGCCTCCCCGAGGGGGCAGCCCTGCCCCACTTACCGCCTCCACCTCCGCGGGGTCGTACCAGACGTTGATGTAGGGATGCTGTAAGGCCTCATCCACCGATATCCTCTTGGCAGGGTCGATCACCAGCATCTTGGACAGGAGGTCCCTGGCTTGGCTGGCTGGAGCAAGGAAAGCAGAGAAACAGGGAGTTAGTGCACAACAACCCCTGCCTCCAGGGAGGGCCAGCAGGAGCAGGAAAGCAGCTCACCAGAAGGGCACAACCCCTTCAGACACACCTTTGAGTTTGTTGTGTTCCGAGTCTGCTGGGAAGAGGGAGTCTGGAAAGAGCTTGGGGAAGGTGAGCCCAGCATACTTGGGTCTGTTCTCCACGTAGTTCCGCACTGTCGGCTGCAGCTTCTTCATGAATTCTGGACAGGGCGTGCCCAGCTGCTCAATAACTTTGTTCCACTGATCAATATCTGAACACCAGTGGTTAAGGGAAACAAACTGCAAACCCTGTGTAGCCTCCTGACATTTCTGCTTGTGTTCTCTGAGAATCCTCAGAGGTATTAAACTCCATCACATCTTTACAGTCACTATCCTTCCTTCTCTTTTCACTATTCCTCCAGGTCCTACAGCCTGCAACGGGAAAATCTCACACAACTCCAGGACACTGTGCAGTTCTAAAACCATGTCCACCACACAACAACACACAGATTCTTCTCTTTGGGTCAACACTTGTTAGCTTTTTTTTTTAAACTTGAAATCCAGTGACTTGCACTCCCTTTTTTTCCATTCAGGTAATTGTCACTATGCCAGCTTGGAAGAACAACACGTGCACCTGCCTCTCTATTGAGTCTGGGGAGAGGGAGACCCAGCTGGCTTGAAGAAGTTCTGCACAGGACAAGAATCTTTGATGCTGTTTTTTCCAATACCAGCCAACCAGCAAACCCCAAAAACAATTTGTTTGATTTTATAAGAATGCACTGGGACTCATTTTCTATAGACAAATGATGCACAGGTGCAGACAGATGTTTCTCTTTAAGTGAAAAAGTAACAGCTACATTGCTAAACTGATTGTAACCAATGAGAAAAAGGCTCTAATGTTTAAAGTGCATTACAGGCATTTGGTACTGAGCTTTTTATTTGTTGAGGTGTTGATATTTTAGTTTTCTTGTGCTAAAGGCACCTGACAGGTGTCGTGCAGCTCTTTCAGCCACGTTCAGAACAAGCCTCAATGCGCCAACAAAAAACCAAATTATCAGTAGCATCTCTACATCCCACTAATTCACGGAGCTGGGAACCTGATGACTAGGTGAGAAAAAAAAGGAGCATTACACACAGCCACGGGTACATTGATACTAAGGAATATGATGGAGTTTTGTTAAGAACACACTGGGAAAAAAAGGTTTTTAAAAGACAAACACTCAAAGCATTTCAGCACAGAGATTTCTTTTTTTAAAAGTATCCTTTTCAGTTATTATTGTCATAAGTGTCACAAGTGTGGAGGAGTTTTGCAAATATGAAGACAGATGACAGAAAGACACTGCACAAGGCTGTGCAGACACTGCATGCACATCCTGACATCACAGCTCCCTGTGGATGCACCCCTGTGTCCCTGAGCCTGTCCAAGCACTGCATTTACAGGCACGTCCATCCCTGTCTGCCCAAAGTGCCTGCACAGCTACAGGACCGTGTGACTGCCCTCTCACAGCTCCCCAAGGACCAAGGCACCCTCTGCACTCCCCAGACCACCTTAGCAGCAGTGAGAAAAGGTGAACAGGCTCCCTCTTAATATCCTGAGGAGAACACAGGGCTCAGACTCACAGGTACAGCCAGCTCGTGCTCCTGAGGCAGGAACAACCCTGTCCTTGCTCCAGGCACAATCAGTGAACTCCGTGCTAACTGCTCTTTGAAAGCAGAACTGCTGCTGTCAACATCGAAATGAAATTTTCAGATGAAATTTAAAAAATAAAAAAGGAAAAAAAGAAAAAGCTTTAGCCCACAATGAAGTGCATCACATGCATACAGCAAAAATGGTGGAGAAAAAGTAAAAGTTCAAGGATCAGTAAAGACCATGAGGATTTTGGATGCTGAAAATAATTTTTCATGACTGGGAGTTTAAAAGAGGATAGAGGTGGGTTCTGTTCTCAGCTTCACCCCAGTGATTTCAGTGATTTCAGGTTACAGGAGCAGGACACAGCAGCAGCCTGGCTAAGCACTCCGCTCTGCACTTACTCAGAGGTATTTTCTGCTTTTCTGCTTCTGAACTTTGCTACTGGAATTTTTAATGTGAGCTGAATGGACTATTTAGTTGTGTAAACAGAAACAGCATCAAATGACCTACACTCCTTAACCACTGGAAAATGGCAAATAGAAATTTTGCAGTCAAATATATGACTGACAGTGTATTTCTCATGAATATTCAATCCTTCAGCTTCAAAATTGCTTTTCATGGTTATTTATGCATAAAAATTGACACAAATTAGTATTAAATACTCTTCAAATCACAGAGTGGATTTAAAATGAAGCACTGCCTGTTAAGAAAAAATTGCTGATAGCAGATTCTGGTGCACTGCCAGGCTTAACTCATTTTATGTCAAAGAGGAAACTTTTTTAAAGAAATGGATGTTTAATTCCTCTTGCTCCTGCACTTCAACACATCCTTAAGGATGCTGCCCTCGAGCTCTGAGGGCTTACAGTCCCTGCTGATGGAATTACCCAGCTGCCCAACCCCTCACTCGTCTCTGAAGAGAAATAATCTCTTTTCCAGCACTGCTAAGCATTTTCTGCCCAGGTTTAAGGCGGAGGATGGCACAGAGAGCTGAATCTCAGCGGGCTGGGCTGGAGCCTGCAGCCTCCCCAGGGGTTTCCAGCTGCACACAGGGACAGGGGAGCCAGAAATGATGCCCTGCTGGTGGCTGAGCAGCAGGGAGGGGCTGTGGGGCTGGGGAAGAGGGGCTGTGAGGCTGGGGAAGAGGGGGCTGTGAGGAGCAGCCTGGCAGAAAGCAGAGGCACCACTCCCTGCCCATGAACAGCACCCAGGGAACAGCAGGAGAAAAGCAGGGAGCCACAGAAAACACAGGGCAGGCTTAGCAACGCAGTGGAAATAAAAATGAACAACGTGAACTCAGTTACAGGCCAGTCCCCAAGAAATCAGCAGCTGGTAATGCCAATTTCTGTGGAGTTATTGCAATAATGGATGGCACACAATGGTTTAATCACAGAGGCTTTGCACAAGTTCTTTTTAACAAGCGTGCAGCTGTGTCAAAGAAATCTGGGTTTGAAGTGCTATTTCAGACACATTCAATTCTTTTTGGACTTGTTTGGGGATATCTTTACATGAAAGCTTATAAAATGTAGGTCTGTGGACACAAAACCAGGTCTGCCTGGTCATTAAAGTGATAATTTTAGTCTTGGGAAGAAGTTGTGCCCAAACTGAAACCGTTTCCTACTTTTGTACTTTAATATCACTTGAAGAGCAACCAAACAAAGCAAATCAGCATTTCTATGAGCCTATAACAAGTAATAATTTCTGTGACTCTGTGACTTCTGAGCTAACCAGAGATGCAGGAATGCATGAGAGCTGCAGAGCCTCTTGCATCTCCCCTGAGGTAAGCGGTAACTCGTGCCTACCCCTGCCCCACCTTTAAACCCCTCATTTGTGAAACACGGCCCTCCCACACCCACCAAATTAATGAAGAGACATCCACAGCTCCAGGACCTGGGCCCGGATCCTGATGAACCCGTGGGGTGCTGCTCTCCCCTTCCCGTGCTGGCCTCGCTGTGGTTCCACCTCAGGCTGTTGCTGAGAGGCTCTAATGGTTTGGTGACGTTCTGGTTTGCAGGGATTTTGCCCCGGGGCTTACCCCAGCTCTCAGGCACAGAGCAGAGGGCTGTCAGCACCAGTGCAGGGGGCAGGGCTGGAGGGGAAGGGCTGGAAGCACCTCTGGGGCCAGAACGGCTGCGAGGAAGGATACGATCGGTGCCAGGGAACAACACAGCACCTTTAATCATTTCTCCCATGATGCACCCTACTGACCACATGTCAACTGAAAACAAAAATGAAATGAAGGTAAACAAGAAAACAGGAACACAACAACAAAGAAATGAGCAGACTTATCCGATCATGCCATAGCACAGCCTGCAGACACAGACCTGCCTCTGCCTCCTGCCTGCTTTTCTGCCTGAGCACACAGGTTTCATGACAAGAGCAGGGCTGAGAAAAATCCACTCCAGCAGCTTCCCCTACCCCAGTGTGGATGAAAGACAATGCCATTAAATACAGAAACCCCACTGAGACCCACGGCCGACTACTGTGTCATAACACAACTTCGTAATTAAAATTTACCAACTGATTTTGTCTTTCTCAAGTTTTCATTTGTATTCATTACCTAGGTTTATGATGCTTTGTCTTGTAAATGAATGCTGGTCTCTGCATTCAATAAGGATATGCAAACTGCTATTCCTTTATTATTCCAGCTACCAGAGATCCATGCATATTTTCACAAGCTGAACTCCCAGAAGACACAAAAGGAACTTGGGTCCTTGTGAAGACTTATCCACCACTGATTCAGGGTTATCAACAGAATTTTTGAGATCATTCAACTCCAGCAGTGCTTGCTTTAAGGCTTGTTGGCTCCCTTCCACCAGATCTCAGTGAATTTCAGCAGTCAAATCTCAGCAGTCCATCACAGGATCTTGGGAATCTTATCAGATTTCCATTTGCCATGATAGGAAATGGTGATTGCTAAATGGGCCAGTTGAGACACAGAAGCTCTAAGCTGCACCTTCTGCACTGAAATCCAGAGAAACCTGGGGGCCTACTGACCTCCCACAGGGAGGAGCAGTTCAGCTGGGTCAAACAAAGCTCACCACAGCTGCCACAGGAGCACAGGGGGAAAATCAGACTCCCTGCTCCCAGCACAGCTTAAGGTGGCATTTCCCCCATCCTGATTCTGTGTAACCACGTTACCTCTGCTGTCCTTGCTCTATGGTAAGTCATAGGGCATGAAAGCAAGCACAGGGGCAGACTGGTGTCTCAGGGCCAGAAACTGGGGAAAAAAATATGAAAGCATCATGCTGATTGGTTCAATTTACTCTCACAATTTCACATTTAGCAACAGTTTAAAGTGCATTTGACTTTGAAGGCAAAATGTCCTATCTGTGGAAATCTTAACATGCCTGGGTCTAAGGTTCCCTTGTTGCTTTATTTAGCATATGAAAAGCTTCAACACTGCACAATAAATAAATCAATAAACAAAAAACAAAGAACTAAAGAAAAGGCTACCTGTTTGGAAGCAATAAGCAGACCTAGAGATGCAAATTATTGCTGCTTTCATCACAAGCTAAATGGCATGCAAAATGTCAGGAAAAGAGAGAGCAAGCAGTTGTTTGTTCGTCTGTTATTAATTCCTTTTTATTTTCAGAGGCTGCCTCCTGACATCGCTGCTCCACGCTATGCTCCAGAGGGCACACACAAGTTGAACCAGTGCCTTACTAAACTGCAAACTGTGTAAAATCAGAGATGATTGCTCCCCTCTGTGCCTGAGGTTTTGGGAAGGAAGCCCTTTGAAAATTTCCATGAAATCAGAAGGAGTGAAGATAAACACCTAAATACAACCAATATCCCAAGAGCCTTCTTGACTGCTGCCTCTTCCTCACCTCCTGAGGCAACTAGAAATAAATCAAAGTGGAGCCAGGGTTTGGCTGCATGTTGGAAGTAGTTGGTTGGGAGTTAAGAATTTCAGCACATGCAGCAGCAGCTGTCAGAAGACCCAGTCAAGGCTGAACTTGTGCAGAGCTCAGAAAGGGTTGCAGAACAGACCTATGCCTTGATCCTCTGCTTCACTTAGTCCAAAATCAACCCAGATGTTGCAGTCCAAGTAATTTCACTTGTACAAGCATCAGGAAAAAACCAACCACACCACAACCTCTAAGCATCTGCATTAAGCTCCACAGCACTGAAGATCTACACCTGGTAAAAGATTTTTTCTTTCAAATGTGACATGATCACAAATGCTGGCAATCCTACATCAACACATGGAACATTCCTGAGCTTTAATCAAGGGCAGGCTAACTTCTAGTGACAGAGCCCTGCATGATTCAAGGTAAAGCCTCAGTTTAGCAACCATTTGCCTTGATGTTTTTAAGATCATGTGAAACAGTGTTAAGGAATTTAACCCACGGCTTTTCATGACTCTCTGAAGTGGAACTGTTGAGATTTGGGGAGCCCTTAA
This sequence comes from Cisticola juncidis, assembly GCA_013400215.1. Lineage (NCBI taxonomy): Eukaryota > Metazoa > Chordata > Aves > Passeriformes > Cisticolidae > Cisticola > Cisticola juncidis. Next base: position 368,290 of record VXBR01003158.1, on the reverse strand, counting down.
TGGGAGACCCACCTGCCATTGGAATATCCAGGTCCAGGATTACTGGGAGCAGGGATTTTTCATGTGTTCAGAATCTCTACAAACCAGATTATTGCACACTCTGGAACACATTCTTGAATGTGTACACATATTTCAGAATTTGCCAAGGACACCCCATGCTTCCCTGGCACAGCCAGCTTGAACAAGTGCTCACCAGAAACCACATGCATGCATCTTCCTGAACAAAGAAAACATTTTAACACACAGAACATCTTCTCAGGGCCCCCTCCTGGTTCTGATTCCCCACCAAATAGGTATTTCCTGACCCAAACGTGTGCCTGCTCATCCTTACAGATTTCAGATTCCCTCCAGCAGAGATGCAGAAGGGTCAGGAATTACAGAACTACCCAAAGATGTTTCTGTATGGAGAGGCCCAAGTAAACCTTTCATAGACACCTCCCTGGTAAATCTAAATTTAAGCATCTCAAAGCTATGTACAAATAAGAAAATGCATCACCCTTTCCCCCTCTCTGCCTCGTTTTGCATGCAGTAACTTTGCAGCCCCTGCTCCTGCAGGGCTGGGAGCTGTGCAGAGCAAACAGGAGGTGCCTGCTGTCCCTCTGCCCCGTTAGTGACGGGAGCTGCCTCTGCACCCAGCAGAGCTCAGCCCAGAGAAAGCTGACAGAGCTCTGAGAGCAGGACCCAGCTGGGCACAAACACCACAGGAACTGCTCAGAAGTCAGCACAAAGACAATTGCTTCCATGGCTACATTTCTGTGAAAGCTGGGGTTCCTTCACACCAACTGCCAGTGCCTGCTGAGGCCAGATTGTCGTGGTGCCTTTCTGCCAACTAGCTGAAAATAATTTGCCTTTTTGTTTCTGGAAGTGAGGATATCTTATGTTGCCTCATTTTATTCTGATAAAAATTCACACTTACTTACATTTCCAAGCCAGCAGGGGCAGGTTTAGCCTGTGATAAACAGGAAGCTAAGTAGACACCTCCTCTTTTGTTTTCATTTTCTAATATTGCTTTCACCACCTTGGAAGGGGTAAAAATAATATCACCCACAACAAGAAGAACAAGATGGGAGGGAAATACAGTTTAATTGACGACACAGATCTCATGCAAGTAAAGGGAAGTTCATTTTTGAATCAAGAGAATCTGATTTCAGGCCAATTTGGAAATCACAGCAGATAAACGGTTGCCTTAAACTGGGTGAGTCAAATTCTTCGTTTTGTTTTAAAGAAAAAAAAATGTTGTATTGACTCAACACTGAGCCCATACAGCATTGAGATGAATCCAAACCCATGATGCATTAGCAAGCAAAAGATTATGATGTCACCACAAATGTTATGAAGTCAATATTTCCAAAACATAAAAGCAGAAAAACAGATTTACAGGAATAAGATGGACCAAAATAGGACTTTTTTCTTTTTTTCTTATTTTTCGTTTGAAGAATAGTAAATAAAGCTGTCCAAATTGCCATCATAATACTTGTTTTCTATATTGCTTATTGACATGACATAAATAGTATATAAAATTGAATGATTACAGGTTTTAGAGTAACTTAATTGACTGAAATAATTCTGTGCATCTGTTTTTCATTTTCAATTTTGTGCGTATCAGCAGCGCGCTGTTTTCATTGAGCCATACCTCTGGGATTCAGCTTTCTGCTTCTATCTTTACAGTCCTGGGCATTGTCATTTTATGGTAAGAGGGTGGGGTGGAGGAGAGGAACAAATAATAGGTGAAGCTGCAGCAAATGGCACAAGGATACAGTCCCTTCCTGGAAAGAGGATTTTGTGGCGAACCATTTCTCCCATAATGCATCCCACAGACCAAATATCCACTAGAACAGCAGAGACAGGGAGTGAAGAAGGAGGGAAAAAAAGCAAAGTTAACTACGACATTTCACTCCTAAAGGAGGGGAAAAAGAGCAGGTTGATCAGAACAGTACAGTTTGTTTTGTGGTTTTGCTGGGTTTCTTTTTCGTGTCTCACCAAAAGCTAAAATAAATAACTAAATAAATAAAAGCTGTGTCAATCAGCTCAACAGCAGTTAGTAACAACAGAGGAAGTTTAAAATCAACACTTTGGGTAAAGGTCCAGAGCTAGCAGGTTAAGATCAAGTAACAACAGCACAGACCAATGGTGTACACTGAATTTATGGCTTAAAAAGAACCCCTTTAGCATTTCCTATTCCCAATCCTGCCTTCAGCTTTTAAATGAAGTATTCAGTTACCTTATCTGCTTGACTTGGATAGGGGTTTTTTGCCCTTTAAATCCTTAAAAAAAATGCTGGATAGATAGTGACACAGTACTCAGAAAAAACCCAAAACCCCCATCTTACATGTGAAGGGGAAAAAACTGCTTTGAAATGCTCTAAAAGACTATGTTGTTTCTGAGCCTGAAATCCTCATTTTCTGGTCGTGTTTGACCTACAGTTCTCTCTTCTTTTTCTTCCCCTTTTTTAACCTTCAAAAGCAATCCAAAACAAACTAAAGAAACAAACAAACAACTCATTTCTTGGTCAAACCAAAGAAAGGTGCAATGTTCCATTTGGGAAAAGGAGGGTACAGGTATGGGGCATGGGACAGCAGCAGCATGCCTGAGGCCGTGGCAGGGTTTCCTCCTGGGGTCACTTTTGGGACCTTCCACAGAAGTGCAGCAAACTGGTGACAATTATGCATCTTCAGCCAACCAAGTGCAGAAAGAAAATGAAAGCAGTGCAGAGCCCTCAGAGGGCAGTGCCTCAGAGGGGATGTGGCAGCAGGGCAGGGAGCAGGGGCAGCCCTGTGGGACCCCTGGAGCTGGGGCAGGGCCCAGGCAGAGCGGCTCTGGCAGCTCAGCTCCCTCTGCAAACACTCTGTTCTCCTCCTGCCTTATTGTGCCTTTGTCCAAGCAAGACAGATTGTCCATCTAAGGCCACGATCAGTGGAGTCCCAGGGAAGCCACAGGAGGTCTCTGTGCTAACTTCAGCACTGGATCAGACCCCTGGATGTGCTGACATCAGAACTTTCCCAGCTGTGCACTGCACCACAAAAGTGTGCGTAACTCTTTCGTGGTGCAGTTCCCATCATGGGAAAAGCAAATGCTCTCTCTGTCCTTTCCTGGACAATAACAACAACAATAACCCTAATCATCTACTAAATGTCTGGAGGGGGAAAAAACCAACAAAATAATTCATTTGATGATAGAAGAACTCTGGATATTGACTAAAGAACTATCTAAAGAGTGCTAGTTCAAATTTCTGATGGCACTTAGCAAAAATTTAAAACAAAATACTTTAAGGAATATTATTCCTTTATTTTCAGAAATTATTCTCTAAGCTAAGACTGCATCATCATCATATTATTATTTCTCTACTTTTTAGACTTTTGTATTAAAATTTATACTTTAAACTGATAAACATTACAAATAATTCATACAGGGACCTGTTAATTTCAGAAGAGGTTGTATGATTATGTTTCAGTAGTGCTGAGGTCATGGAATTGGCTCCCAAAATCAGTTTCACTGACCTTTACAGGATGCAGTTGGCTGTTAGTACAAGTTCTCCTGCAGGTTAGCTAACCTCCTCAACATAAATCAAGTAGGACACTTTAATAAATTCCTGGTCTTGTCACATTTGCAGTGTTTGCCATCAGAAAGTGTCCTCAAACAGACAAATGATACCTTTGACAGCAGAACCTGAGCCATGAGTATTCCCTCCTTTCCTGCCTGGTCTACTTGGCTCTCAGATGCAATTCTCAGTTTTGTTACAAAATGAGAACAACTTTAAAAGCTTGTACTTCTTGTTGTTCCCTCAAAAAACTCAGAGATCCAGACCCAGATTCAGAACACGTCACTCGTTCAGCAATTCCCGTGGTCCCCACATTGTTTCATTCCACAGAGGACAAAGACATTCTGGTCAAAATGAGCTGACTGCAGCTGGAACTTCAGGCACAACTCAGGATAAGTCTCCTGTTCCTCTGCAGTCCCACACTGCCAAATCCATAGCGGTGCACCCCAAACACCTTCAGTGCCGCCGTTCCCAGCAGTGCGGAGCTGCCCTGGTTCCAGGTGCCATTCCCATCCTTTCCCCTGGTCTCCTGTCCCTCCTCCCCCTGCAGGTGTGTCCCTACCGTTCTCCTTGTAGCCCATGCCCAGGATCACCTCGGGCGCTCGGTAGTACCGCGTCACCACGTACGGGGTCATCATGAAGCTGGTGCCTGCCGTCCTGGCCAGCCCAAAGTCCAGGATCTTCAACGTGCAGTCAGATTTCACTACAATGTTACTGGGTTTTAAATCCTGCAAAAGACAGTGAAAAACCCCGTGTGACGGTGCTTTGTAAAGCCAGGCCCAGCTGTGACACGGACTGATACTTTAGTCACCCTCCAAACCCTCTTTCCCCCTCTGACACAGTTACTGTGAGAAATACTTGTAAATACACAGCCAAGCCTTGCTATTGTTTCTCTGTTTCTGGAAGCTGTTCTACCTCAGCACACTGTGGGGCTTTACCTGGGTAACAGGAGCCTACTGGCGTTAAATTAATTGGATTTAGCAGATCAAGAAACCAGGATTGGTATCTGGGTGCTATTTTGATTAGATTATTTTCAGTTAATGCTGTGAACCTGATGGAGACATTCCAGCTGCACATGTGGAGATACCTTAATGCTTCATGTATAATAATTCAACTCATCCTTTGCTGGGTGACTCTCTGGCAGCCAAATCTATAACCCTCTGCTAAACACAACATGCCAAGAAGGGAGAACTCTGGAGAACAACATCCACTTTGCAACCCACTTCATCAGACTTTCTTTTCTTAGGGAAATGTTTTCTGTTTTGTTTTTAATGTGGAAATCCCAAATTAATAAACGCACTTTTCAACAGAGAAGTTAAGTCAGGGCATTTCCAATCCATTGAGAATTCCCTCCTGCTAACAGTGACATGACCCTGCTGCCAGCTCTGACACATCCTCAGGCAGGTGACACATCCTCACCAGGCACAGCACTGCTGAGGGAAGGCAGAAGGAGAGCAAGCACTCCATACAGACTCTGCAGCCTTTCCATTTGTTTCAGCACATGTAAATGATGGCAAATGCCAATTCCACGGCCCCTGCCTCTGACTGTGGCTCTTACATTCATATTCATTGTACTGGGAGACAGGGCTTCGATCCACAGCACACAAGAGAGCCAAGTGGCATTTGAAGTCCTCATGATCATTTCATATGCTGCCTTAAGTTTTAAACCAAGGGCCCCTTACCCTGTGAATAATCCCCGCCGAGTGGAGATGCTTGATTCCACAGAGCATTTGGTACAGAAGGTAAGACATTCTCTCGTGGTCCAGCTCCATCTGAATCACCTGGCACAGGTTGGCATCCATTAACTCCATTACCAGGTAGCTGAATGGAAAAGCAAAGACACAGGGTTTTTTTGTGTTGAAGGCAAATCACAGCATCATCTCAAATAAGCAACAATGCCTTTTCCTGCCTCAAAATTCCCTTTATTTCTGATGACTGGGAGTGACACAGCTGGAGACTGGGCCCACTAACCACAGCACCGTGGTGGTGTTTGTATCTCATTGCAAAAAATTCTCATTCTAATGAACTGGTTACTGCTGGTATCAGAATAGGAACACATTTCCATGCCATGTATACAGAATATGGGAAAGACAGGAAGATAAAAGGAGAGCAACAATATACACCAGAGAATACTGAAAACTTCAGGCACAGCAGGTTTGTACCAGGCACAGTAGTGGTTGTCCAGCAGGGCAAGGTTCCAACAGAGATGCTGATTGTCCTCTACACCTACCCCCAGTTCCCCAGGCAAGTAACATCATACAGACAAAGGTCATATCACAACAAATACGAAACCTGGTGTTTTTAACCTTAAATTGTCAAAAGAACTCTCAATATGGGAATTCAGAATATTTTTCTCCCCACTAGACTCACACTATCTTTTTAGAGGTGGCTATAACCTTTGTATTTTGTTGAGTTATTGTAATCAAGGTACACCAGGATGCCCCCACATCCCTAAAGCTTTAGCTTAATTACTGCCCCTGTTACTTACACATCCTGGAACTCCTCCAGAGATTTCTGTGGTGTGAAGACATTTAATAAACTGATAATCTGAAAAGCAAAGCAAAACAAAAGAATAAAGAGAAGTGATATACATAATCAGTTGAACCAATTTTGAACTGTGCTAAGGAATAAGCTGGTTTTTCACTGCTCTCTATATATTAACACTTCTCGCTTTATGGATCAGTAAAAAATCAGTAGCATTCAAAATAAAATCCCACAGATCTCTCAGATTTCTTCCAGGTGCACTTGCAATCATCTAAAGAAGGATAACCAGTGACAAAACAAAGTGCTAAGGGTGAGACATTCCTCTCCATTTTGAAGCTGCAGGTTCAAAGACCCAACTTCAGCTCAATCCAGCATAGCAGTCTTTGTGCTACAGCCAGAATTTCCTTATTTATGAGGAAGGCTAATTTGAGGGGACAAATAATCAGGGAATTATTAGGAGTATCTTCAGTTGTTATGGATTCTAAGTGATATAGAGCAGATGGTGCAAGAAGCAGGAAAGTCCAGAACAATCCCAGTTTGGCCCAGCCTTTAAATAAGCATGTGGAATGTCCTCAGCCTCTCCTGTGGGCATGTGGTACCAGGCAGAGTGCAGCCCTTGAGCATAACTTACTTCTAATTTCCTGCATTTAAAAAGGAGCCCAACAAACCAATTTCCCTTCTAGCACAGCAGTGCACGTGGCATTTCTGCTGCTGAGCACTTACGTTTTTATGGTTCACACACTTCATGAGCACCAGCTCCCTGTAAGCCCGCTTGGCGTGCGTTTGGTTCTGGAACGGTCTGCTGAGCTTCTTGATGGCCACGTTCCTGTCCAGGACCGCATCGTAGGCAGCGCTGCAGAGGGACACACAGGGGTCAGGCACTGTCTGCAGCGCTGCAGAGGGACACACAGGGGTCAGGCACTGTCTGCAGCGCTGCAGAGGGACACACAGGGGTCAGGCACTGTCTGCAGCGCTGCAGAGGGACACACAGGGGTCAGGCACTGTCTGCAGCGCTGCAGAGGGACACACAGGGGTCAGGCACTGTCTGCAGCGCTGCAGAGGGACACACAGGGGTCAGGCACTGTCTGCAGCGCTGCAGAGGGACACACAGGGGTCAGGCACTGTCTGCAGCGCTGCAGAGGGACACACAGGGGTCAGGCACTGTCTGCAGCGCTGCAGAGGGACACACAGGGGTCAGGCACTGTCTGCAGCGCTGCAGAGGGGACACACAGGGCTCATGCACTGCAGGGCAGGCCAGCCCAGAGCGCCCCAGGCGTCTCCTCCCTGGCAGGGTGTCTGCTGCCAGCTTTAGCTGCTCACAGGCAAACACAAACTCCAACCCACCATTCGCCCAGGCCCTTCACTGCCACCCATAAAGGATCACACAGTGCCATTGACATTTCCATAACAGTCCCATTTTGGATCTCTATTGCTCATTCCTTTTCAACTACTATAGTCATTGCCTAAAATGTCAAAGACAAGCAGTCCTTTACAGCAAAGATAAACTTGGAAGCAGAATTCATTCATAATTCTAAGGACAGATCTGAAAAATTCTCTGTGAAATCTATTTCATAATTCAGTCATGCTGAGGAAGGTCTTATCTGCCAAAATTTCAGATGGGAGGCTCTGAAGAAAGGTGTTTGAGCCATCACATATAAGACAATGTAAAAGAGGATGCATGGATAAAAAAGGATGGAACACTTCTTTTTGATAAACATATTTACAGTAAAAGTTACTTATCTTTCTAATTACATGAGGTGGTGATGCCCTAACAAGACCCATTTTGTAACCCACCCAGCAGTATCAGTTGTGCACATTGATGCAAGATCAATCTCCTCCCACAGCCATTTTCTCTCACAGAGACAGGGGGGACACAGTGGTACAGTGGGAAAGGCAATGTGCAAACAATGAAATTCACACGTTGCCTGGCACAAACTCAGTGGGCTCTGGGTGGGTTTGGCAGAAAATTAAAACATTCATGAGGACGCTGAGCATGGAGCATGTTTACATCCTTCTCATCTGCATGTGCTCTGCTAATTCTCTGTACTTGGCTCTGAAAGCCGCTCTGCTGTTCCATACTTTTCTGAACAGAAGTGTAAAATCTGTACTTTCAGGTCCTGTCTCTTGTCTCTAACTCACTACACAGTCTGCTAGCTGCCAGCAGCTTTGTTAGCTGCCAGCCCAGAAACTCAACCTGGGCAGCCAAGGGAGCCAAGTTTCCTTTGCACCCTGCTTCAGAAGGGCTCCAGAGCAATACACCTTCTTTTACATGTGAAGCATATAAGACATGACAACCTCGTGGTTTCCAGAGTATCCTACACTACTCACTCTTGGAATGACACAGCAGGAAAAGCCTGAACTCTGTGAGGGAGCAGCCTCAAGGCACTGACAGCAGCTAATGCCAAACCTGGTTTTCCAGGAGGTGCAAAGAGAGTCTTCAAAAATCTACCCAGTAAGCTGCCACTATCTTAGTAGTGACCCAGCACAAATGAGAAAAGGGAGCTCTGTCAGTGACCAAAGGAAGCTTCTGACAGTGCAGGAACAGACAAGAACCTGATAAAAGTAAAGAGGGTCTGAAAACATCACTGTCTGATGGCAGAAATGTAAATTAAGTGGAGTGTCTCACCAACCAGCACAGAAGGAGCTGAGGTTTCACACTCACCAGTTACCTCCCTGCAGACACGGAATCCACAAACAGCTGATGCATTTTGAAATGCTCCAAGGGGACCCCAGAGCCAGCCACAGCCATGAACAGACCTGCTCTGTGCCTTGGGGCTGCACCAGCCCAGCTGACAACCCTGGCTGCCAGAGCTCCCCACGAGCCCAGCCCTGCCCTCGCAGCGCTGACTGTGACCAGGCACAGGGTTCACAAAAACACCGCACAGGGATGGCTCCTCACAAACTTATTTACTTTTTCCCCCATAAACTTGCAGAGTATAAATATGGAATGGATTTTGCCTGAACAGTTGTAGTCATGGAAACCATATGGGTTCCTTAAGGAGAAAGGAATCAAAAAAGCACATAGAAACACGGGCAGTGTATTTTAGAGACAGAAAAAGGTCTTTTTTAGGAAAAGACTAAGATAAAGGATTTCAGCTGGAAGGCATTATCAGACCATTTATTCAATGTTCACCCAGACACTTAGTTTTCAAAGCTATCACTTTCTCCTGATAATGCACACAGGTACCAAGTGGTCATAAACCAGGCCAAATGTCTTCATAAGGTACTGCTAAGATTTTAATTACTGGTGTCCTCAAGCCTGTAAGTGATGTCTTCCCTATCTGCCTTGGAAAGCTAGACTTCATCCTTGCTTCCATCATCAATTCAAAAACTGTCAGAGGCCCTTCAAATGGCTTTTGAAATATTTCTGTACAACACCATTTTTCTAGACATCACAGACAGTATCAAAAATATCACAGGCAACATAAAAATGATAGCTTGCAAACCACAGCAGAAACCCTACAGATCAATTACCTTGTTTCCAGGCAAAAAGCATTCATCTAAATTCATCTAAAACACAAAGAAACGCCCACTCCAACACCAGCACCCCTCTGTTGATTTTAGGGAAGATGAGAATTCCTCTCCACCCACCAGCACCCACCCTGCACAAACGCAGGCTGTGTCTCTCTCTCAGCCCCTTGCAAAGGGAGGGAGGGGTCACTCCCCTCTAACACTGCAGAGCGGGATCAGCTGCCTCTCCTCTCAGCAGTTTAGTGGCACAGATCTAATTAAACTCAGAAAAAACTCTTGTCTGTTTCTATGACAGACTCAGAGATGAACTAGGTACAAGCCTGTGCAGTTTCTGCAACCACAGCTTGGTCCAATAAACTCCAAGCTGTGTTTCAGGACCTCAGGATGTGTTGTCGGTGTTGCTGCACTCTCAGTTATGGTGCCAATGCCAGAATCATGGAAAAACCATTTACTACTGGGTTAAAGGAACCTCCACCTGTAAAGTAACACACTTTACTTCAAATTCTGAAAAAAACCCAGTGACAGAGGTGACAGGTGGAATTCAGGCTTTACCTCTGATCAAGTTTTAGTTACCCAATTGCCTCATAATTAAACAGGTGAAAAATGCCTGCACAGAGATGTTTAAATACAAACCACAGAAATTTAAAAGCCATGTCTAAAAATGTGGAGGCAGAAGCCACCCAGGATCCCACCACTTTTGAACATGCTAAACTCAAATTGCATTGTGTAGGAGAGCAAATGAATTTGCCTCTTGCTCACATTATTCACATCACTGAAACATCACCTTTCAGAAATAAAAGAAACATTAGCAGTCGCCTCCATTTGAAGGGCTTCCACCCTGAATGTTTGAGAATGCTATGGGATGTGACAAGTTTCTGTATTGCTCTCAGTGACTTTTACTGTACAAAGACTAAAATTGCAGGGTTTACTTGGGGTATTATTTGCATTGCCTGTGGAAATAGTGCCACAGTTGTCAATTATGATAAGATCTCTCTCCTGCATTCTTGCTAGTTCCATTTTGCTGTGTGGAGGAACAAACCCGGTGCTATCACCCTCACCAGCCTGAATTCATAATCAGCAAACCCCTGGGCTCCTCCTGCCTCAGGATCTCTGCTGCCTGACTGCTGCTTCTGCCATTTCAGACAGTGGCTGTGGCTGGCAAAGAGACTCCAAATGCCAATTCTTCTTTCCAAGCATCATGAGGAAAAGTGCTGATACTCACCAAACTATTCCCTGAGCCCCAGAGCCAATGGGTTTCAAGTTCTGGTAGCGTTTGAGGACTGTGAAGGTCGAGTCACCCACTTCCACGCTGTAGAACTGGTTGTCAACTTTGCTTTTGCTCATGTTGTAATGTTTGGCAATGTATGACACATCCACTTGTTTCCCAAATCCCTGTTGTGCAGAGAAGGCAAGGGGAGAGGGTTTGGTGAAAACGGAGAAACCAAGGCTGGTAAAACATTAGAATACTGATAAAGCACCGTCAGCATAATTTTTCAATATAAATTCTTGTCATTTTTGGCTCATTTTCATAAAGACTGTATCAAACCTTCTGTCATGCAGGAAGTCACCATAAAAAGGCACTGATTAAAGAAAAGCAGTGAATTCTACAGCTGACGTTTGTGGCACAGTTACTGCCAGCTCCTGGTGTCTGTCCTGCTCCACGGCTGCTGGGTCGTGTGCTTGTGCTGATTCTGCCCTCGCTTGTTTGGCAATTAATTTAAAGTAAGATGACTTTCATCAGTGCTGAAGTGGGACAGGAGACACAGGAACCAGGCTCCTCATTATGGATCAGACAGAGCAGGTGCATGCATTCCCAGGAGTTCTGACACTTTATATATCAACACTGGCTTCAGAGTAATGGGTGTTAATGCTAAATATGTCCTGCATTGTTCTGATAATGACACCAGGAAAAAATGCACTCCAAATGTATTTGTCTAGCCAGAGGAAGCTGTGAAATTCCTGTCAGTCAGGAGCATGTTATTACAGAAATCCCAAAAAACCTCTCAGTTCCAGGTCTGGTGTGAACACCTGAGCTGAACAGCCAAATTCATGCCTCTCTCTTCACTAAAGGGAAGGCGTTCTTAGACTAAGGCTGCACAGTGTGGATCAGATGCAGCCTGTTTGTCTTCCAGTGAGAAAAATTCAAACTTCTTTTGGAATCACTGCACTCTCTGGAAGCTTCAATTCAGAGCTGTGTCAGTGTCCATAGAGCTCTCACTTTTTGTGTAAGGGCAAAGTCTCTAAATGAGGTGTTTAGGATGATGCTGTCCAGTGCCAAAGGGCCTTCCTGGCACACCTTGTTTATGTCCTCCCTCCCAGCTCGTTGTGTGCTGTGGAGCTCCAGGGGAGCACACATTTGATCACTTTGTGTCCAGAATAAAAACCAGTTCCTTTGAAGTTGCTGTGTGAACTGCTGGCCTCCGGAAACTCATGCTGCATACAGTGGGATTTCTGACCTGCTGAAATTCCAGCAGCTGGTTCTTTTACATCTACAAATGTCTTAAAATCAATTAAAGCAGCTCAGAAGAACCACTCTGTAGTACCTCAGTTAGATGGGTAATTAACACATCCAATTGCTTCAGTCAACAGCAATTAAAGTTGTGGACCCAGAAGACCACAACTGATAAGAAAACACCGAAGTCCTGATGAGCAGCTCTCCTCTGCACAACACAGACCATCCCTGGACAACCTGCTCTTAACTGTGTGTGAAAAGGTAAACACTGTTCTATTCTGCATGGAATGGTTTTTTCTTTTTCGATTTTTTCTTGGGCAAGCTACAGTACTGAGGCCCAGATTAACAGTGAACATTGCAGGTGTGAAGCTTCAAACAAAACACATTCAGATTTTCAGAGCTCTCTGTAAAACAAAAGATTATTCCTCAAAGTATGCATGGAAATGCCATTTGTTCTTAGTTTCCATAAACATTTGTTGAAGTAATTACATTACTAACACTGATAGGAACTTAGGTTTCATTTCAGACAAAATTTTCATTTTCATACAAAAATGCATGAACCACTATTTTCTCCTTCCAGCACCTATTGGAAAACTTCTAAAGCACACACACACACATTCCCCAATGCCATTCTCTTTACTCCATACTGAGAAACTGAAGAGTAAGAGAAGTGAAAATTTCTCAGCCCTGAAAACCGAGCTATCCTTGTTAGCTCACTCGAGCTTGTAGCCACATTTGCAATGATGTTTGCTTAGTAATCTGACAAGTGAGAAGGAGGAAAGAAAGTGTCAAGATTCAAGTATTTGAGATGAAGGAAAAAGATACCCTCACTATTACTGTTTAGAGAGCATATATTTTGCTTCCAAAGGACAAGTGTTTAAAAATTCAGTGGAACTCAAATAACTTACTGTCTCACACACAGCTACAAACTGTATGCTTTTCCTTTCTTTCAGAGTACAGAGAGCAAGAGTTAAAAAGCCCAACAGAAATAAAATTATGTTATTTTCTATATTATAAGGTGCATTGCTTCCTGATATCTCATTTGATTTGTCCATTTCTATCCTACAAAACAACTATACTTATAATATTTTACTGCCAGACCTTTGTTTCTGAGCACCGTTCCTTCTATTACTGACGAGCCTAAATACGGCGATTTCTTGCAGCTCAGCATCCCCTGCATTCCAGCTTTTACAGACCATGCTAGCAGCAATTTAAGGCAAATTGCCCTCCTTGGCATCTCCAGGGCAGTGACAGCTGTCACAGGTTGCTCTGGCAGCACCAGCAGAGGGGAGGCTCAGGGGTGATGCAGGAGTACAGGAGTGGCTTTGGTGCAGCCCCACAGGAGCCCAGCAGCACACGGGGGTGGGGACAAGACAAACCCCATGGTTTAGTCACTCCTCCTTCACCTCCAGTACAGGTAAACACAAAATTATAGTCACACTATAAAAGGCTTTGTCTCAGAAGAACAGAGACTAAGATAAAATAGTTTTAATTTGCAGTTTTTCTCTTTCAAAACTGTGCCAGCATTTTTCACTAAAAACCCCTCAGAATATTAACTGATAGTTTATCCAAACAAAATCAATAACTATTAAGACCAAATTACAAAATAAACTTAAGGGCAAATAGAAAAGTAATCTTTCGTGATGTATTTCTCTACTTTTTTGTATTTGTTCTCATTTTTATAAACAGTGACTTGTAGTAAGCTGCTGATACTCATTTTCTGTTTTTCTCTTATTATAGCTTGTCTTGCAAAAATGAAGGACAAGTGTATACTGTACCTTGTTTTACCTGTAAGGAACACACACCTGACAAAAGGCAATCTTCACATCCAGAGTAGGTTCACCAAAATAATACAAGAAATGGCGGCTCATAAATACCTGCAATTAAAGAAAAGCAGACATAGAAATCTTGTCTGGCTGCTGATGTGCAAGCACAATGCAGCTCTGACTTCATGTGGACTCTAAAACCAACCTGATTTGTTACCCGGCTTGTGAAAACCAGAAATGTTGTAACACTGAAATGTAAAAAAGCTTTGAATTCTTCCCAACCTCTGCCAAGGCCCCAAACATGACTTGGTTACATCTAGAAAACCTCACAGTAACTGGTGCCATTAATGCAAAGTTTATCATGTCACATGCATATTCCTACACCACCAACAAAAAATCAGGCCAATAATGTTCTAAACAAGGTGGGAATAGGAGACATTTGCTAATATGGGGAGGAAAAAACAAGCCCTAAACTGACAAGTATTAGGAAAATTACAGAAGTGGAAAGATTGGTTACAACCCTGTATAAATTCATCCACTTTGTGAGCACCCCATGTAGTTTTGGTGCTGGTCTTAACATTCTGCCACTAGAAAAGCTCCAGAAAAGGGCAGCAAGAAGGGTCCAAAGCACAAAGAGATCCCTTACATGAAATAACTGGGGAGATTTTTTAGCCTAGCAAAGGACTGTCTGAGTGGAAATATGCTGGGGATACATAAAATGAGTGGCACACTGAAAAATGCAAAGGAAAACACCCTTCCATTTTTGTTCAAATGCAGTTTTGATTTAGTTCCCCAGCACCACATGCAGCCCTGCCTAACCAGTCCTGGCCTAGCTGCACTCCCTGGCACACCAGGGACAAACAGCAACGTTAGGGACAGGCAGCTCTGCCTCCAGGCTTTGGGGCACACCCAATTCCTCTGCATAGCTCCAAAAAACCACAGGAGACACAGCCAGACACACCAAGCAGAAACAAAAATCTGCTAACAGGGCAATGAAAAAACAGCAACTTTAGCTAAAATGAGAAAATTATATAGAACTTCATGTTCTTCTGTTAAATATAAGCTCGTTGTAAAGACTTAAAAATTAAAACAAAACAACCATACAACCATCACTCCATAAAGATAAGGTTATGATTCTGAAACACTGTGTAGCTGCTTATGGCACTTGTCTTCAGTAGGAACAACTCCTTAACTTCAAGTGTAAATGGCAATAAATAAGACTTAATTTGGAGTAATTTCAACTCACACCAATTGATCAGGAGTAAAGAAACTACAAGGAAGTATTCACCAATACTTGCCTACTTCAATGCATCATGTGCTCCCACGTGTTTAATTTTTAATGAAGGAATATATGAATAATCTTATTATGAGAGCAAGTTTATGACCTTTTTTGCATCATGTTACAGTGTCTGAGATTGCTTTCTCACTGCCCATGGAGTCATTACCAGAGTCTCATATCCCACAGAGGGTTTATAATAGTTTATATAAAACAAAAAAGAAGAAAGGCTTTTAACATTAGACATATTGCCAATGATTTCTGGAAAGCCAGCAGGTAATTACACTGCATTTCACTGCTGTAATAATCAATGACTGAAATGTCAATAACTATGACATACCACGCTCAAGACAGAGCTCAGTGGTGGAAAGTGAAGAAAGGAAGAGAAGGGAATTGGGGATTTGGTTTCTCCCTGGATTTCTGCAAGGGTCTATTGAGAAGACATCCTTTGCATTAGGTCTGCACTACCAGTCACACCCAGCTCCTCAGGGTCCACAGGAATTACTGGCACTGTGAGCAGTCACCCTGGGCAGAACAACAGACTGCTGAGTTTATGAACTGGAACACATTCTAGAATTTGTGATGCTGTCCTTGTGTGCAGTTAATGCTTATAAAGTAATAGAAGGACGATCTGTTTTAACGGCCTGGATCAATACTCAAATTCTCTGTACATGAGACACAAATGAATCACTGCAGAGCTGAGCTCCTCCAGTTGTACAAGAGGAATGAATTCCACCTTCCCATGGCACACAAAGGTGTACCCAGGAAAAAACAGACTTGGGTTCATGTTTGGAAGTGTTTACTGAATTCATACAAAGTTCCCATCCATGCCCTGTAAGTAATCACACACGTATGTAACTTCTAATTCCCTCAGGCAGAAAACAGATTTCCACTCGGCAGCACAGATCCCTTGATCATGCCTGCTCTGGGGTGAGCTGACACCACATCACTGGAGATGTTTAAGAAGTGTCAGAATAAAGAACTGGCCTGATGCTGAGATAATTGTGTTACAACACACAGCAGTTATGAAACAAGAAGCTACTGAGACAAGCAGCATCACTCACCAGGGACTGCAGCTTTATGTGAGAGCACAACATCCAGTATTTCTTTACCCCATTTCTGACACTTTACCTGTTCCATATTGAGTGAAATCACCCAAGGGGGGAAGAACTGGGAGAACAGAGCATTGCTGATAGAATGAAATACTCTGGAAGCCAGAGACTACAGTAGCATCACAGAGAGAAAACCTGTCTGTGAAACACCAAAGCCACAGTGGGATCCCAAATCTTCATCATGATCAAGGCATCTGTGTGCCAGAATCCATAAAAACATACAAGATTCAGCAGCAAACACATGATCTACTTTCAGGCAAAACAAAACTAGGAGGCACTAAAATCAGGAGGACGAAAGCAGCCATGAAGGCAAGATGAAGAAAATCCTAAAAATCCTCTGGGCTGTGCAGTGTGCCTGGATCCTCTACCCAGCCTGCTGCTCTGCCATCCCTTCTCCACTCCACTCCTTCCTTATGGAAAGCTGTTCTTCAAAACAGAATGCGGACTAAAGACAGGCCCAAATTTCAGGCATGAACTTCTCTTTACCTGCAGTACTCCTATCAAATTTTCCTTTTCTGTACAGGGACTTTTTACTTTTAATAATGGTTATCTGTCTCTCCAGGGGTCAGGAGGATTATCTAATTATTATTCAAACAGCTCTTTGAAGACTGAACGGATTAAATCAACACTATTAGTATAATTACTGAGAGCAGAGAAGAAACCATGGAATGAGAGCAGTTCAAGCAGACCAGAAAACCAACAGCAGCTCTCAAATACAGCCTCCTGCAGCAAACCTCCCTGCTAGTCCTAGAATTCCTTCCTCACCCTCGGTGCTGTATGACACTGGTACCCAGGGAATGTCTGGGCAGTTTGGCCCAGCCAGATGAGATCTGCTGGCCCAGGAGTGTTTTCTATGCAGGCTGCAGTGCCCTTTGGTGAGTGGCTCCTGGATGATGAGGCTGTGTTTGCCTCCAGCCTGAGGGGCCCGAGCTGCTGCCCTGCTGCTCCAAGGAGAGCCCAGCGCTTGCACCCACCACGCTGAGCTTTGATCTGGAAAAGGCATCACAGACCCTTTCTTTAGAGAAAATGCCCTCACGGGGGTTTCTCATCCCTGCATCTCCTTGTGCCCAATGGGCAGTACCTCCCCTGTCACAGGATGCTTAAAGAGGGCCTGTCAATCCTCAGGAGAGTTCCATGAACCCTTCTGACTCAGAGAGGAAGGAGGCAGCTCCCTGCTGCCCTGCTGCTCTCCTCACCCCAGCCCAGGCAGGCAGGGCTGCTCACCCCACTGCACAACGTCTGTGCCACAGGCAAGGTGCTGCAGCACATTAATTAGTCAGAGCTTGTAACGATCTTGTCATCATCTAACACCATCTTTTCATTTGCAGCTGGATATCCTCACTCCCTGAATAAATCCTAGCCACTTCCTAGAGCAGTAAAATCAACCTGTGATGTTGGAAGCAGCTCTGAATTTGCACAGAATGAACCTGGAGTGGTAAGTGTGCAAGACCATGGCTACTACTGTAAGGAAAAAACAACAAAAGAAAAGCTAATTGGAAAGAGATGAGCCCAGTAAAACATTGCCTGCCTCATGTAAGATAACCCTTACCACAATGGTGAAAGCAAGATGTATTTTGCCTGGTTTGGGCTCTTGATTTTAATCTGCTTTCTCTTTCTGAGGAAAAAAGAAAAAGATAAAAAATTGAGGTAACTGTCTCAGCACAGCTGAACAAAAAATACTGCCCTCTCAGAAATTTGTTTCTTTATTAAAAAAATAAAATCAATATAAAGCTATCCTTAGATAAATGTCAGTGGCAAAGCTGCCTGAAGGCATGTACTGAATCACATCAAAACTATTTTTAATACACTCCCAAGTCAACCTCCAAACCTAATCCAAATTCAGTTACATTTGCCTTCAACACAGATGTCCCTGGCCCTTTATGACTAGTGAAAATTACCTATATTTTATGGAATACATAGAGAAAAACAATTACTGTCTGCATCAATCAGCATCAAGAAAATTATTAGATTAGGATAAAACATATATATTAAGTTCGAATGCTTTGGAATTAATTTCTGATTAATTGAACTGTATGCCACTGGATCTCATCCTTACAAGCTGCTCTGTGACACGTTAACCATCCCATTAAAGAAGGGTGCTTGTAAAAAGAATTAATATCCCAGCCAAAAGCAAAATTCTAACTTTGGGACAGATGTATGAAAGGCCAGGGCACTTAGATCCTGTTTCAGGGAACCTTAATTTACCAATGTGGCACTGCAAGAAACAGCCGTTTCTCTCAGTTTCATTCAATTTAGGGGAAAAATTAACAGGTTTGGTCACTCAAGAGGAAAAAATTGTGCAACCAAAATAATATTTAGCCATGCTTTTACTTATTTGATAAAAATGTTATTACATTCTACCAATGCTCATCTTTCCTGTATCCCAGTGTGGATGATGGAGACATGGAAAGGTGTTTAGGACTGTGGAATAACTGCTCAGCTGCAACACCTTATTTATCATCACAGCTTTAACAGGGCTGTGTAACTGGTCACTGAACTGAGCCAGCAAATTCACACCTCAGGGTTTACTCAGGAGCAGAGCCAAAGCATCCCTCACCCTGGAAGGGACACCCACAATCCCAACTTCCTAATCAAAACAAGGACAGTGGCTTCATTCACTGTAAAGTCAGGGTGCTCAGTCCCTGCCTTGGTTTGTATTTACATATTAATACAGCAGCCACACAACTGAAAACACTCTAAAATGTAAGGAGCTTAGTTATGGAGTGCAAGGCTGCGGTCCAGGAGCAGATTACACTGTAAACTCTGCAGCTACAAGCCAGCTTATTTCTCAAACAACTAAAATACAGATTCATTTGCTTCTGAAAAGCTTTTCCCCCTTCCAAGCTTTAACATTTGCAAATTTTAATTACTCCCCTAATAAAACACTACTAGAACAACTCATCTCCAGGATGCAAGCAGGATTTATCACAAAATCTCGGCAAGCTGTTAATATCAAACAGAAGTTACATATTGTTTTACAAAACACACAAGATATTTTGATACTTTCTGGCTTCTTTTGATTAAAACCCTAAATATATGAGAAAAAAAAAAATCTTAAAGGAGTAAGAAGGTACCGTGTGTTTCCAGTGATCATGAACAGGCTGGGAGGAACAGCCTGTTCTGCTGGGCTGCAGCCACTCACCTGTGCTGCTGCTCCTCAGAACTTGTCATGCTAATGAGAATGGCCAAAGAAAGAAGCACCCCTTTGATTTGGGCAGGTACAAACCCAGCAACAGGGGGTGTTTCCTATCTCCAGTCTATCTGCAGATAATGCTGGGTTAAACTTCTCCAAAGCATAAGGGATGATAATGATAATCATTTATGCACTGCACACAGTTAAAATTCCAAAGTATCTCCCAACAATGGGAGAGGAACTATTTAAAGAAAGCATGTCTGCTGCTGCCAAGGGGAGTTTCTGCAAGTGCCATTTGCTTTTCTGTATGCAAAACAGAAATACAGCAGGTGATTAATGCAGAAATACAGAATGATGAAGGCTGTTGTTAGCTCCCTGTGGTACAGATAACTGCAAACCAGCACACAGGAAAAAATTTACAGTTTTGTGAACTTAGACTGGACAGGCAAGGAGGGATCAAAACCAAGTCATGTTCCTTTTAGGTTCTTATATAAAAGTAAAACAAGTAAAAGCATGTTAAACACAAAAGGTAATTGCCACAAGAAAGTAATTTCTTCTCTTTGGTTCTCTTTGTTCTGCAGCATCGGAACAAAGTGACTTTGATAAAGTCAGGGATAGGAATTTCTTCACTGAGGAAAAAAGGAGCCGAAGAGGCAAAGTCTGCAATTTTGTAGACAAACCATTTGGGAAAAGAAAAAGCAGAAACCAAAATTGGCTATTCCATAATTCCTCCCTCCCCACTGCCTCCAAGACACAGGGACACTGGCTCGTACATCTTTGTGAGTGCAGGGACAGTCTCCTGCCATGGGTAAACAACAATTTGGGATTGATTTTGCAGGCGGAGGCCCAGCCCTGAGCAAAGCTGTCTGATGACAGCAGAGCTGAGGCACAGGCGCTTCACACACACAGGTGGCTCTGCCTCTCCTGTGCTTGCATTGCTGAGGAGACTTTTCAGAAATACTTGACTCTGCTGAAGAGCAAATGTTCAGAGACAAGGATAAAAGGCTTTCAAAATCTGCACACACCTCTTGGTCCAACACCTCATAGAAATCAAGGTTTTCACAGGTACTGAATGTAACTCAAACATGGCATGATGTTAGAAACTCTGTTCCTCCCTGTATCCCAGCCCCTCTAAGAGCTGGGAGAAGGGACAAACAGCTTTGTGCACACAAGGTATCAGATCAGTGCCACAATAATCACACCCTTTCCATGAGTTCATAATGCTCATGGCCACCTGGGGAAGAGCAAGCTCCCAAGGGAGCCATAAACCCAAATGCCCTTTTGTACAATTGTTGCAGTACGCTCATCACAGCCTAACACAAACGTTCCACAAGCACGTAACATCTCCTGTAGCCCCCTTATTTTACCCTCTGTTTTCAGCAGTAATGAGGTGACCTTAGATCCTTACCAGGGACAGGGCAGTCTGCCAGTGAGGTTTTACATTTTGTCCAGGTGACAGACGTGTGACTGCTCTGGGTCCTTCCTGGGGAGAGCTGCAGGTCTGGGGAGCGCTGCTCAGCAACTGCGGCCTGCCGGAGATTCACCTCTGTCCCAGCGGCAGACAGCTGTCAAAGGAGGCAAGCACAGGCAGCGTTAGGGGAGCTGAGCTGGCCTGGTTTGGGACAGCCAGCTCATTTTGGGACTGTCTGCTCCATTTCCCATGCTCCAAGTCCAACAGCACAGACACCAAAGGCCCATTTTCTCTCATTAGAGCAGCTGGGTTTTATTAAACCCTCTGCAGCTTTTTTGAGGTCAGTCCTTTCATGTGCAGCCTGTTAGATTAGAAAGCCTGGAAGTCACTGTGATGCCTTGTGATTGTCAGATGCTGTGATACCTGTCCATGGCAGGGAACATTTCTGTTGCTATGGACCTTCAGGAACAGAGAACTCTTCAAAAGGCAAATAAACAAGAAACACATTATTCCTTAAGTGTGCCATTACACAAGTGTAAGGAGTCCTCATCCTGCATCTTCTTTTTGCACATACTTGAAGGCTTGTGTGAAAAGGACAACTCCTGATTGGAGAAATAAAGAAACTTTCTGGGGAGAGGTAAATTAAAACAACCAAAACATCACTGTTGAAGTAATCAGGAGTAGAAATTTAAGGGAGGAAATCAATAAAACCATATCAGCTGCATATATCTGTGAGGAGAGGATACATTAGGAAGATGTATTGCTGTCCACTCTTTAAGAATAATACTGACACTTCAATTTCTACCAAACTCATGAAATTCAAGAGCTGTTTACCAACCTACCTGCCAGCTATACATTTCCATCTCTCTCTTTTGCCTTGCTGTCCTGAGCAACTGCAGGTCTCATAACTATGGAATGGGGAGGGAGGACAAGGGCAATCAATAGCCTTGCAGCTTCTCCCATTCACTCATCCCACAGGATGCTTAAATGTCATTTTCATGGACGACTTGGCAAAACACACTCAGACCATCACAGGGCACATTTCCCTCCAGGTGTCCTCAGGTTCCTACAAAGGCTTGCACTGTGTGCCACATCGATTTAGGATACAAACTTCAAAAGGAGCAAACAGCTGCTGGGGGCCTTTAAGACACCCTTAAATGATAGTGAAAAACAGGATAAAAACAGGAAACTTTCTGCACAGTCATGCACGAGTAAGCCCATGCCACAAACCACTCTGCAAAGTCAAGGGTAGAAGATCAATAACCTTTCCTTTTTTTTCCACTTTGCATGTGATTTAGGTTAGATTCTGATATTCCTGATAACAGTGCTATAAAAAACACTGCCAAGGAAGACACCAGTAAATTATCCAATCTATATTCCTGCCCGACAGCAGGATCAACTGTAATTATTTCTGACAGATATTTTCATAACTTGTTCTTCACAATGAAATATGCCCTTGCAATCTACATTACAGTCAGTGGAGAATTCCTGTTTACAAAGAATAAAATCCATAGCATCAGAAGAAGAGTGCTCAACAGTACACAAGGCTCACAAAGACATGTAAGAATTCAGAGCAAGTTTATATACCAATTTAATTGCTGGTAGAAAGGTTAATCGGGGTTATGACCACTCCCATGATGTTTTCCTCCAGAAAGTTTGAGAGTTTTATCTGTTAATGAAGAGCCTGTGTGTTTAGTATCCTCTTGTGTGTCTGCTGCTTCACACATGCCAAATATCATCTTGAACAGGCACTGCATTTGAATTACTATAATCTGATGAAACAGGTCTGATCAGCCTGACTGGAGGAGCTCAATGAAATTTTATTATTTGCCTCTGTTTCTTTTACAGTGTGCATTATTATAATTGTAGCTCTTTTTTCTCTGTACAATCCAAACAATGCCCAAAAGCTGCTCAACTAAAATGGCAGTGGTTGACTTTGAACAGAAGGATACAAAGATACCCTCAGAGATGCTGATCCCATTTCCCCACCCCATTTTCATCCACACAGGCATTGCAGGCAGGCACCATGAAATCAGTGCTGCTCACCTACCTACCCCAGCACTGCCAAACACTCAAAGGCCATCCCACCACACTCAGCTGTGCCACTTGGATAGGAGCTCTCCATATGCAACCAAGATCACAAGAAATGCAGGCCTGAAGGACAGATCTGCCAACTGTAAGGCAATCACATTGTTTTCTTCAGCCAAGAATTTTATTTTAGATTGCACTCAGTAAAAGAAGGCAGGTCAGTCAAAAATATAACTGGTTGACCTAGAAACCACGCACCATAGTCAGTTATTTTTACATCTCTTTCCATGGGTTTATGCTCCTGGACAAAACTTAACTCGTAAGTGTTCTTACAGTTGGCACACTTGGACAAAAATCCCTCTGCATGAAACATTCAATGGGCAGTGCTTATAGTGTGTGCAGCATCTTCTGCCTCAAAGTACCTCAAGATGCACTTTCACTAGTTAAAAAAAAAATAGAAGAGCTTTTCATTTTCATTTCAGGAATCCCAGGTTAGAATGGCTGGAGAGAGCTCTGTCTCAGCAATTCCAGCCGGCCCCTCCATCAGCCCAACGCGCCGTGACAGCTTTCACAGCGCATCACCTCCCCTGAGCACCGACGCTGCTTCCCGGGGACTGCCCGAGGCTGGCACAGCCCCAGCCTGGGAAACACGGGAGGGCACCGCAGCACCGCCCTGCTCAGACAGAGAGCTTTGTGAGGGAATACACCCGCTCGGGGAATACACCCGCTCTGGGAAATACACCCACTCTTTGGCAAAAATCAAACAGTCACAGCCACCAGAGTCACCCAGTTCAGCACACACAGCAGAACCTTTGGTGGGAACACTGAGCAGCAGCAATTGGTGCTCCAGCCCCGCTGCCACCAGTGGCCAGTGGACACCAGCAGCTCTGCAGAGCCACCACAGCCAAAAGGACAGGACTGTGCCCCCCTGAGCTGCCATCCAAATGGCAATAAGCTGTGCAACAGCAAAAACAAACCTGAGACAGACAGTGACAACAGCAAAAAGCTGAACTGCAACTCAGCTGAATCAACGATAGATAAATACACTTTGTTTTTAATGCCTAATTATTATACAGGTGTTATTGCTGTTAATGACACCAACTCCTACTTCTGCCACGATGACCAGGAAGACAGGGCAGTGCTTTCCTGAGAAAACAGGGGACCTCTCCTGAGGAAATGGACCTTTCAGGTGTTGTAACACCAAAACACAACCATAAACCACAAATACAGTGAAATATAAGGTAAATTATGAGTGTTCCCATACTGAGTACTGTTAAGCTCTCAGTGAAATGGCAGACAAGAAAAAAAGAAGGTTTTTTTTAAAAAAAGGAACCCTTTCTTCCAGAAAACAACAGAAAAGGTAAATAATTTTTTGTTTGGTCGGTTCGGTTTTTTTTTCCAAGAAAAAGCCTCTTCAAGGTCTACTATCAGTGAAGAAAATCAATTTTTAAAATTAAAGAAAGCAAGCAGAAGAATTCTTTAGAGGTCCCTATATCCCCCTCCCCATCTCTTAAACCTGCATCCCTAATTCCCAAATCCTGCACTTCTTTTCTTGCAATGTTTCTTATGGTGCTTCTTCTAACATACTTCTCTCTGTGTGTTTCTATTAAAGCCAATGACACAGCATTTTTATTTTAAGCAGTTTTCCACCCCCTTGCGTTTCTATGAACTATAAAGGAACTTGTGGAGCCACACAATGTGAAACTGTTAAAATTGTCTATTTTGGGCAAGCTGATGTGTCAACAAATTTATGTACACTAGAAAACTTCCTGGAAAATGCCTCTATAATCTTTGGGAGAAAAAATACTATCCTGTCATCTAATTACTGGGTGTATGTAGAGGACAATAACCCTCTTTTTAATTCTGCTTAAAGATCACTTTCTGTCTCCTTGATGGCTGCAGCTTTTTCTAGCCTGCTACCTCTTTTCAGAACACCTGATTGGTGATAATTTCAGTTTGCTGCAGCACAGGAGACTGAGGAATGTTCATTCAAACTACAAGTTCTGTACCCCCCCTGTTCCCACGTGAGCTTTCTTTTTAGATCCTGTCTCTGCTGCTCTGTGATTAGAAACTTCCAGCCACAATCACATTCAACAAGCACCACTGTGCTCACTGAGTTTCACCAGCTTTCTGCCCATCCATGACCCCCATTAATGAGTGAAACCTAATCAAGGTTTCATTTAATGACTCACTTCAATAATGCCAGCTGTGAAATGTAGGTTCCAACTTAGTCTTTTAATAATTTTGTACACAATAGACGCCTTAGAGGAAAAGGGGTCCATCCTGACCCCTGCAGTCCACCCCTCTCCACAGAAACCTGGCATGCCCACACCACAGCCCATTTCCCTGGAGCTGGCTCTCATGCAGCTGCATTCTTTTTGCAGCAATCTGGACAGATAACCAATGCCCATTTCCTGCTGGGCGTTGCACATCTTTGTCCTTCAAGCTTGTATTTGTCTCCCATTGTCCCTACCACAAACCCCAGAGCAAAGAGCAGTCACAAGCCTGCAGTTGTCACAATCCTATAATTTGTCAAAAGCAGTGAAAGCACAATTCTGTATAAGTAGGAAAAAAATGAACTGGACTTCTTTCAGTGAACTGTTCGTCCTTCAACTTTCCAACAATCTGGGCACTGAATTGAAAGATATCTTTAACAGCTTGAAGAACTGACACTAGAGTAAAAAAATCTGAGTCACCAGGCAAGGAAAGCCACAATTCCACGTGACTATTAGAAAAAAGGAACGATCAAAAGTAAGAAGCTATAAACTTGTTCCAAAAAAAGTGAATTCTCTTCTGCTCCCAGCCAGAGGTTATCAAAACCACTTTGAAAAGCTCCTGCATGTTGCCAAGTAAATTTTAAATTGCAGCTGCTGACCCAAATCACTAAAAACTACAAAGCAATAAGGGAAGCCTTCCAGGAATTATTTAATCACATGGAATTTTATCTACAGTCACACCCTTTCTCTGGGATGCACAGCAAGTTGAGCCCTCCTTTGTGTCTGCTTTCTGGAACTGGAGTTCACTGGAGCAGAAATTCCCTTTACACTTGTGTCTTGTGCAGCTCAGATAATGCCACCAGAATTCTGCAAACACAGCACTGCAGCAGAACCTCAGCACTAAGCAGCTGACTGCCAAAGGGACTTCTTAAACTCAAAACTTTGTTTCTAGAACATGGGACCTTTTCAGAGCCTTAAACTGATAAAAACTTAAAGCAGCACTTCTCTACCTCTCCTTGTTTAGGGAAATAACACATCTGATATAAACAAGCTTTTTTTTTGGCCCTCTCCCCAGTGTTTAGGAATTTTAGGGCAATTCAAGGCTGGCTGATTTGTTCTTCCACTCTTTTACAATATTGCATGCAGCTATTCAAAGGCAATCTAATCAGGAGAAAAATAAAAAGGGAACTCAACACCCTTTTCTACACCTCATACCTGCTGGAAAACCAATGGGTTTTACTGGCAAACCAAAACAATGTATGAGCCCAGACTGCATGGAGAGGATCAACCTTTCAGGTTCCGTAAGGAGGAAAAAAGAGACCACTTGGTATGAAAAAACATCAGGAAGGAAGAAGTTTTACTGTCTATGTCTGTAACACCCTTATCCCATGTGAGTAATTTAATGGAGGTGAGGACAGTAAAGTCTATGATACCTTTGTATTGCCAGGACAGAATAATGTGAGCAGAGCATAGCCTTAATCTGGACAAAGAAATATGAAACCATTGCAAATACAGGAAAATCTCTAAATAAAAGCACAGCTTACAGATGAATGAGTATATTAAAATCGACAGTAAATTTATCCAAATTTATCTTAGTAAGCTTTGCCACAAATTCCACTGCATTAAAAAAACCAAAAAGCACTGATAGTGAAATAAATCAAAATTATTTAAATTAATACAGACTCTATGACATTTTCTATTTCATCTTCCTATGGGCATTATCCTGCAAAATATTATTTCCAGAACATTAGCTAACATCTGCACCTAGTACTGAGAGTTAGAAATTGGAAGAATTAGCAGAGTTAGGAATTATTTCTCACAATAGGAATATATTTAAATGCAGATGTCAGATAAGGTAGATCTGGCATGTATGATGTGAGTGAGTTAACCTGTTAAGGAAAATGCAAATGGAGCAACAAAATGCAATTACACCTTCAATCACTCCTTATGTGTGAAATACAGCCTACGACAAAGACCTTCTACAAACAGATGCATTTTGAAAAGATGACACACTGGAGGAAATAAAGTACAGTAGGATAAACAGCTTGAAATATAACTGACCCAGCCTTAGCACCTTCCTTAACAGAACTCAGCACGTTCAGAGATTAAATGATCCAACAATCAGGTGAGGCTGCTTTTACCTGCATGTAAAAATTCCAGTAACCTGGGACTCCCCAGATCATTGGTTGAAGTTATTATTTGACACCCATTTCTCAAAAAGGCTTTTCTATCCACAGTAAATGAGGCTGGAAATATCAAACATAAACCACAGCACCCACATGGATACTGAGAAGAGTCAGGTAACTCCATGAGGAGCTGCCAGGGCGCACGGAGAGTTCCAGAAGTGCAGAGGTGCGAGGGTGCTGCCATAGGGCAGTCCCAGGGCTCCTGTGCTCTCACAGCTCAGTCCCACTGCTGCCTGTGCTTTACCCACTCCGGACACAGGCAGGGGCAGGTTGTTATCAGCTGTGATTTTTGGGTTACTCGTGGGTAAGGCAGAGGCAATCTGAGCTAAGTCAGGGAGGCTTCCAGACAAAACCAGGGAGGAGGTTCTGATGCACTGTTCAATTTAGCAACTGTTGCCATGGAAATGTCTTTTTTACTGACTGCTGATGATTATCTCATGTTTGAAATGTGATTTATGCACATTCTATGCGAGAGCAGAGAAGCATATTTATATTTAAACCGTGGTTATTCCAAGATTAAAATGCAGTGTCCTCCGTGTACTTTTCAGAAATACATAAATTGCCAAGACAGATTATTAATCATGAAAATGTATTGGTCTTCTGCAGTACATAACCCAATTACCAGAGTAAAGCAGAAGCCCTTTCCAGATCCGAAATCAACAGGAACAGGAAACATAATGCAATTGCCATTTTCTTCCTCTTATCTTCCCACAGGAAAGGACAGGGAGCGAGCCAGGGAGACTCTGCTGCAGCAGCTGCCATTGTTATGAATTTAAAATGCACAGGCAGCACAAAGACATATTCAGCTTCCTGCTGCAGGATTTTTGTCAGTTTTCTTCATATTGGCCCTTGTGTCCAAAACTAGTTTTCAGAATCAACGTTTCTCTGCAAGTTTAAACACATTAATCTGCTTTGCACTGATATGTGCCTGATATTATCTGATATGTGCCTGCCAATTGTCTCTCATTCCACACGCTTTTCTCTGTTTCAGCCACATTATACAGACACTCCACAGGGATGATTCACTTATTTTTGTGTGTGTAAAGAAGCTGAGAGATGCCAAAAATGTCTACATTACTTCTGACAACCTCTTGAACTGGCCAGAAGTGAGGGTTTCTTTACCGCTTGCAAAAACAGACAGGGAATTAAATGAGCAAGGAGGATCAAAATGGGTGAAGACCAAAATATCTTCAAATGTAGGAAAAAAATGTTTCTAGCTGCAGACTCACAGAACAAAACACCAGGTCCTGTGAGGAAGTCCCAGCAGTCCCAGCAATTCTAACTAGACAAAAATTAGAGCTATTAAAAGCCCCTGCTTTAGGATGCAAAAAGCAACACATAATTGCAGAGCCTCAGAGAACTGAGACTTCGTGTATTGACCAGCCTGCACAAAAGCATTTTCAAGGTAAGGGAGGCAAGAACTGGAGCAGTTAAAGCAAACACAGAATAACAGGTCACACAAATCAAAAAGAGTCTGCAATTGCACAAAGCCACACAAAATATGATCAGTACTTGACGGACCAGCAAAAATGCAGAAAACTAAATGCCCCTTCTCCCATGCCAATAGAGTAAAATCAGCCATTCAAGACCTGCAATGGTTTGTTGAAGCCAGATGTGATCAAGCTGTTTTTGTGTGTAAGACCCCACAGCTGAGGAGTCAAAAGTCTCCAACTGCAGACAGGTTGCACCAAGGCAATGCAGGTTCTCATTGGGCTCCTGGTGTGAGTGGGGTCTCCTTTCTGAGCCACACTGGGAGAGGAGCCCTGCGAGTCCAACCAGCAGGAGGACTGGAGTTAACTGGGCTTTGTTCAGTGTGACAGCAATACTTCAACCTGACACATTTCAACCTTAGTACTGCAGCTGAAGTTCATCTACCACCCTGCATTTGAACAAGGGACTTTAAAAACCACCTGAATTTTAGTTTTGTGACATATCAGAGATCAGAGAACAGCTGGTAGTGAAATCCTCCATTTTGACAATAAGGCCACCCTTCAACTCTCCTCTCCTATTTTAATGTCAACTGGGTAAATACATAAAATTATAGGTAGCATGCATTATAGTCTTACCATAAACAGAAATCCAACACCAAAAAAGAGGTGATGACACAATTCCCAGAAATCTGATGAAGTACAGGAGTTCCTGAATAAGCCCCATTAATACAGCAATGGTTGAGTGACAGGCTCCATATGTGGGTGCAGGAATAGGCTCCTTGCAGTGGCAGAGCTGGTAAATGGAAGCACTCCCAGCTGAAGCCCACTCTGCATGAGCCTGGCCAAATTAAGAGAGACTCAGCAGGAATAGAATCCACCTCTACTCCAGTTATCTTAGCAAGGCTACAGAGAGACAGCGTTCCTCACTTCCACAGCAGACACTCAGTACAGCCACACTGCCAAAAACATACTTAGTCATCCACAGAGATACTGACAAATCGGACCAGAAAATCAACTGTCTGAAGCACACACTTTGAAGGAGCGGGGGAGAAGAAGAAAAAAAATGCTTTTGCATTCTTCTTATTTCTGGGAATTAAATTGAATAAGCTGACAAAGTATTTTTGCTAATGAACACAAAAACAACTGAAGGTGTTGCCAGCACTAATAGCTAATGACAGCATAAGAGCATCACTTCAGGCAGAGACTGAAGCCAGAGACAGCAAAGGCCCAAGCAGAAAATTTTAGGGTCAGTCCAGGTAAAATTCACTTTGTAATGAAAGAAGACAAATGCATGAGACACCCACTCTTAACTGACACAACCCAGCCAGAGAATTCAAAGCCCCTTCTAAACCCAAAATCGTAACGATTGTTCCAGAAGATCCAGTTGCAGGATGTGCCAGATAAAACCTGCATTGCCCACTGCAGGCACTGGTTCCTGACAGGGCATCAGGAGCAGCAGGACCAGCACTGCTGGGAGCACTGGGGCCGAGTCCCTCTCTGCTCACGACTGTGCCCACAGGATGCAGCCCCAGCACAGCCCCAGGGCAGGGTGAGCAGGGGGCACACCCACAGCACGCTGATTTATCCATCCCTAAAGAGCAGCAGCCACCAGCAGGACATTGCCCCACCATCCCCTGAGAGGCACCTCATCCCTGAGAGTCAGGAAACAAATTAACAGCTGGAAATGGGTGATGCATCCTCGCCTGGCAGAGGGACACTGACAGCTCCACCCAGGCTCTGCACCAAGAAACAGGCTCAGAGAGAAATGAAGACTGAGCTTTGACCAGTTAAGGGTTAATAATATCTGACACACATGGATGAGGATTAATCAGGGAGTTGTCAGGACTGTTATAATAATAGCTGTTTGAAATGCTGTTCAGTGGGAGGGATTCTAAAAATGAGAATACATTCACTTAATATATTGCAGAGCTTGCTTTAAAATTAATCATGAATAATCATTAGAAGGCTTCTGGTTGGAGGGAGGGAGTGTTTCACATGACCCAGATGCTGGCTGTACATCTCCACAGATGGGATTAGAGCTGTCTGGTAACCAATAATGAGAGCTCTGTCTCAGCCTCCTGCCTTTTATTTCACTCTTGGTCTAGCTGCAGTGCCAGTGGGAAAGTTCATCAATTTTAGCCAACAAACATGCTGATATTGCTGGGGTTGAATAAAACTGTGATGTACATGCAGCTGTGCATGTGGGAGGTTGTCAGGGACGTGCACTGGATTGAAGACTGAATTCTAACTGTGGAAACTTTTCCTGCTGTATTGCAGTTCTGTTCTCTGCATCCAAACATAATGCAGAAATGTTATTAGGGCTGTGCCTAATTTAAAGTACCTGGATAGTCTGATTAAGGCATCGTTCAACTGCTTAAAGTTGGATTTGTAAGGATGATTCAGCTGCTTAAAACTGAGTTATGCATACATATCCTGGTAAAGAGCTCTCTCTTTTTCATTCCTATGGGTAATACTGCATACAGAAATGCTGCTGATAGTAAAAAAAAAAAAAAAAAAACCAAACAAAAATGACAGAATGAAGCTGTTATGTTTTTCATAACAAAAATTCAGTTGTTAATGAAGCTGTCTCAATTTAAGGTGAAACAAAACTAGCTACAGGAAGCTAGAAAATAATGCAGAGGAAGACCCCAGATTTTTATTTTCTTCTATTTTGACTCCAGTACTCTGCTTACATTGCTTATTTGATTCCTTGTAAGACCTCCTAGAGACAGAGTAGATTCATTTCTATTCTACTGCTAACACTAACAATGCAGAAAGAGGATTATGTTATTTCCTATTAGAAAAAAATCTTCTTTATCATAGTTGTTCACTCCTAAAAATGAACCAAGAGACACCACTATTTCAGTTTTTTCCTCCTTCTGTTGTAGTCAGGTACCAACTGACTCATTGCCCCTTTAATCTGTGGGTAGGTATCAATATTCATTAATGCAACGCCTATTTAATAATTAATTTAAGGACAAATACTGCTTAGATATGGTAAGTACTTGAACTTCTAATATGCACCAAGGTTAAATACTTGTTAGAAATTCTTTATGTTCTCACATCTCAATTAACTCCCAGGAAAGAAAAAGAAGATTTTTCAGTCCTATCAGAAAGTTTTGCCTATAAATTTGTAATACTGAATGTACGACAGCCAGATTTCTGTATGCTATAGAACAATGCACATCCATTGTTCTGTCCAACACATTCCTATGGCCTTTGCAACCCCAGGGCTGGCAGCTGCTGGTCAGTGTAAATGGCATTAAGGCCTGTGTTTGTGAACTTTACACATGCCACATGGGTACAGTGGTGATATCTGAAAAATACTAGCAACGCCAGAGTGTCATTTAAGTTAGAAGACAACAGCAGTCTTTGGCCACACTGAAATTCTCCATCTCCCCAAAAGGTGGGCTTTTAATTTCCATCCACTATTTATGACAGCTTGCGTCTATTTTTTTTTTTCCTTCTGAAGGAAGGGAAGTTTTCTATTTCTAGCCTGCTGCAGTCTGTGTTCCATTGAGGGGTCTGTAATTATTTAGTCGGCATTTCCTGCTGTGGTGCAGGTGAAGATGTATTTCTGGAAGTGGCAGCAAAGTCAGCTTTAATTCAGTCTGCTTTTACTCCATTAGTTTTCTAAATGCATCTTGACAATCTCCCACCAATCAACTTCCCAAAGGAAAGGCAGTTTTCCCTCTGCAAAGGTGCAACTGACCCTGGACTGCTTTCTTTCTCTGTTTGCACACATTATTGAGAGGTTACATTCCAAGTCTTTGCTTGGAGGAGACTGGACAAAGTCCCAGGAGCTGAGGTATCACACAAGGTCCTTCAGATGCAGCCTGGGCTGGGCATT
Organism: Cisticola juncidis; assembly: GCA_013400215.1. Taxonomy (NCBI): domain Eukaryota; kingdom Metazoa; phylum Chordata; class Aves; order Passeriformes; family Cisticolidae; genus Cisticola; species Cisticola juncidis. The sequence goes on along the minus strand of VXBR01003158.1, from coordinate 335,937 downwards.
TTCAAGGGCTGGGTGTGAGTCCTGTGCCCAGGCAGGGTTCAGGATTTATGTTTGAACACGTGAGCTGTGCAGTAACAGCCTGAGCAGCTGCTCTGCCCAGAGGGGTTCGTGGGCTGCCCCTGTGTCACCCAGCCCAGGAGGTGCCCAGGGCAGCAGAGAGCACTGAGAGCTCCCCCCTTGCCCGGGGATGCTCCACAGACCCCTCTTTCCCACCAGACTCTCACACCACGTTCTCTGCCACAGAAATGCCTGTTATTTGGAGATTTTCATCTCCATTAAGCATTGCTGAGATAGGTTTGTTGTTACTAAGCCTCAACACTCAAGGATCTGCCCTGATATCTGCACTTTAACACTGAGGTTCACAGAGCTGTAAGAGCCTCCAGGAGGGGCCCCTTGCAGGATTTGTCACTTCAGACTAAATCACTTTTACCCTCAATTATGTTTACCCAACTATAAAAAAGGGGCAATAATTCTTATTTTTCAAAGATGATATGAGGCTTATTAATGCTTGTTTAAGTGCTTTGTTATGCTTGAATGGAAAAGGAAATTATTATTATAATTTTAAGTGACGCTTAATTATAAAACTGTTAACATAAGCGCATTAGAAAAATGAATTCTGAATCACAAGCCAGCAATTGCTCGTTCTTAAAGCAGTGTGAGATGATTTTATATGCATCTTGCTATCCCTAATCCCCTCCTCTCTAAATCCTACATTTGTTTTCCATATTGCAGCTAAGAAGAGGCAAGATGCAAATTAAATTTAGTGTTGAATCAATCAAGAAACAGTACCTAGTAACATATTTGGTGATCTGTCATCACTAGAAACCCAATTAAATAAAAATAAAAATAGCCTCCATGCAAACCCATTCTGTTTGCTATATACTGAAATAAGCTACAGGTTGACTGTGGCTGGTACAACCCCTAACCTGGAAGCCAGGCTGAATGACCTCTCCTTGGAGGGCAGCTTAGAGCGGGGTGTCCTCAGCCAGGAGCAGGGGAGGCTCCCAGGGGCATTCTGCACCTAAAGGGGACACAGGGGAGTGGGAGCCTTTGGAGCTGGGGTACACACCCTTTTCACATGGGTGTACAGTGAGAGAACAAGGGGAATTGCCCTAAACTGAAGAAGGCAATTTAGATATCAGGAACAAACCCTTGATCCTGGGGTGAGGCACGGGCACAGGCTGCCACCAAACTGGGGGTGCCCCATCCCTGGAAGTCCCAGGCTGGATGGGGCTCTGAGCACCCTGGGCTATGGGAGGTGTCCCTGCCCAGGGCAGGGGGTGGAACTGGGTGATCTTTGAGGTCCCTTCCAACCCAAACCCTTCCATGATTTTAAGAAGATCAAGTCGCCAAGTTACCAAGATAACGTAAAACTTGCAATAAGATTCTTTCACAAATTTGCAAATCCTAGACAGTACAGTTCTTCCTTTAATCAAACAACAATATGAAATCCTTTAAGTGGCTTGCTTAGAACACAACTTAGGACTTAAAAAAGAACATCACACTGAAGATTATACAGTTACTGTACAGAAAGAATTGAGCTTTTACAGAAATAATTTGCTTTTACCTGCCATAACGTATTTGTCAAAACAAAAATCACTTCAAATCATCACTCCCGAATCTTCTGCAAATGCATTCTATGAGTTTAAGCTCTGACACTTACCCAGTGTATACAAATAAAGGCAGAACTCTGGGATCATTTCCAAACAATAAACAGAAAGAAAAAAATCTCACTCCATTTCCTCCAACCCTGTCACCAATTTGTATTTCAGTGGCTCACTAGAAGAGGTAAATAAACACAAAATCTGTTTAGATAAGGCACTGCTCATAAAGTTTTCAAAAAGAGCATAAGTATTTGATGCTAGAATGAAGTGCTTTTGGAAAAGCTCCTCTAGAGCTGGGGCTGTGCTGCTCCCTGCCCAGAACTGCTGTGTTTGGGAATGCAAGGGGAGCTTCCCTTGGTCACAAAAACCAAGGACACCTCACTCTGGGAGGGGTGCATGGGTCAGTGCTGCGTGAAGCAACAACAACAAAAAACAAAACAAGGCAACAAAAAATCCCCAGCAACACAAAAACAACCCCAAAATGAATATCCAGCAAAAGCCAAGACTTGAGATGGAGACAGGCATAGAGTATTGTCCAGTGTTGAGCCAATACTGACCCAAACCAAACATCTGTACCAACTAACAGGATTTGAGCAGAACTGAAGGAGATATTAATTCTTCACTGATCCCCAACAAGGCTATTTAACCTAAACTGAATTCTGTTAAAAAAAAGTCTTAAAGAAAAGAGCTCTCCAGATTTTCAACAGGAGTTTAAGAAAACTGGTAACTGATTGCACTTGTTGCCTGGGCAGATTTGCTTGTCCTCCCAACCAACTCCAGTGACCAAGGCTTGCAGTCACATTAATGTCAGCAGGCTTTCTCTGCCCTCCGATGCAAACTCTCTTTGCAGTGCCCTGCACGTTTCTAGGCCGCAGGTTCTGCAAGCAGAGCACACTTGTCAGCTGCACTTGTCAGATGTTTAACAACCCTCCCTGGCCTGTGAAAGTCTCAGGGACAGAAATCGCAGGGTGTCACGCACAGCAAACAAAGCTGTGCCAGAGCTGCTGTGCTCTTGGTCCCACACCATCCTCACTTTCTCCTCTCCTTGCTTTTTAATCCTGCAGTCACAATACACCCCAACAGCAAGCACAGGACTCTGCAAACAAACACACTTACCATATGCAAGGACAAATCAATTCATTCACTGACTTACTTTAATTCTGAAAAGCCAGTTATGGTTTACTATGTATTCCATTTATTTAGAAAAACAAGCCAACCCAAAATGCAATGCTGATAATGCACTTTGCTAGACAATTAAGCCATAAAATTCTATAGCACCGAAAATAGCACAAAATACCACATGCACAAAGGGGCCAAGTTCTGTATCCTGAGGAAATAGCTTTGTATTCCATAAATTTACAGCATTTTATATCTTACAGAAAGAATTGCAGCCAACCCCAGCACTGAGGGTTTCCAGCCCCAATCACCATTATGTGTTATATGGAAGCCATCACTAAAAGGCTGATATTTAGCATGAAAAAAATAACTGAGGATAAAGACTAAGTGCAAAAACAGAAGTGCAATACCACTTTCTGATGGTAAATTTGAGCTATTTAATGGCAGCATCTGCTCTTTTTGATAAAGAGGCAGATGTATTTTGGGCCTCACCCTAAGTGAATGAAAATGAATACATTATTTACCAAAAAGCAGCTTTTTACATAAACCCATAATATCAAACCGACAATGAAAATCTTATTCATTCTGATGACTTACTAGCCTAGCAGAAGCTTTGAGGCCAAATATTTCTTTTTACTATAGGAACAAAGTGATTCTCTATGTGAATTTCATATTATCCATCTGCCAAATCACACAGTATTGGAGATGGAATACTGGCTTAAATATCTCTTGACACCATGTTTTATTTTCCTGCGTGGTAATAAAAACCAGAAAGTTTTATTAATGTAGAACCATGAAATGTACCAAGAGATACTCTAATACTATTCACCATGAATATAGATTAACATTTTAGGGTTTATGTTAGTTATATATTCATTAAAGTTACTGTAAACAATATCAGATGGAGGTGAAATAAACGTGAAAAAGCTCTCCATGGTTCAGGTATATTCAGCATCACAAAGCTCCTCGTTTGCTCATTAAGTGCAATGATGTAACAGACATAAATCCAACACAAGGACACAGTTAGACATAAGTCTTCCTTTGTTTAAAACTCGTTCTGTCTCTATCTGGCTGCTGAGCCAGTTACATTTACACATGCCTGTCCTTCAGAGCAGTGGCACACAGTCCTTCCAAACTGCAGCTCACTGCAGTTGGACACACAGATTCTCCTCACAAACAGAAGGCATTCACAGCACTCTCTCCCTCACATAACGCTCAGCTCCAAGTGGAAGCTCTGCACTAGAACATAAGGATCCAAAATAAATAACATAAATTTGAAGTGTCAAAAGCAAGTGCCTCACATGGGAAAAAAATCAGCAAGATAAATTCTGCAGAACAAAGGTACACCACTTTTTTGCTGCTTGTGCTCCCTCTTTCCCATCCAGAGACAAGGTGCCATGCGAAATAACTCAAACAGCCACTGATTTCTGGATTTACTGATTGAATAACGGAGCAACCCAAGCCAGGAAATCTATTTCTTTTCCAGCATGGCTGTTAAACAGTCTCATCACAACCAAGCTTTTCCAAGTACAAACTGGCTTGTCTGAACTTGCTCTATATCTTTATGCCTAATTTTTCTTTCAAAGTTGAATTTCTATGGTATTATCTCGAAGACATCCTTTAAACTTCTTTCAAGTTTTTAACATCACATTTACTTATCACCCTGAGCTGTAATAGACACAAAACAAACCTGCAGATCTAACCCAAAAATCATGCAGTTGCTCTTCTGGGCATTCCATACAGTATTTGAGCATCTGTTTGGGAAACATCCACCAAACCTTTCCAAGGACAGTTTCTAACACAGAGACTGCAAGATATGAAACTACAAAGCAACACAACTGAAGAAACTGAAAAGAAACAGGTGGTGGATGCAGAGGAGGAACAATGGTTTTGTCAGTAAGGCACAGAAATAAGAATCACTTTATTCTGGCATCTGTTTTTACTACAAGCAGGTTCTAAAGCAGAATCCTGGCACTTAGAATGCACAAGCACTGCACCGGAGCTGCAGCGTGCCCTCTCCCCGTGCCAACCTTCGGTCTGCCTCCAGTGCAGGGAGGATGGCAAGTGTGAGCAGGAGGCTGCGGGTGCACAGTGAGCTGGAATGACCTCTGGATAACCTCACTTTTCTGGGCAATCCTCCACTGTGCGTTTCTGCCTTTGTGCTTCCCCTTGTCTGCCACTCTCCACCCCAGCAGGGCTGGCTCAGGAGCAGGAACACCACACGCATGCCACCCCTGCTGCACGGCACTGACAACCCACACACCTTCGGCCTCCTCCACTCCCTTCACAGCTGGGAACGACTGCCCAGAGCCCGGAGCTGCTCTCCCAATGCCTCACAGCACGGCACTGTGCATCCCTGAGCCAGCCCCCCAAACCCTGTGCAGGGAGCAGGGGGCAGCAGCTGCTGCTGCCAGGTCTGTGTGTGTGCTCCTGTCCCAGAGCAGCCTCCCCAGCCCTCAGCACACACAGAGCAGAGGAAAGGCTGCCAGCACCACAATGTGCACTCAGTTCCCTGCTGGCAGACTGAGACGAGGAAAGGCACTCTGGATAAGGACAGCCCACAGAGAAACAGGCACAGAGACACCACACTGACCAGCCTTGAAGAGGAACAGGCAAAACCTTTTGCCCTGTGGCCACAAACCACTTCCCACCACTTTATATACTATGGGTTTGTATGCCAGGCCCATTACAGAGCTGAATTTACTGCTGACTTGGTCTCTTTTCCACCTTTTGCTGGCACCATTCCGGGTGTTTTTTGTTATTGATTTGGCATTTCCATTTATTCTTCTGCAGGGCACTAAAATTATTTTAATACAGCTCATAAGAATCACGCTGGAAAACTACTCAAAGGTTCAGAAGATATTTGTCTGACATTCTACTCCCACATTCCACAGCAATAGTCCTGGATATTCTCCATAAGGTTGGAAGAGGAGCCTGCCAAATCCTGAACTAGCCTGGCAGGTGGTTCAGAGCTATTTTTTCCACCAGGAGCTCAAAAAATACAGCAGACACAAATATTTCATGGGCTATATTCACAGGTCACGCCTGACACAGGAAAGCATTGAGCTCATAAATTAAGCTCACTCTTCTTCAGTAAGCTCAGGCTGACATGTGGCAGAACAAAAGCATCTGGTCCAGCAGTGTTCCAGAGCAAAACAGAACAACTGGAGATCCCTCAAAGACAGACACCAGGCACTTGAATGTTTCAGATAAATTTTGTTTTCACTTTTAAACATGCAAATAGCTTGACTTCTGCTGGGCCAGTTCAGCTACTGGGGGAATACAGCACAAGGTACGTCTGTGTCTTTACAAGCATTAGAAGTATCAAAACAAGGAGAGGGCCTGCACAGAGGGCATAAGCCCCAGATTTCAATCTGCATTTGCTACACACACGTTTACAGAGGTGCATGCCTAATTCCTATACAGACAAAGCTTTAAATCCATGCTAAAGGGTTGCATTAAATGCCTGAAGACACCTACAGACATTTTTCTTGAGCTGTAGCCTCACAACAAGACCTTCAAGTCCTTAATTTCTGTTAAATATATTTAACTAATTTTGCCTATTAATGCAGTGTCATCTGTGAGAAAACTTCTCAAGCAACTCTCTCCCTATGACATCTCTGAGCTCTTCTGACACAATTCATGTTTCTGAGAACCTGGTATTTGAGTGATGACACACCCTAAAACCTGAACTGGGAAGAACAGAGCGGGAGGAGGTGACTCAGGTGTGCACTGAACTCAGACCAACCTGAGCAGAGCCGTGGGTAAGTGAAACACCTCACACCAAATACCAGCAGCTGCAGCATTAAGATAGAGACACCTTGGTGACCTGGGGACAAGGGATCAAGTCACACTGCTCGTAGACAGCAGCACCACCAAAATTAGCACTGCACACACTACTAAATGCAAAATCACCAGGATTGGGAACTGTCATCAGCCAGCTTCTTAAGAGCAATTTTCTACTTACACAGCAATTTTAATGATGTTAATGGTGAGAGGAACTGAGCTGCCATGGCTATCAGCTAATTGCATTAACATGTACAAAACACCATAAAAATTTCATGCAATGTCTGCTTAGCAACCATTCATCATGGACATGGCAACAAAATCCTTTATTTGCAGCACTTCATCAACTGCCATAAATCATACACACTTTGCTGTTGCCAGCTTATTTAAAATTCTCATTGTCTGCAACTAGTGGGTTTTCTGGATGCTCCGAAACACAGAACTAAAGCAAAATAATACTATTTAAAAAAAATGGTTCCAGGCTTCGTTGTAAATTCAAAAGAAATTATCAGAGCCATAATTACTTATTATGTATGAAATATGAATTGAAATTATTAGCAGACTTAAGACAGTTAAAGCTAAAAAATACTTTTAAAAAGACTCTTTGATTTCATCACTGTTCTCACTATTTTCCTGTCCAAGGATAAAGAGATATATGCAAAAAAAATCTGTGACAACTCCCCACAATCTTCTTCAGTCATCTCAAAGAAAAACAAAGCAACCTTTCCTCTGCTCCCACACCAAATCAGAGATGGAAAACATTAGTTACAAAAATCGGTCCAAATTTGTGGATTTTGAAGTAGTGAAACAGATTTTGCCATTTTAAATAGTGCTCAGAACACTGCATGTGTAGGGTCTTTTTTTAAATTATTTTGCTATATTAACACTTTTTCTGAAAGCACATTTTGAATGTGCTCCATCTGATAACTGTGCAATGCAGAAATTATACACTTGGAAAACTCATTTTAAGATGACAGCATTATGTTAATGTGTACTAAAAATTACTACAAGTTGTATCTTTAATTTTCTCTGCTCCTCCCTCAAAAAAAACCAACAACAAAAAACAAAACAAAACAAAACAAAACAAAACAAAACAAAAAAACAAAAACAACAAAAAAAAACCCCCAAAAAAACACCAGCATGCACTTGGGCACTTGGGCATTAAGCCTCTTTTGGCATTTGGCTTAATTTTTGCCAAGAAGTGTGATTTAATGAAATAATGCATTGTTGACTCACCCAGCATGTGCTATGTCTCATCTATAGGAAATAGTTCAAAGCATCAACTTCATGCATGGGTTGCCATGGCTGACATTTGAGTCTGGCCTGCTGTTGTACAGGTTTCTAACACTAGCCCTAAACACAGAAAAAGAGAGAAATATTTGGGGTTTATTTTCCAAGTCTGATTGACACAGAAAATTTCAGAAAACTAAACTAACTTGGAATATCAATATCTGCTCGTCATATAACAAAGACTTTAGGTTTTCCTCTGATAATACCATAATGCATCCCGTTCAGGCAGTATCTGTACTATAAATTTCCTTTTTCCATACAAAGAAGAAAGGCAGGAGACTGAAAATAATGCAGAATGAAGTGCTGTTTAAATGGGAGAAGTGTGTCACAGTTATTCCCCCACCAGCAAAAAAAAAAAAAAGGAAAAAAAAATCAAGGCCTTTGTTCTCAAGAGCACATGTTAAAGACTGTTCAAATTGAAACAGATGGCACTAAAAAACCATAAAACTTATGTAAAATAATTATTTTTGTTTCTATACTAGCTACCTTTCTCAGGCCAGATCTTCAAAATTTATCTCTGGAATAAGGAAGAGCAGAGGCTTTACTGACAACATGTTGAGATATGGACACAGTCACCTGCCACCCATACCTGTGGATGGAAATCAGATTTGACTCATGACATTATTAACAGCTCTACCAACTGTGTGATATGGGTACATACAGGCATCAGGAAAGGTTAAAGTTACTGCTGTTTACTGAATTAGCACCCTCTGAAAAACAAATAAAGCATGTGACAAAAAAGTTCAACTGACAAAGCACATGCAGCCAGGGAACTCACAGATAACCTGGAAGGCTCTTCTGGCCGTCCAACTTTCACTGATTTTACCTCACAGAAGTGCTGAGAGTCCAGCACAGCCAAAGATTCGTGTTAGATCAGGTCTAACACCCCCAAATTCCCCAAGTCACTGCTGTGATGTGAGCAAGGGGTTGCACTCTCAGGCTCAGCAGCATCCTCTTGTTCTCAGTGCAGAACCTGCCTAAAAATACAACAGCTGCTTTTCCTTTTGCTTGCTGTGAGAAGACACTGCCCCGTGCTCCAGGCATGGTCAGGAAGGTCCTGGGGTACACAAAGCTCACAAATTCCCATCCTCTGTGTAGAAATGAGACAGATGGTACCACCAGCACCAGTGAGTTCATACACAGAAACTCCTACCAAAAATCTCACAGTATAAAAACCCAGTAAGACTGAAAGGTTTTGAGCCTTGAATCTCCTGCCCTTCTCTTTTAACAGCTAGCCAAGACTGATTCTGAAGCTCGCTAACAAAGCAGCAGCTGTCAGGCCAAACCACAGCAGAGCAGCTCAAGGACAGCTGTGCAGCTTTCACACGTGGACAGGGGACAAGGAAATCCCATCCCATCCCCTGCAGTGGTTTTGATTTCTACTTTAATCACTGCTGGTCCTTCTATGAGGGTTCATTTTCCTTGCAAGTAGCCTTCAAAATGCAAGAATCATAGAAAAGGAACAGTAAGTGTGTAAGAATCAAATGCAGAATATGAGCACTGAAAGCCAGAATTTATATATATATATATATTCAGTATTGTAGTCCAGTGAAGACTCTCTCCTTTGCTCCTGATGATACAACAGAGCAGCAACTGTGGTGATTCTGCAATCAGAATCAGGCTTTCAGGACATAATTTCTAGTAGTGCTGTTATTATAAGCTCAAAATGTAATCAGTGGAATGGGAGGGGCTATGGCTATGGAATGCTTGTGATAAAAAACCCAAAAATTTACTTGGATTTGAAAATTTATCAACAAGCTGGTGATATTTTCTGTAATTTGGAATGGTTTAAGGAACTGGATAGCATCTACTGAACAACAGTTTGAGATTGCCAATTTTAAAGCTGCAGGCCTTTCCTTAAATGCAGCTTTCCTGTCTTCCAAGTCTTAAGAAAATGATGACTCCTCCGCAAAAGCAATGCTAAAACCATCCTCCTCTGGGCCTGCTTTGGCCCTCCCTTAAACTGGATGCATTTTGCAATGAACTGTAAGGTACAAGTGAACTTTATGACCTTCTCCAATCCCCTGGCAGTGAAATTTTGATAACTCTCTCTTTGCTTTCCCAAGTGAGATTTGGTACTGTAACACTGTGTGAAGATGTATTGATCCAGTACTGTAAAATTGCTAAAAAACAGCTGCAAACATGCCTGCCACTGACAGCAGAGAAAAAAACCTCCAAACCTGCAAGAAAACACTCATCCCTGTGGTCTGCTCATGGAAACGTGTGTATGTGCACTGAAGGGGCTTTCTAACAGTGAGGACATTCTGCACGCAGGCAGACATGCAGCTGAGGTTAACTTGTTTTTCATGGTAAGTGATTTCTGTCCTTATCCTATTTAGAAACATCCTTGTAATCCTAATACTCCACAACAAAACCATAATTGCAACAGGACCCTGAGAAATTATGCATGCTCTGAAACAGCAGGAGAGAGCTTTGAGCAGGAGTTTATTGAGGGTCAGGGACAAAGAATATTGTTTAATGGCTGAGGTCAAAACACCTTTGTCATTCACATCTGCTTCCCTGTAAGACAAAGTCATCAGCTGAGCCCACTGAGAAGGAATCCCTGTGCCACCACTGCCAGCAGAGAAGACAGGAGGAGGACCAGAGGAGAAAATACTGCTCCAGTGTTCCTGACCCGTGATTACACAGCAATGAACAGAAAGAAGGTTAAAACAGTGGAGGTTTGGTGCACCCATTTCCCCAAGGTATGGGGACTGGGATATGTTACCTGAGAGCAAAGACAAACAGCCCTGTGCTGAACCAAACCTGGTCCATCTTAACCCTTCTCTTTGCTGAAGCTGGGCTTGCAGGACAACCTCTGTGTCCTCCACCGAGCTGGTTCCTGACTCCTCTGATCACTTACAATCACTCATTTGCATTTTCGTCCCAATAAATCCCTACTCTGTGCCATAATTTCCCTCCAGATCTGCATTTTCACATGGTGTCTGTTTGTCCCTGTGGAAGCCTCTGGGAAAACTTGCCCTGAACACAGCAGAGGAGGGAAAGTTGCACAGAGATGTCAGGAAGCTCTGCAGCAAAAGGAACCCAGGTAAACAAGCCTACAATGTCCCAGCCCAGGAATGTGTGAAGCATTCCCATCATGGTTCAGGGGAGCTCTGCCTGATTATTAAGCACCTCTGTGACACTCAATTAGCCAAGGCAGATTTCTAGTATTTCTGATAATGTCACTGCTGTAAAAAACAAACCCCACACTTCCTGTAGCAGCAGCTCTTTCTGCCAGAGGATTTTCCTGCAAAGCAACATTGATTTCACTGCAGCATCTCCAGATTGTTAATTCCCTTTTGTAAAATACCCGGCCTGTAGCTTGCTGTAAACATTTCTCCTGGAAGCTCTTGTGGCTCTGTAAAACCCAGTGGGCCAGGTTGTTCACCTGAATCCAAGTAACGTGGAAGGTGATGATTAAAGGCTACTTTCTTAAAAACAGCCCCCAGCCCCACATCCAACAGGGTCTGTCAAACACTTGCAAACACATGCCTTTTCTTTTTGGCATTCAGTCACTCTGCCAAAAGCTAAGACTTCTGCCCTCTGAATCTTCTAGCTCCTTGCCCTCTCTTCATTTTTCCACAGATTTTGTACAGCTGTGTAGGGAACCACACAACCCCCTAACACCCTCGTTTTTCTATGAGCTGCAAGCCAGGACAGCTCGCTGTCCCCCAGGCAGGGTTGGAGGTGATGGGGCCGGGTGAAGGCCCACGTTCACAGCAGCCAGCTGGTGAAACCACACTGTGAGCACGGAGAGCCCCTGCCCTGCTCTCCTGGTACCTGCAGTGCCCAAACATCACAGCTCAAACCCGCCCCAGCACAGGGAAATGCTGCTTCCCTCTCACAAAATAGACAGGTGCAGCCTGCTTGCTTTGCNGGATGTTGGAGGACAAAAAAAGGAAAAACAAAACAAAACAAAACAAGATGGGCAGTTGGTTTCGAGGTAAATCACCGTTTTCCTTTAAAGAACAGAATAAAAGCCTGGGGGAGAGGGTGAAAGAGAACAGAAAAAGGGGAGGCAAAATGTCCGATAATAATGAAATAAAAGGGGAGGGGGAAGAGCGGCTTGCTGAATCACGCTCTTTCACCGCCTGGAAACCATTGTGCAGCGGATGCGCCTGTGCCACGGCGGAGCGGGCTGTACCACCGCGGAGGAGCGGGCTGTACCGCGGCGGGTCCGGTTGTACCACCGCGGCGGCTCCGGCTGTACCGCGGTACTACTGCGGGTCCGGCTGTACCACCGCGGGTCCGGCTGTACCGCGGCGGGTCCGGCTGTACCGCGGCGGGTCCGGCTGTACCGCGGTACCACCGCGGAGCGCGCAGCGGAGAGAGCGCAGCGAGCCGGGATGGGGCTGCCATGGCAACGCGGGAGCGAGTGACGTCAGAACGAGCNAACCCCACACTTCCTGTAGCAGCAGCTCTTTCTGCCAGAGGATTTTCCTGCAAAGCAACATTGATTTCACTGCAGCATCTCCAGATTGTTAATTCCCTTTTGTAAAATACCCGGCCTGTAGCTTGCTGTAAACATTTCTCCTGGAAGCTCTTGTGGCTCTGTAAAACCCAGTGGGCCAGGTTGTTCACCTGAATCCAAGTAACGTGGAAGGTGATGATTAAAGGCTACTTTCTTAAAAACAGCCCCCAGCCCCACATCCAACAGGGTCTGTCAAACACTTGCAAACACATGCCTTTTCTTTTTGGCATTCAGTCACTCTGCCAAAAGCTAAGACTTCTGCCCTCTGAATCTTCTAGCTCCTTGCCCTCTCTTCATTTTTCCACAGATTTTGTACAGCTGTGTAGGGAACCACACAACCCCCTAACACCCTCGTTTTTCTATGAGCTGCAAGCCAGGACAGCTCGCTGTCCCCCAGGCAGGGTTGGAGGTGATGGGGCCGGGTGAAGGCCCACGTTCACAGCAGCCAGCTGGTGAAACCACACTGTGAGCACGGAGAGCCCCTGCCCTGCTCTCCTGGTACCTGCAGTGCCCAAACATCACAGCTCAAACCCGCCCCAGCACAGGGAAATGCTGCTTCCCTCTCACAAAATAGACAGGTGCAGCCTGCTTGCTTTGCTGAGCAGTTTACCTCATTAACCTCCCTCTCTCCCCCTCTTCCCTGCTTTAAAACATTTTGTTTTTCTCAAGCAGCAATCACTGTCCATCCCCCCACCCTGCAGAAGCAGTTAGTGAAAGAAGATCAGCATCAGCACCCACCATTCCTTGCTCGCCAGCTGTCCTCCTCGTCCAGAAGCCTTTTCCCCAAACGGCGACTTCGGGTGGTATTTTAAAATCACATTCCAAACAGTGCCGAGGGGAAAAAAATAAAATGGGCTATTTATAATNGGAACGGGGATGGAGCGAGGGAAGAGCCCGGGCTGCGGCACGGAGTGACCGGGAACGGGGATGGAGCGAGGGAAGAGCCCGGGCTGCGGCACGGAGTGACCGGGAACGGGGATGGAGCGAGGGAAGAGCCCGGGCTGCGGCACGGAGTGACCGGGAACGGGGATGGAGCGAGGGAAGAGCCCGGGCTGCGGCACGGAGTGACCGGGAACGGGGATGGAGCGAGGGAAGAGCCCGGGCTGCGGCACGGAGTGACCGGGAACGGGGATGGAGCGAGGGAAGAGCCCGGGCTGCGGCACGGAGTGACCGGGAACGGGGATGGAGCGAGGGAAGAGCCCGGGCTGCGGCACGGAGTGACCGGGAACGGGGATGGAGCGAGGGAAGAGCCCGGGCTGCGGCACGGAGTGACCGGGAACGGGGATGGAGCGAGGGAAGAGCCCGGGCTGCGGCACGGAGTGACCGGGAACGGGGATGGAGCGAGGGAAGAGCCCGGGCTGCGGCACGGAGTGACCGGGAACGGGGATGGAGCGAGGGAAGAGCCCGGGCTGCGGCACGGAGTGACCGGGAACGGGGATGGAGCGAGGGAAGAGCCCGGGCTGCGGCACGGAGTGACCGGGAACGGGGATGGAGCGAGGGAAGAGCCCGGGCTGCGGCACGGAGTGACCGGGAACGGGGATGGAGCGAGGAAAGAGCCCGGGCTGCGGCACGGAGTGACCGGGAACGGGGATGCTCGGCCCGCCGAGCGAGCGGAGAGCCCCGGGAGCAGCCGGCAGCAGCTCCGGCAGGAGCAGCGCGGGGGGAAGGCGGTGGCAGCAGTGTGGAGCTGCTCCTGTGTTTACATTCGCTGCTGTACAAAAGCACAAATGCCCACCACCCTGAAAATGTACACATCTTTAAAATTTGGCCAGGTTCCCCGCTCGGGAACCTCGGAATTTAAAAGCATACTAAAATCACACACATCTCCTCCAGAGCTATTGTACCGCTCCTGCTCCGATGGACGAGCAGTGCAGCTCTGGGAGCCCCTCGGAAGCCACGGACCTGCTAAAGGTCTCCCCACCAGCAGCACAGACTGCCACAAATCCCACCTCTAAAAACCACCACTACACACAGGAACTACTGCAGGTTTTGCTCACAGAACTAAGCAGAGTTGGTGACGATTTCTGATGCCCTCAAGCTGTACCCACTGTACACAAAATCCAAGAGTGTCTTTGTTCCAAAGTTATTTTTCAAGCTTGAGGATGCAATATAACAAAATCTTTTTTTTTGCAGCTCTCATTTGTCTGCCAGGCAACCCTCCACTGTTTACCACAGCTAGTTTTTGACAAAATCCAAAAATCTTCAATGCCTTCATTGCTCTCATTCAGTCTCATTCTCAAGGAAAAATTACTGATGAAGGTTGATCTGGACTTTATCCAGACAAAAGAAATAATAATCTTGGATTTTGTGTTCATCTCCATCAAGAGGCCTTTAAAGCCATTACATTTTCCACACTGTTATTATGCCAGTGGTTGAGAAAATGTATTTAAAAATGTAGGAAAGCTACACATACTCCTATAACCCTTCTTTCACCTCCTTTTCTTCCACTATTTCTTCACTGCCATACCATGAAGAAGTGTACATTTTAACTTGGGATTTCTTTGTTACGAACAAACAGAACTAAATTGAGATGGAGAATTAACTGTGAGCAGCATCAGGTCATCTTTCCATACAGCTCTGAGGTGGAAAAGCACAATCCACACCTTCCTTTTACCTTCATGAAGCCTGGCCAGTACAGAGATTATGCAATCACAAAACTTAATTGGAGACAAAATCTGGTAATTGAGAGCAGGCAGTGACACCACAGGGCAGGGCTGTTGGACAAGTCCCCTTGATTCACTGTTGCACAAGGGGGGGTTAAGTGAAGGAAACAGTGAATCAGCACAACAGAGGCACCAGAAGAATACTTAAAAGACAGAATGATGAACAGTAAGTGACCTAAGGAGCTGTACTGATCATTGCTTGAACATGAAAAAAGAAAAGAACCTTAATTCTAAATTTCCATCTGAAGGTAATGCCATGAACTGTTCAAGTCTTATTTAATTTTAAAAATTGCCACTTCCTGGATTCAATAATTCTTCCAGAGCAAATGATTTCATGCTCAATTTTCCCTGTAGACATACATAAGGCATGTATGAAGGATTCAATTATAAATTATTCCAGTACAACAGAACACTAAACAGAATTTAAACTTGTTCCAGGATGCAAACAAACAGAAACCAATCCCTCTCCGAAATGAGTATTTTCCCCATTTACATAACATGAATGCACAGCCATCAGTTGTAACATTTCATGTTTACCTGAAAACCCTGACACACTTCCAGTTGACTTCTGTGAAGAATTCCACACTGTCAGTTCACTTTGCTACAACCATAAAATTAAATCAGACTGTGACAGATGGTGCCCAGCCTGTCTGAAGATATTATCTGCTGAATAAATATTGATGATTTCAGTAAGTTGTGTTCCAAATATACATTTTGAAACAATACAGATTCCTATCTTGAGCTAATAGCAAAAGCTTTGGCTATGTTACCATGACAATAATATGTTCCCCAAGGTAGGATTTAGAAGATACGGACTAAATAATTCTCTTGTCTAAAACGTGTTGTATTCAAAGTTGCACAGACTTTCTGAAATGGGAAAAGAGTGCATTAGGAGATTGAGTGAACTACATGGAATTCAGCACTCTGCTGAGAGATGGCTCAACCTCCTCTGCTACTGAAAACTCTGGTTCCTGGGTTGCTTCAAAAGCTTTTAATATACTGACTTTTCTTATAAAATCTTGTTACATTACTTGTTTGTGAATTGTTTCTCAATTTCTCAAATTTAATTCCCACATAGGAGCTGGGACAGCTCACTGATTTTTATCTCATGCTCACCAGGTGATGCCTTCACTTACCAAGCCATGATTACACATTTCTTGCACATTGGCAAGTCTCTGCTCCCACAAGGAGACCAAAGTCCCACAGGCCCACAGGCCCAACTAAGGCTATGCACTAAGATTACAGAATGTCAGCACTAGCAGCACATGATCATTTTTAAGGCAATTGGGCTGACTGCCTCTGTGCCTCTTCATTTGGTTTTGGCTGTGATCAGTGGAACGGGCTCAGGCTGCAAGCAGCACCACACAGATCCTCTGTGCATATCAGCACATTCATGTAAAGAACTGTATCATGCAAGCCTGTAAAATCCAGCACCTGCAAAGGGCTGTTTAACTAAACCCTTCCCATCCACAGACACAGCTCAAACAGTTCAAGACCCTAGATAAAAGGTGTCAGGGAAGACAGACCTATTATTTATCACACAGGAAGCAACACCAAATATAAAAGACTAACCAATAGCCTTTCCAATCCCACGCTGCCAGCTGGCACTGAATGATAAGTGAAAGTGCTGCAAAGTGCATTTTTCCTTGCTTTTACAACAGTGCAATTTCAATATGTGGTGTGTGGCACATTGCCATTTCCATTTTTTGAGTGCAAAAGCCTTGTACAGGGAACAGGGAGTACAGCCAACAGGACCAGATCCACCTAGAACCTTGAGCTAAAATGCACTGTTTCATGGGTGAACAGCAAATGTTGGGGTCTGGTTTTTTTTGTTAGTCTTCATGTTCAGCACTAGGTGTTTATTTGAACAAAATGTTCAGGAAGCTTTTAATGCATGCATTATCGCTGAGAGGCTCTCATTTAGCTCCACCTCTGCCCAAATGTATTTTGCCAGAGGGATTCACAGCTGGCTACATACCAGTTCTCCCAGGAGCAGAGAATCCCTCACTGCAGTCTGTGTGGATGGAGGCCCCAGAGCTCTCAGCACTC
This sequence comes from Cisticola juncidis, assembly GCA_013400215.1. Classification (NCBI taxonomy): domain Eukaryota; kingdom Metazoa; phylum Chordata; class Aves; order Passeriformes; family Cisticolidae; genus Cisticola; species Cisticola juncidis. The sequence continues at coordinate 318,955 of VXBR01003158.1, read as the reverse complement.
ATGGATGACACGGGAGTCCCTGCACTCAGCCCCACCCCTCACCTGCAGGATGAGGCAGGGCAGCTCTGATGGATTTGCCCTTGCTGCATCTAGCCCCACATGCACACCCACCCTCCTGCAGGAGCTCAGCCTCAAGGACAAAGTGTTTGGTGCTACAGACACCACAGAAGGCACTCCTGTCTTCTGGCAAGTGAGCAAACCAGTAACTCCTGAAATGATGGCAAGTGTTCACACGTATTTACTAATGCAGACACAAGCACACATTGTTGAAAGAAAAATATCTTTCCTCCAACTATATATCCTGGGAATAATAACAATCAAGAAGAGAGTTGTAATTAAACATACCCAAATAGCAAGACACAAAATTCTTGGTGAATTTTACCTGCACATGATTATCTGTGGGTATTTTTATTTATTTGTTGTATTTGTGGTGGCTCAGTGTAAGCAGTTCCTCTTTCTGCATTTAAATTGCTAACTGAGCGGGATAAAAAGGCAGATTATGTGACAGACTTCTTTCAAAACCTGGAGGCTCTCCCAAGACCATTCTAAGAAAACTGATAAGCAGGCTGGAAACCTGACAATTTGGGGATAATAGAAGGGACTAAAAATAAACACATCTCAGAAAAAGACCAATGCTATTGCATGTCAACACTGCAGAATTATCCTGGCGTAACAAAACACTGTTGTTGGGGCCTGACTGAATTGATTGCTGCCCTGCCTCTGAAATAAGACGACATAAAAAACCACTGCACACAGACAGAAATGTTTTAAAGAAAATACTCTTTTGAGAACATCTGCCTGCCAGTAAAACCCTTAAAGGTTTGAATAGGAAAACCCATCCATCTCTGGCAGCTGAATTCCCCCCTGAATGACACAGCTTAACTAAAGCTCCCGACAGAAGTATACCACAAATCAGAACTCTGAATCTGCGGGGATTGGTTTGGTTTCCACCTAAACTGTCATTTATATTACTTTTGACACCTGGGCAGCCTGTGCCAGCTCCTCACCACCCTGCTAAGACATTCCTTCCCAATGTCTCATCCAGGCCTGCTGGATGCAGCACTCACAGGAGTGGGGAGAGGGGCAGAGTCACTTTCCTCAATCTGCTGGGCACACTTTGTTTGATGGGACCCAAGCAGCTGCTTCAGCAGAGAATTCAACTCCTGATACTGTTGATTTCTGTGGATGTATCTATTGTTTTCATTTCATAAGGATTGAGTTTTCACAATTGATGCAATACAACCTCAAAGCTGTTGTCTGACATGACAATCATGTACTAAGGAATCTTAGATCAAGATTAAAAAATAATGTTTGCAATTTTTTCCTGTGAACACAGTTGCAAACTTGTGTGGAACTGATTAATTCTTTATACGGGTATTCAAGTTGTATAAATGTGGGGGTCACACAGTCCTGCTCCATCTGAACATAATTCCTGCACTGTCTGTGGTAATCTTAGAGACCTGCACACGTACAGGAATCTCTTCTGCAACAACCCCAGCAATAACTGCTTTTTGTATAGCACACACAGTAATGGCTGTCCTTATTCAAAGGACTTTTTAAGGTTGCAATCTTTCCTTAAAGAAAATGTCATTGAAAGTGCTTGAAGGATCTGAGTGATGAACCAAAGCAACCCCTCACATGTAAGAGGAAAAAGAGATTAACCCTCCACAATCTGTTAAGCACAGTGTAGGCTCAAGAAGAAAACCCAGAACTAGAATTCCACACCCATACTGGATTGCCCTTGTTTTTTAATCTCAGCTTTGGGCTTAAAATGCAGACTGCACCACAGAGAAAAACCTTTTAAGCTCTGTGACCCTGCAGACAAGACACAACATGATGCAGCTGGACAGTGGATTCTGTAACAAAGAACTCCACCAGAACGCTCATCGATTTCCAGGCAGAAAATGCATCAGAGGATTTTCCACAGGATAACAGCGCACTGCTCTGAAAGGCTGCCCTCCTCTGGTGCTTCAGGGATGCTTTGGTAGCCCTGAGTTAATGGTTTCTACACCCTGGACTGGAAAACATGTCCCAGATAAATGAAACACTTCTTTATTTATTTACTTTTAATATTTAGGTAGTTTCAAGAGAAACCCTGATCTCTTATGAGTTAGCTGTATCGTTGCACAGCTCATAAGATGGGGCTTGGTGAAGTTTTTTATTTTAATTCCATCAAAAGGGCCAACAAACGTATCTTTCTTAACTTGAAAATATTCTATGGTACTGTTGCCATACTCAGCCATAAATTCCAGCTGCTGAATGAACACACACCCTCAAAAACAGAAGAGGTAGGGAAAATCATTTTGCTTGCAGAATCATTTGTATGTTGCCAGTAAGCAGCACAAGTTAGAAACTAGTCCTTTGTACTTTTTCCCCCTACAAAGCCTAAATTAAGTGAGCTTGCAGCTACTGTAAAAGAGAATTCCATAGTAAATAATCAAAGGGGAAAAAAGCTATACTTCCACTCTTAAGAGAGACTTTGTTAAAAAGGCCAGGAAAAAATGGGTAATTGAGAAATCTTTCCTCTGTTAGTATAGAAGTGATAAAGAAGTAACACACAGCTCTTACATACATGGGAAGTTTAAATCTTGGTTCCCTGAAATACATCTCAGTTACCTGAGCAAGACTTGTATTTTAAAAAGTTATATAAGCCACGTGTGTGTGTGTGTGTGTGTGTGTGTGTGTTTCTATATACAAAATACACTTTAAACTTTATTCCGATCCCAGGCAGTTGCTTCAGCTTTGACACCCCCATCCCTTACCTGCAAGGATAAAGCAGCTCACCCGTGCCTCGGCCTGGGTTCCTTCCACCTGAGCTGTTCAATCTGCTCTCTGGTGCAGGCAGTATCACCTCCTCACAGACGTGGTCCTCAGTACTATTTCTCTATCCTTATGTCCCACTCCCAGCCTGTTTTTCAAACTGTACTGCCAAAGCTTTTAAGAACTAACCCCAATTCTCTCCCCCAGTGTCCCTTGAAGCACCAAGCCCTCCCACAGCCCTGCCGTGCCCTGCCGTGTCCATGCTGCTGCTGGAACATCCATCTGCTCCTCCCCACCAAGACCAGACATACTCCGTCCATCCCACTGCCTCCAGGCTGTGTTTACCTTTCCACACGCAGGAGGGAAGGCATTTCTGGTCAGACAGCAGCATTTCCTCCTCTCAGTCCTGGCTGACACAATCTTCTTTCACAAGCAGTCTCAAACCATTTGGTGTCCATTAGTCTTCTCTAGCTGATGCAGCCTTCACTAATTGAGAAATTAACTCTCTGTTAAAAAACCCTAAACCCTAAATTTTAAATCCACTGGTCTCAAGTATTTACTACAGTTTATCATTATAGACAAAAACTTCTCAAAGCAGAACACCAGAATCCAATCTCAAGAGTTCTGGGATGTGTCTGCCACTTTTCCAGCCTGCTGTGCACAGGCACATGAGGGTATGAGCACCCACCCCAGTGTTCCCATGATATGGTCAGAGATGGGATTAACAGTGGGAAGTGGGAATCTCTCTGTTACTCTCTGTCCCTCAGCTCTAGCCTGCTCGTGTCCTGAAATTGTGCTTTTGGATAAAAAGAGCTGTTTTGCCATTCTCAGCTTGGAGTTGGCTAGTGAACTCATAGAACAGATTATTAACTTGGGGAGCTCACAGACCTGTGAGAAAGAGCTGAAAGAAAATCTATTAATTTAATTTTAATCTATTATCTTAACTGATACTTGAAATTTGGTGCTCTCTTGCAGCAGGTAACACTGTTAGCTTGGCCAGTAATGACTTGTTTCATTACACAAACTGGTGCTAAAACCAGTTGTCTGTTATATTCCGTACCTTACCAGTTAAGAATCCTAGGAACTGCCTTTATGAGCTACACTGCAGATGCACTGCGTGAAGCACCACATGCAATGCTCTGTATTTCCCTGAAATTCAAAACCTCGTGTTTGTTTCCCAGTGTAATTCCCACACCCAATTAGTACCTGTTTAATATCCATACTATAACCAAGAAGGCTCTTTGAAGCCGCCTTCATCATTCTTTTTCAGCTGGAATTAAAAAATAATTGCAATATATTTAAGAGACACTAGAGGGTAGCCAAGATGTCTCAACAACCCTTCCTAACAATACTGCTTGCAGTCCTAAACCCTATGTTAAAACTAAACATCCTTAACATGGTGTAGAAAATACAGGTTATACTTACTGTGTTTAAAGATGCCAAACAAATGATTAACTTATAAGATGCTGTCTCTTTTCCACTGGCACTCTGCATGCTGAGATGCTCCAGGATGTTCCCTCCAGGTGCTCCCTTGGTGATGCCAAGAGCCTGGCACTTTCACAGTTGTAACACTTGACAGTAATCTCCTGAAGCATGCAGACAGTGTGGTAACTCGTTAATGCACACTGTAAATGCAAGTGGTGAATATCCTGGTTGTTTTCTTCCTTATTTACTGTTTGGTGCCAACTGCCTCAGTAACTTCTACAGAGGATTTTTTCGGTTTTTTTTTTTTTTTTTCTTTTTTATACCAAATAAGGGTACCACAATCAATAAGGCCACCACAATCCCCATTACAGCTCCCTGTGTGTCCCTTCACCAGCACTACAGAAAGGAATTACCTTCACCCAGAGTACAGAGGTAAGTCAGGTATCATCTGAACAACTGGTTTAGGTCCCTGCTCTGAACTGCAGTGATCAGGCACTGGGCTTCTTCAGGGTACACCAAAAACTCTGCTCATGTGATTAACTTCTCCGTAAGTCCCCCTAAGGAGGCTCTCAACTTCTTACTCCATCACCCATGTTTTTTCCCAAACAAGCAGCTGCTTATGCCTTTGTCACTGTCCCCAGTCCAGGCTGACTTCGTATCCTCACTTGTTGTTTTACAGCAGGGGTGCCCTGGAACTCCATCCCCTGGCCATCACTCCTGTGGAATCAGCACTGCTGTATTTTGCCCAGGGCACACTTCAGTTTCTCAGTCCTGCTGCTGTCTGGAGGCGATGCAAATCAGGGCTAACCAGCCACACATTTACCTTAACAGATCTGTTTATCTTCACTCCCCAGCAAAAGGGGTAACAAAACAAAAACAAAAAAACATTTGATATACAAAATAAGCTGATCGTAACACAATGCCAAAAATAGCTTATTATGTTAAGTGCAAGGGAGAAAAGCCTTTATATAAAGCTTGATTGCAACAACATCTCAATTTACCAGTTTAAATACAAGACTTGCATTAAAATATTTTTTCAGATACATCTCTTGCTCTAAGGTGTTTTTTAAATTTATATACACATATCCAGTTGTAACACTTGACAGTAGTCTCATGAAGCATTGAAAGAGTATAACTTGGTAAGTACACACTGGAGATATGAGTGCTAACGTATGTATGATTTCTTCCTTCAAGGGTTTGTAACATTTTGTTGAGTACTAGCCTCAGACAGGTGACCAGCCACCTGATACAGTATAATACCCCAAGCCCTTCCCCACGTCCCACAGTCTGTGCTTCCACAGCTCACTGGATCCAGATGGTGTTGCCTCTTTCTGGCCTGCGAGACTCCACTGTCAATTCTCCAAAAGTGGAGAAAAACTGCTCCATTTCCTTCTGCAGCATATCATTCCTCTTCTCTGCATCCTCCTTGGCCCGCTCTGCATTACGCATTTTGATTTCCACCATTGTGAACTTCTTCCGCTCCTGATCCAGCTCCTCATGCAGGGCCATCATTTCAGTCTCCAGGGTGAGATTTCTCTGCTCCAGGCTGCATGAGGGAAACAAAAGCAGACAGCTCCTGAGCACTCCTCACTCACTCAAGCAGAAATGCACATCACCGACAGAAACATACACGTCTTTCCATTTCTAAAGCTTAGGCTGAATTTCTGATGGGCATATCTAGAAACCATGGCTTCATCCATGAACTGTTCTCACAGGAGAAGCTCTTTGGCAGTTTGTTAAAAAAATACCTTTGTCTCTTTGATAGCTCATTTAGAAAATGCCTTTGAACAGCAAAGGCAGAGAAGCAAACAGCTCCACCTAATTCTCCAGGAGTAGGCTAACTCTTTCCTTTACCTCCCAAGTGTTTAATCCCAGCTGCTGCTGGTTGCAGCAGTGTTACCTGCAAGGTCAGAACAGTGCCCTGAGTGCCTTTGTTTCACTGCTCATCTCCTCCCTCCAGCTGACCTGCCTGCTGTGTCTGTTTGCCAGCATGGACCTGCACTATCTGTAATTATGGGTGTCATGAGGTTAGTAAAGCAATGTCCCACACCGTGTGATGGCAACCCCGACAGGCTGGGCAGAGAAGAGACTGAGAGCAGCCCTGAGGAGGGCTTGGCAGTGATGGCTGATGAGACACTCCACATGAGCTGGCACTGTGTGCCCACAGCCCAGAAAGCCAATTGTATCCCAGGCTGCATCCAAAGCAGCGTGGCCAGCAGGGTGAGGGAGGGGATTCTGCCTCTCTGCTCTGCTCTGCTGAGACCCCACCTGGAACTGGAATACGGTGTCCAGCTCTGGTGCCCCCAGCATAAGAAGGACATGGAACTGTAGGAGCAAGTCCAGAGGAGGACCATGAAGTTGTAAGAGGACTGGAGCACCTGTCCTACACAGACAGGCTGTGAAGTTTGTACTGTTCAGCCTGGTGAAGGGAAGGTTGTACAGAGACCTCACTGCAGCTTTCCAGCGGGGGTCTATAGGGAAGGCAGAGGGACCCTCCATCAGAACTGTAGTGATAGGACAATGGGGAATGGCTTCAGACTGGAAGAGAGCAGGTTCAGATCAGATGTTTGGAAGAATCTCTTCACTGTGAGGGTGTTGAGGCCCAGGCACAGGGTGCCCAGGGAAGCTGTGGCTGCCCCATCCCTGGCAGTGTTCAAAGCCAGGCTGGATGGGGCTCTGCGCAGTCTGGGACAGTGGGAGTGTGCCTGCCCATGGCAGGGCGTTGGCACTGGTTCATCTTTAAGGTCCATTCCAACCCAAAGCATCCTGTGATGTTAGTGGGACTGACCACAGTCAGCACACACCGTGCTGGAAATGGTGATGCAGTGAAGGACTGCAACATTCTGCAGGCTGCACTGTGACTGGCAGCTGCTGCTGCCAGCAGCTCTCGTGTTGTGATCTATGACTTGCAGTGCCAGAGGTACCAGTCACAGAGCTGCTGTGTAATAGAGGTTAGAACAGAAAGTCCCCAACAGCTTGACTGAAGAACCTTTTTAACAGTTAAAAAAGGAAGCACATTCAGCTCTGCACTGCTGAGTGCACTAATTAACACTAAGCCCAGACTCTGAGTTATTCACTGATCAGTACAACCACCCACCCCAGCAACCCTGCTCTGTATGAGCAGAGTCTGCACCGTCTGTAGACATGTCCCTACCTTGCCCTCTTTTAACAGGTCTGAGCTTTGAAGGAAAGGCTCAGCAGCACAGCAAAGACAGGACAAAGAAAACAGGTAACCCCCAGATGCTGCACTTTCTCAACAGGAATGAGGACTGCAAAGGAGTCCAGCAATCTCCCTCGTCCCAAAAACTACAGGTGGAATATGCCACAGCACTGCTTTCACTGAAAGGTGACACTCAGTTGCCTTTCTCTTGAGAACAGGCATGAACTAATGGAAACACTGTGAAAGCCTACTGATTTTGTTAATTAGAGTTTATACAGACACTCAAAGTTCTGGCTTTACTTTTGACACCAACAGGACAGCGTGTCACAACCATGGCAAACAACTGCTCTGAAAAAAGCCCCTCTGGATCACAGTATCACTGAAGCAGAGTCAACACTGAAAGATGACAAGCCCATTGGCAAGCACCTAGTGAGTGACACAGTGTAGTGATTGCACTAGTGCAAGTCACAAGAGGAAAAACTTGGATCTACTCTGCAAAAGGCTGTCAGATGGTAGAGCCAACTTACCTTTTTATCCTTGTCTCATATTCTAGCTTTTGCTTGGCCATTTCTTGCTTCAAGCTGGAGACCAGGCTGTGCAGAGCACTGTGGTTGTTGGTACTGTTGGGCACAAAGGTTTCGCTGTTATCGCTGCTGCTGGTGGCTCGGCTGCTATGGCCCCCCACACTCCTCCTGTCACTTTTGTTCTCATAGTCACCCGCGTTAGAGAGGTCTTCGTGCGGTGGCCCATCCAGCACAGAGTCTTCGAAGTTACCCGCATAAAAGTCCTGCTCGGGGCAGGTGGTGGTGGATGAGCGACAGGAGTTGGAGTGCTCGGGGAGGGATATTTCACACGAGGACGTGGACCAGGTGGCACTGTCCACACTCTGCTTGTCATCGGAGCTCAGCGCGCAGAACTGCTGGTGAACGTTGTCGTAGGTGGAGAGCCTGTTGTGCTGGCCCGGCTCGCCCAGCGAGGGCTCCCTGTGCCTGCTGTCCCTCAGGGTGACGGCCCCGTTGGGCACCCAGCCCAGGCTGCGGGTGCCGGCACTGCCGTGCCCGTCGGTGCCGCCGGCACGCGCTGCCCCGCCCGGCACGCTCTGCGTGCCCATCCTGGTCACGGGCGCCTTCAGCGACGCCGCCCTCCTGCCCTGCAGGGAGCAGCCGGGCACGGGCTGGGCCCTGTCGGGGCCCTCCACGGAGCTGCTGAAGGAGCCGTTGGTGACAATGCCGCTGCCTTTGTTAAAAGCGGGGTTCTTCTTCACCGTCAGGGGCGGGCTCCTGGTGACGTCCGCTCTCTGCATGCTGTTCCTGGGACTGCTTGTCTTGCTGCCTGGCAGGGCAGTTGGAGACTCACAGTCCATGTTCCCCCTCTGGGGAGACTCGGGAGTGTCCCAGGAGCAGCGCCGCACTGCCGTCTCCTTGGTATTGTTGTTCTCTTGGTTCTGTAGCTGCCCTGCGGGGGATTTCTTTGGAATTTCGTTGTTGTTGTTGTTGCACACCTCAGGTGCCATCTGAGGGTCTATATCCTTGGGAAACAGCTCTTCGTGTTTGCTAATCATCACTGACATGAGCTGCTGGACTACTACTGTACCTGAAAGGGGACACCAAGCACGTGGCTGTGAATGGCCTGTTTTATTTAAGGCATTAATGTATTTTATCTACCAGATTCCACCAATACTTAGCAAACATTCAGCCTATACAAACATTGACACAATGCACCCATCTGTGTAACGCCCTGGATGTTTAACAGGGCTGAAGTGCCTCTTGGCTATGGAGCCACATCAGCAGTGTGTCTTCCTTCCATCATAAGAAGCCAGCAAAGCCTCACAGACCCCTAAAAACAACGGGAGCATTTGCAAAGAAGCTGTTACCGTGACAGTAACGGCATCCCATGAAGACCACAGGAGGAGATAATGAGCAGAACATGGTAACATCATTCTAAATGATGGCTTTCCACTCAATCTGGTGAACGTTTTAAATCCAAAGTCTCATTCTGGCACAGCACTTGTGTTTGCTAGTTTACCAGCAAATGGGCAGGCAAGGGATTTGCACTGCTGGAACAGACATTTTAGTCTTCTGAAGCAAAAGAGTGCAGTAATGAGACAGAATTAATTTAATGTGAATGCATTTAACCACTCCATGGTGAGACTATACACAGCCAGAGAACTATGCCACGTTACAGCACGCTGTGAAGCAATGCAGGACCACAGCTTGCTGCTCCCTGTAATAGATGCCACCTTTCCTCTACAGAACAGCCCCTTGGTGTGCACACCACTTGACTGCATTGTGATTTACACACTAGCATTTAGAACTGGACTTGGCAGGACAAAGATGTGCAACTCCGTTTTGCTAAGCATACCCTCATTAAGGTTGATTAAGAATATTTCGGGAACAAGGTCAAGGTAACCACCTCATTTTTAAAGTGTTAAAATGCTTTCAGAGGCATGCTGTGCTCTTCTAATCAATGAATTTTCACTGTGCAGAATCATTTCACATCAACTCCTTCATAATACTCTGGATTTTACATCCCACCCTTTTAAAATACAAGTACCAAGAGTCAATTCAACATGGGTACTCAACATCTTTCTTAGGTGTTCTCACTCGTTTGTTTGCTGAGGCAAAATGATACTTTAGGACTAGGCAGTAGGAAAATTCACTTATCCCCTGGCACATTTAGCTGCATCCTTCTGAGAACGTTACCTGTTGTGTGCAGAACTTGACTACAAACATTGCTTTGTCTTCAGGAAACTTTTATAACTGCATTTGACAGGAAAAAAATTCCTCATAGCTGGAATTCTCAAAGAAATCTCTGCTGAATCAAACGAAACCAACTCCTCATCCCCATCATAAAGATACGGTTCCCCACTAGCCATGATGACTAGCAGGAAGCCACAGGAGGACACAGTCACGCCCATATTTTTGTCTTAATCACAGAAAAATGCTCCAGCTGAACAAGGCTGTAAATGAGAATGCAGCTGTAAATTGATTCCTGTTGTTCAGGAAGGCATGCAATACACAACTGCCTCGTGGGGGTTCTACACGGGTCACTGCAGCGTGAACCTGAACTTCTCCTTGTCCTCGAGAACCACAGGTGAAATATTAACTGCACTCCAGCTGCATGTGCTAAGGACATGCCACGCTTGCAGGAGTTTTGAGAGAGAAGGTCTGTGTTCAGTGAAGCTGCCAAGGCACAACAATCTCCTGCAAAGTCTGTTTGCAATACCACATGTTTCAGTACCTTCCAAAATACCTTGCAAGATTTAACCCAAAATCTCATTCAGGGTGAAAATTTCTGTCTCTGTGTAACAGATATATGGAACTTATTGCACCTACTGCATGGACTGGTATGTGCTGGTAATGAACCTAAAGACCTTTCCTCTTTTCTCCACCAAGTCATGTACAGTAAGCTCACCCTCCATGATAGTCAGAGGATCCTCCACTTTGGGGCGCAGGATGTTGGGGCCAAAAACTGTAGCCAGGTTTTGCACACTCATTTTGTTTACACCTGAATACGACTGGACTTCATCAAGGAATCTGTGGGGAAGAAAGAGCTCCTTAAGGAACACGTATGGAGGAAAATTAGAACAAAAAAAAAGTCTAATAATGCGATTGTTTCTTAGCATCGTTTAACTATTGCATTCCAAATGCAAACAAAGGCAATAAGTGCAGTTAGAAACGGGAAAAACAAGGTCCTATCCAGAGGATAGTAATATATTCACCTCTTTCTTGCACTCCTTACCTGCTTATGAAAGAAAAGCCACAATCTTGATAGAGCAGATTACTAATTAGTCATGCAGTAAATGTACCATTTCAGTACCTTCACCTGAGTCCTCCAGTCCTCCAAGTGTGAGTAATGTTTTTCCTTCAGGCCACAGAGACAGACAGCTCTGTTTGTCAGCTCACACTTATAAACAACACTGTGATATTCTTGCACTCACCTACAGATGTATTTCAGCAGATTGTAATTGACAGCTGGCAGGCTCTTCACTTGCTTCACCAGTTCTTTCAGGCCCTTTAAGAGGTTTAAGGAAAAATGAAGAGTGAGCAGACACAGTTTTTTAATATTTTATCAGAGATTTTTTTTTAAAGTCAGCAATTCCAATTACAACAGACACAGCAGTGAAGCTGCATTAAATACAGGTTATGATCAGGAACAGCTTGTAGAATCCATTCTGGATTAGGCTAACATGGATTAGCTCTGGGAAAAAAGAAACAAGAAAATAAATATCTAGGTTTCATCTTGTCTTGTCTTTTTCTTTCATTCTTTCTTTTTTTCTGACCAGCAGCTCCATTCCTCCTGCTGCTAACAAGGCTAAGCCTTCCAGGAACAGTTCTGGTTTCAACTAGCTGGCATTTCCTACAACAACTTGGTTATTTCACCCAGCTCTGGTCCATACTAGATTCTGACTAATAGAAGACTCCTGATTTAATGGCAAGAGTTGAACAGCAACCATCAAGACCCTTCCTTTTATAGTTCAGAGTCTAATCCATGAAAATATACATCTCTTCCGTGCAAAATGGAAGCTATTGACTACAGTGATGTTCACTTGAACTGGACTCAGTGACATGAATAAATACAGCTAAGGTAATGTTACCCACCTTTATTTAGAATTCCCAAGGACCCAGGTGGCAACAATTTTCATACAAAACCTGCTTCAATTAGTAGATGCTCATTTAAATTAGGAAAAGCAGCAGCTTCTCTCCTCCTGTAAACTGGAACAGCCTTTTATTTCATCTTACTCCAGTTACCAACTCACCGTTTCCTCCTCCTTGCTGAGCATTTTGGCACAGGAAAGAAAATCTTCGTATTTTGCATAGGGTACGACTGGCTCAGGGAGCTCCCTCAGGTACAGTTTGAGCAGGGATGCCACGGTGTGCACATCTGTGCTGCTGTGGGCATGGAACACAAGAAGCCATTACTGGGAATCAGGATGATCCTGTGAGACTGACAAGCTAAAACCTGACACTTTTTCACTGTCACCCCCCATTTTACTCACCAGTAATACACACATTCACAAACCCTATCTGTAATCTGGTTTTTGTTGGTTTTTTTCTCCTATAAAGAACTCAGGATACACACAGGCAAATGTCTGTCAGTGTGAGTGATTTACTACCATAAATAATTACAGGTAAGGCCCTGTTTGCAGCGACAGGAGATAGAGTCTGCCTCTTCCTCACAAGCATCTCCTCCCTTCAGACATGCAAAATTCATCTTAAATGACACTTTTCAGTTTCATCTGAGCTAGAAACATGGCATTTACAAAACACTGGGAATTTTTCTCCTCCTAGAGATGGCCCCAGCTCCCAAAACATGCCCAGCATGTCTCAATTCCATTTTATCACCATGCCCTCTGTTACCAGTATTCAGGAAGCAGGTTTCAAAGGAAACCATATACACCACAGCTATTTATTTGAAGTCTGCCTACTGGAATCTTGCATCTTCTCTTACCTACTGGAAACATGCATCTTTTTCCTATGGGCTCCCACTAAATGACTACTGTGCCTTTTAGCTGTACTCTCACACTGAAAACCTGGATATACTTTACACTCAGAACCACAGATCCCTGGGAAATGAGATTTATCTCCATCCTGTACCAAATAAGCTGAGGCACCACACAGAAAATGTCAGGATGCCAGCACAACAGGCAACATCACAGGGTCAAGAGCCAAAGACCTGATGCAACATGTGTGTTCCACAGCTGCATTTGCAGAAATTTAAGGGTTTTTTAGATGCAGCTAATAGGAGCCTCAGCTGTTTATCAGGCACACTAAAAATAACACAGGGAGAAGGATCCCAGTCACAAGTTCAGACAATGCAATCACACTTGCTTTAATGTTTCTGTGGTGTATAAAGTTACACTCTGTTAACTTTGGAGTACTTATCTGAAAATAAGTAAGTAGAAATTAGATATAAGGCACAAGTTAGCATGAAGAAATCTTTCTTGCATGATGTCTGGCTCCATCCCTGGGTTTAGCTACTCAAGCATTTATTCAAATCCTTACTGGAATGTTCTACGTGCTTTCCCTGGTTCAGATAAAAAATTGTACTGCAAGCTGCTATCCTTCCCTCTGATTTCTGAAAAATCACAGAAGAGAGCACTAAATTTTGCTCGTTTCATTAATAAGAAACAGAAAATGCACAATGTGCATTATTATGTATTTTCTTTTTCTTTGGAGACTTCACACATGGAGTATTTTTTTAAACTCACAGTGTCTCAAAGGGAGCCATTGGTATTTGACACACTTAAGCTTTGCTAGAGGTATGTTAATCATTATTTTGGAATAATCTGTTAAAACAGTAATGGCTTTTAGTAAGTTAAAGCTTAACTGGAATGATGGGAACAACCTTAGAGTAATGTGGTATGGTATGTCAGAAGAAGAGAGATGATAAAGCACTGTATATATTTAAGTGTTCACCCCCACCCAACTCCTCAAAATGAATGTGCAGAAAACATTTCTAAGTTCAACATGAATAATTGCCAGCCCAAATTCCAAAAAGCGTTTTCTAGAGAAACTCTAGAAAACACTAATGTAAACCCACATTTTTAAAGGAAGTTCAGATTCTAATCTCTGGATTGCAACCCTCTGTTGTAGAGTGGCTTGAGTTCAAAACGCTCTTTACCTGACCCCCCACTTTCTGGATACATATATAACAAACGTGGCGAACTGCTAGCAAGAAATTAGGTATGGCTGTACTCTTTTATGAGACTTCATATGCTAGCTCAGATTTGGCCTGTAACCCTTCTGTTCCACCTATTCTGAATTCAGCATTAATCATCTTTCTGAAGACTTTATTATTATTGCTTTTTTATTTAAGCAAGGAAACTCCTCACACCTTGCTGAAGGACTTAACCACATCTTTACAGAATCTATTTGCATAAAACTGGAGAGGTTTTATATTAATTTTTCAATCACTATTTTCTAAGGCAATACCAGAGACTGCCACGAGATGGTGGGGTCGCAAAGTAAGATTTTGGAACATCTATTATTTTTTTCCTTTAACTGTACTGGACCACTTCTCAGGATTTAACCTGCCTGTACAGAAATTACCACACAGGTTTGGGCAGCACAAACAAAATAAACACAGTCTGTATACACAGACACACTGCAAGCTCTTTAAGAAATGGATTTTTAAATTCTGCTTGATCAGCCTTTAGACAAAAGCCAGTAACTTCCTTCTTTGAGTGCAACTGTGGGTATAAAAATGTAGATAATTTTATAAACAATGTAACTAAAGGACTGTCTCTCAGAATCTGAGACTTGTTTAGACCTTGGAAGGTAGTATTCTTTTTTTCACCTTTTGCTTTAAATGACGGGAAATTTTTTAAGTGGCAGACTCCAGTATCTTGTGGTTTTTTAGTCCACAAATACCACTAAGCACTTTTCAGCCACAGAGGACATCTGTACGTTTCAAAGAAGCACTGAACTGGAGGACTGGTAGCATTTATTTCCCTTTTCAGTTAACAGTGTTCCATCCACGGTCTAACCCAACAGCATTTAGATTTCTGCCTTGAGGATAACTGGTGTAGTTCTTAAAAGATGCATCTTTGCAGGCCTGGGGAGGATTCTTTTTCCTTTTTTCAGTTACAACTTATCAGTTTAAGACAGGGCAGAATTCCCCCTTCAGCACTGTCCTTGCCTACATTCCAGAATCATTACAGCTACAGAAATTTAATGATTATACCTATCTTCGTATTTCTTTTGCTATCTGACTGCGAAATATCAAAGTGTTTCATGATTACACATTCATAATTGGCATGATTAGAAGTATTCATTAATTTTTATTAAAATACACTATGTCAATTCTGGCAGAAA
>VXBR01003158.1:253793-298793 GCA_013400215.1 Cisticola juncidis | reverse complement strand
ATGTATGAAAAATGGCAAACTCCTCAACCACCAGCTTTATGTTAGTTCCAGCACTGATGACAGCAGCCTGTCTTCCTCCCTGCCAGAGCCAGTGACCCAGCACTGCCACAGAGGTGTGGCCTGTGTTCCACTGTGTTCTGTACCCAGAACAAAGTGCCAGCTCTGCTCTAACTGCAAAGAACTCTGTTCCTACTGATGCAGGTTAATAGAGAGAACCTAGGTGCATTCCACATGGTGGGACTTCTGGCTAATATTAAAATGTAATTACATATTAAACACGGTGGATCTAGAGGTTCACAAGAAGTAAGATGGATGCCTAATGTGTCTGGGGTTTCCTTTTTTTTCTTTCCAAGAGCTCAGCTTGCTGCACAGGCTGCACCAGACCCAGAGCCCAGGCTGGTGTTCAGCACTGTGGAAAGTTACCCCAAACCAAGGTCATGACACAGCTACTCCAAGAACACTGTGAAATGAACTTCACCTCAAGGGTTTACAAATGGAACAACAGGTTAGGAGAAAAACACAGATGCACAATGGAAACATTGCAGAGCAGAGTTTATGTCTGCTTGGCTTCTGGACCACTGCTACACCTGAATCACACCTCTCCAAACTCAAGTGCGAAAAAGTAAACAGGAGAAGTATCCCGTGCAAGACACGGGGACGCACAAGGTCAGTGCTGAGCTTCAGAAGCTCAGCACTGCAGGGCCAGTGATTTATAGGCAGCTCCTGCTGATGTTTCTAATTGCTGGAGTCGAAATGACGTGCATCCTTCACAGCAGTAGCATGTAAAATCTCCTCTCCTTTTCATCTGCTAAAGCTCAGCCAGCGTACCTGTTCATGGGGCTCATTAGTCTGTGCTACAGATGTTGCTAGATAACCTTGAAAAAAAAGCAGTGCAGCTGAGCCCTGCTCTCATTTGTTTGGAGTAGTCAGAACTTGTGCACTTCCTCCAAGCTGTACCTCTCAGCAGGGTGTTCAGTACATCATCTGCCCACAGTTAAGGGTGGCTTGTTTTCTTAAGCATTTCCTCCACAATTATTTGGTTTGCAGGCATAGAAAAAATAACCTTTCTGCCACTTGCCTACTCTTTGGTAGAGACAGACATCATCAGTAACATTTATTATAATGTCCAAGTAAGGAAACGTACCCAGTAGATCCTTCTTTACCATTTTAAAATAAGCTACATGGTATTTGAACAGTGAAGGAGCATGCCATAAACATTCATCAGCTAACACAGTCACTTCCCATAGTCCTGTGGTTCCATAAAGCCATTTACTCCTCAATTATCCTAACTCACCTTCAAATGAGAAATGAATTAACCTCATAGGAAGAAAAGTCACTTTTCCAGAGCATAATAAATTCTCAACTTCTCTTTTAAAGTGAGGGTCAGGACTGAGGAAACTGCTGGAGATGAAAGAGCATCACAGGTGTCTGCCTTCTGCACATCTGATGCACAAACCTCCCAGCTTAATGAATCTACTCACTTGACAAGGCAGGGAACAGAGGCACCCAAACGATTTCCAGCAGTCAGGGTTGAATTATGGCATGTTGTTGCACTAAAAGATCAAGCTAGGCTTTCCTCCCTGTTACTCAGACTGCCATCAGACAAAGGTCTCACATAATAAACGCAATCTGCCTCTTCCTCCTAGCTCCCACTGGGCCACAGCTGCAGTGCACATCCCAGTGCCCCTCTGGGGCTGTGTCAGGGACGCCACTCAGGGCACACCTGAGCACAAGCACTGCTTAACAGTCTCCTGAACTGGAATTCCGTCACCTTCACACTAATTCTGGTCAGAGCTAAAAAGTCTTATGTGGCACTCATAATCCCCTGGTTCTGTTTCTCTGATTGCACACTCTGGATGTGTGACTAGTGCTGCCAATGCTTACAGGGAGACAGGATAAACATCACAGGAGACTACAATTACTTCAGGAGAGTACAGTCATACCCAGCTGTGTGAACAGGACCAGGTCTTCCTTGGCCCAGAAATTCTCATTAACTCTGTAAAACTGCATAAATATTGGAATACAACTCAGACCTGGACCCTTAAGATCACACAGGTTTGTTTTTTTGGCCAGAGTGACTTTTACTATAAGACCAAAGGCCCAAAATTATAAAGAAATGCATGAAAGTGTACTTCCTTTCCAGCCACTTCTATAGATAGCAGAACACACTGAGATGGGTGGTAGCAGAAATTCTTCCTTTGTGGAGCTGACTAAATGCCAGCATCACCACTGCATTTCAAATGATATTAACATCAAGGCAATCCAGATATTTTTGATTAAGCCAAAACATCAGCAATACTTCTCCTAACCAACTTTTCACAAAAAGAAATTCTCCAGAAATGCTTTGAAATCAGACATCAAAGTCAGAACAAAAAGGAAGACATTGCAGAGGGTAATAGGAAACACACAGAGAAACCTACGAGAACATGTCACTGTATGTGCTGTGCCAGGTGTTTTACAGCCCAGCGCAGCGCCCGCCCGCTGCAGGGCTGGGAGCAGCAGCGGGGTTACCTGTCAAAGGAGGGCTTTTCTCCGCAGTCGAAGGCGTCCTGCAGCTCCTTGACGAGGTTGGCCTGCCCGGGCAGTCGGAAGAGGCCCTCCTCCCGCAGCCCGCGCTGCCGGATGAAGTCCACGCACTGCTCCACCAGCATGGGCGCCAGGCGGCTCCCATAGCGCTTCTCGTAGCGCACGGTGTCCTCCAGCCTCTGCCCGAAGATACCTGCACGGAGAGAGCTCTGCTCAGCCGGGCACCGCCAGCGCACCGCGGAGCCCGCACACCCAGCCTGCAGCTCGCTGAGATGCCTGGACAGCTAACGACTCCTTTACTGAGAACGAAATGCTCCATTTCACCGCTGACACTCTGCTGGAAATACAGTGCTGACGTATTTTCCAACAGTGCTCAAAAACATCATTTAAAATAAAACACTGTAAATTATTTGCGAGACCACAGGCACAGAAAGCACAGAAATAACACAAACAGGATTTTCTGTCACAAAACTTCTGATTCAAAAGTAATGCATCTTTTGAAAGATGCAAAAGTAATGCATACTTCAAAAGTAATCTCCATCATTTTGGTTAATGTCTAATTATTAACCATCTCCTGTATCAGTTCCAAAGACATGTAAGTATTATCTGTACACATGGAGGGAAAAATATTTATAAATATAACTCAGCATTTTGTCGCCGCTAAATGAAATTACTGTTTTGCTCTCCAAATAGACAAGATAAATCCATTATGTATTAACAACTGCATTATCACCATCTGCTTTAGCAATAATAAATTTTGTGTAGGGAAAGAAGCTCCTGACATGAAAGGTGAAATATGTCAGATGAACTGCAGGAAACCTGAATTTGTCCTTAAGCTCAGAAGAAAATGGAGGGTTTTTGATAGAATTACACCACTGGAACGACAGCTACTCTTTACAGCTTATTTTGCCTCTCCTTTCAAAGTGCAGAGCAGCACAATAATGTTCAGGCATGTCATCCGTGCTGGAAGCTCTCTCTTGAGACCACCACTTGCTGAACAGAACTCGGGCTGAAGCAAGGCAATCCAATTTCTATATTTAGCAAGACAATGAATAGTTCTAAGGCAGTCACGATCAGAAATTAAAGACCAAATGACTGCTTCGCTTTTGCAATGACACACACTGTAAAGTATATTAAAAAAGAGGCAGTAAATTGTGCCCTTCACTGAGCACACTGTTCCTGCTGGCTTAAAAATATAAAATATTCAACAAGAAAAACAGAGTTGTTCTGGTTTGCATTTTCTTTAAAAAAAAGCCCAGAACTGACCCAGACAGCTCTTGATTTTGACCTAAAAACTTAATTCACCCCTAGAATACAATTCAGATTGAAGCATCCATTCGGGTAACCGTTAATGTGCACATTTTTCCTTTAACAGAAAGGTAACTTACTCCTCAGTTGTAGGTAGGACAGCTGCCCTGCAAAAGCTCAAGGATGCCGGGCAAGTCTCAAGTTAACCGGAAGGTCTGGGGTTTGTAGGTAAAAGCAATTATTTTTACTGTAGCAGAGAAAGTAACTGGAGAGAGTAAATGATGTCTTGCTAAGACACCCAGAGTCTCTGAGATGTAATGTATTTTGTGATTTCCATGGTACCCACACTTGGGGATGCCAAAACCAGCAGTAGGTAAAGTGAACGAACATCACACAGTCACTCCTTATTAGCTCTCTTTTTTTCATGCTGTACAAAATGCAAAGCCCAACAATCAGCAGTTAAGGAAGGAATTTTTTTTTATTTCAGAGTCAAGCTTAGAAGAATACTGACTGATGTAGCATCCACAAAGTTCAGGGCCTTGAGGCTGGGCAGAGGAGTTAAGTATGCTGGGTATGTTTTCTTAATTCTTGCATACCTTCCTAACCTCTTAAAAAGTGACTATGGGGATGGGAGGAGTATTAGTTGAACTTGGGTTTCCTGTATTTTTTCCAAGTTAAGAGTTGCAGCTGGTTGACATAAAGAACATCTTCAAGTCCTTCCACTTGCTACACTCCTTTTCAAAGTACTGGCCTTAAGGAGGAAAGTCCACTGACTGTCAGTTAAGGAATCTGTGTGATGTGGGAGTCTGGGGATCTCAAAGCTGTTAATGTACGAGAGGGCTGCACTTCAGCACCCCCAAGTCTGCCCCTTCTCCCTGCTGAACAAGCCCCATCTTCTCCCCCTCTCCTCAAAGGGAAGTGTTCCAGCTCCTCCACCCCTTAGAGATCCTGGACTCAACTCATGTTAGTTATCTCCACCTCCTGGTTTTGGTGGGGTTTTGTTTGCTAAAGGATACAATATTTAGAATATGGTCTAAAAAATGTAAAGCAGGAGACACTTTCCTCCTTCTGCTAGCTCTGCTCCTGCTGATACTGCCCAGACTGTCAAATCTTCCTTGCTGCCAGGTCCAGGGCTGGCTCAAGTCCACCCTCGTGTCCCCCAGGGCACCCAGGTCCCTTCCCCAGAGCTGTTTCCCTGGGGTTATTCCTTCTTGGGTGCAGGACTGGGCCATCCCACTCCAGGCTGCCCTATGAACATGCAGCCTAAGCCTCCTTGCAAGAAAGCATGACATGCCCTGGCTTTAAACACGAGACTTTTTGCCTCTTTTCAAACAAAATACAATAGGATATTTCAGTTATATCACCACAATATACACATAATTACAATTTATGCCCAATTTATGTATGACAGTACAAGTAGCAGGAATAAGCTTTCTCCTACTGGCTCTATCTTCTTCTCACCGTGCTTATGTTCTTTAATTAGTGATGTGCATATTGCAGCTTCCATTTGCAGGAGAAAGTTCTTGAGCCTACCAGAATGCTTGGGAACTCCTATTAGTAATGGCACTACAGTCAAAATATATCACTTTCTATTAACACATTTTTTGGATGCTGCCTTTTTTTAGTTCATTTTAAAACTGGTTTTCAAAGCACATCTAATAGATAATGAATAAAATCAGAGTAAGAGCATTTTGTGCAGTGGGAGCAAAACCCCTTCCTATATTATCATAAATTGCTGATGCACCACAATACAAAATGTACTGAAAACAGGTGGGAACCAGAAAGCACTAAGATGTCTGTAACTGGAATTAAACACTATTTTCCCATTTGTTTGGCATTGGAATTGATCTCAGGCAGGCTTGTGTTGGTGTCTAAGTGTAGGCTGAACAAGATTCTCCAAAGGAAGCATTTCCTCCACCTAACAAACACAGAATACTGCACCAGGCAGCACTGGCCATTAAATGAATCAGTCATGATAAGCCTGCACAAATATTGACTTGCAGTCACAGACCTGCTGATGCCTCATGGCAAAGGTGCTCTGTTGCCAAGGGCAGAAACGTGACAACCCTGCCTCCACATCAGGCTGCCACAGCTTCCTCCTGCCTCACCATCCTCCTGGTGTCTCCTGGGCCAGGTGTGCCATCTTCCACGGCCCCTCTCTAGCGCTTTTACCCCCTCATGCCACAGCTCACTGCTGCAGAGATGTGCAGATGGACAGTCTACAAGCATTAAGGGGTTGGCTATTTGGAAGCAAAGGCGTGGCTGTGAAAACTGCAGTTCCATGATGTTTGGCAGAGAAATGATGAATGCTATCAGCTATAATTGGTAACTACTCACACCTCCTTTGCAAAGAAGAAAGGGAAAGACAGTCCAAGCTGTGGAGATTAGATTATAACCAAAATCACAGAGACAAGCTCAAATGCTGTTTCTTAAAAATAAATTTCTACTACTAAACAAGAACATGTCTGTTGGAGATGGAAGTAAAAGAGAGCCCTCATAATTCATGTTGTAATCCAAACTCAGGTGGCTCCTCCTAAATCTCCATGTCTCCAAAATCCAGAAATGCACAGGAGCTGACCTGTGGCTTAGTCTATCCTTGGGATAGGGTACCAGAGGAGAAACAAATCAACAAGAAACCGTGAGATTCAGAACAGCACTGGTTTGGCTTCCCTACAGCTGGTGGAAGGCAGGGAAATGCACAGGATCCAGTTCTGACCAGTCATTAGATTTAATCAGGAAAACTGCTTTTTCAGAGAGCCCTTGCAGGTCTGTAAAGCTATATCCAATTAAGCCAAGATCACGCATAACATCAAAGAAGAAAATCACATGCTAGTAAAGGGCATGCTGAGCAGTTATTCATTAACTAGAACATTCCCATGGCAGAAGTTTTGTAAACACTTTTTCCATGCTTAACAGATACCCAGAAACCTTGTGAAAAGCACCACAGTGCTACATGCAAATTCTGCATGTGTCTTCTCAAGAGCTGTGAAGCACTGTGGTTATTTTTCATGGTACACAGTCACAGTTAGAGCATGGCTTTAAATCGAAGAATACCATTAGTCAATGATTTCCTCAGCTAACTGAACACAGGCAGGCATCACATCTACAGTCCATGGACTTCTGATTCAAGAGGGGAAAAAAAAGAAAAATCTAGGTGGCCATTCCGCCTTGCTCCATAAGCAATGGCTTGAAATATCTCAAAAAAGCCCAGCTGCCACTCCAGATGTACCACAGCACACGCACTCAGTGAGCCAGAGGGTTTCAGGCAGCAAAAGGCACCAAGGGCTGATGTTTTCACAGAGGCCCACACCTGTACACTGCAGCAAAGGATTGAGGGGTCCTGGTGCTTCCAAAACAAGTTCTGGTTTCATGGGCTGCACTGATCAGAAAGGGTCAGTTAAGGTTAAACAAACTGATCTCAGCTTAGCATCTGCATGCAAATTTTAAACAGCTCTTAGTTCTTCATCAGTAATTCATTGACAGAAAATAACAGATCAGATGAATGGCTTTCAGCAGCAGGGCTGGGAACAAAGGTCCTGGAACAACACAAAAAAATGGCTTTCATGGCCACATAACACCTAATAAGGAGTTTTTCATTATTATTTTCCATTAGCTTTCTGCTCACATGTTCCTCAGCAGTAAGTGCTGTTTTGAGTGGATCAAAGACAGGGACTATTTTCTTATTCTCTACAGAATTTTGTTATGTACAGGAGAGGAAAAACCAGTGGTAGCAGATTTTGTTTCTGCCTCCATAATTTTCATTCAAGACTTCTCCCGACCCCAGAGTCAGTGTGATGCTGGCAGTAGAGAAGGCAGGATAAACTCCCACCCTGGGGCTTAGAACATCTGCACACCCCCATAACCTGCTTGCAAAAACAACTCTGATATAAGAGAGGAATTAGATACAGCGAAGGAAAGGAGACAATCTTGAAAACATCACCAGGAACTTGTCACAGTTGATGACATCAGAGACTGCACTATTTCTCTGGCCACAGCCAATGCCACCTCCATCTCCACAGCTCTGCCCACCCAAATTCCCCACATTATTGAATGTTCTCACCACTGCACACCTCCTCAGATACTGCTTTCTCCATCCACCCTGCATGTTCTCTGTGGAAGTTCCTGTGGTGGTACCTAAACACAGAGCATCTGCTCTGAGCTGGAGTTTGAAGATGTTTGGCTCTGTCTCTGTTCAGAGGCTGCCCTTTGGCTTCTCCTGTGACATGACCCCCAAATCCCAAAAGCCTGGTATCTCATATTTTGGAGCCAATCACAATGGAACCTTGATCTGGATTTCCAGGAAGGGTTCTATACCTGGTATTATTGGTGAAGATGATGCCATGATTCTCTTGTACTTCTTCTCATGGCTAGCCAGTGGTTTTCTCTGCTAGTTTTATTTTCTGCATCATGTTTCACAGCTTAGATCTAATAGATCTGCTTTGACCTGATCCAATTATGGATTAGGTTTACAGAAGGCCAGTTTTGCCTTTTTTTATAGTGAGGTATACAATCTGCAAATGAAGTTGCAATATTTCAGTAAACCAGTTAATAAGACAAGTGTAGCTAGCCTAATGTGCCAGTGCCACCACAGTAAGGGCTTGGCTGCGTCCAGTTGATGTCCATCCTTCTGCTGACTTCAGTGGACATGGACCAAGTTAAATACACGCCCCAGTATTCTGCAGCTCTCATCTAGGGGCCTTAACATGGAATGTATATAAGAAACCAACCAAAACAGATTTTACAGGTAAAGGAAAGCAAATTAGCAGCATCACCTCCATCACTCTGTCCTCTGCTCCAAGTGCTGCTGCTTCACTTGGGAGTTTTAGACATGGAGAGTTTCTGTATCAGAACATATGGAGGAAGAATCAACAGCTGAAGCTCTTCTTGGATTGGCTAAGGCTGTACCCTGGCACAAAGGCAGCTGCCTGCAAAATTATCACTTAATCCTTTATTCAACTTCCAAACATTTCTCAAATAGTTAAGGGTATAAACAGGGCACAGGCAGCTCTCATTCACACCGACACCTTGAAAGGCAACATCCTCCTGGCCAGCCTCCAGCTGGCCTGAGCTCCAGCAACCATGGGCCTTGGGGAGGGGTACAGGGGGCCCACGGCCACCAGTGCCACCGCAGCTGCAGGTGACAGCTGTGTCTGCAGCAGCGAGCCCCTCGCGGGCTCCCAGACATGGCCCGGCTGCGCTCAGCCCTGGCACGGTGATGTCACCGCTCTGCTGAGCAGCAGCAGGAGCTGGGGGTCCTGCCAGGGCAGGGCCAGCACGGGCAACAGCTCAGGAAGGAGCACCAGCACATGGTGACAGAATTTGTGGAAGAATTGTATCATTTGTATATATTATTTGCATACTATGTCAAATAATTTCTCATGCTTCAGAAAAACACGACAATTTAGCCTTTTCACTTGGATTTTCAGTCCAGCAGAGCTTTTAAAACAGCACTAATATCCATCCTCTTCTTACCCCACACAAAGTTTTTGTCCTTGTCATGGAAACAGTTTCTCCCCACCCCTCCCAAGTGCCCTAGCACTTTACTATCACTCATGGTATCTCTGTCTGAGACATGCATTTCCCTCCCAGTGCTTTCAGCTGACATATTATTACATCCAGCTTCCTCTTTAACCTCTTACTCCGAGTATTTCCATGCTCTGCTTCAACAGCAGTCTGTGCAATGCAAAACAGAGCTGGCTATAAACCTCTCTATGTAGCGGGTGGAAAGGCAAAAGCAGGAAAGCAGGCTGCAGGGCAGCACGATGAAGTGGCAACACAGCCCTTGCACCAGGACAGTGCATTGTAGAGCTACAGTCCATTCCATCAGAAACCTCTGAAATCAAGGACTCAAGCTTCTGCACAGATAAACAACTACCACTTTGCTTTGCTCCCTCTCTTCTCCCTCCCTGCTCCCACACAGACAAACAGAAATTCTTTTTCCTGATGTTCTGCCAAATAGGTAACTCAGAGCATCACAGGTCTAATTCCCTGTGTTCTCACTCAATTCTGCTCAGAGGCACTGCAATAATCTTGTCTCTTTCCACCTCATTCCTGCATTCATGGGCTGTTATGCAGAGGAGACAATATCTGCTGGCCAGCTACAGACAAATGAACAAAGGAGTAAATAAATCATTGGTGGAATGTTGGCATCTGCATTGTTTAATGCCTTTTCTTTCTCGGGCTCTCATCTGCCCCTGCTCACAGAAGCCATGGCTTCAGCAGCACAGCAGAGCACAGCCACGGAGCAGACCTACCTTTGCGGAAGCTAAAGCACCGCTTAATTCTCCTGTAAGTCGTTTTAGGGATGAAGGGAGCTGCTGCTAAGGCACCTGGGCTGCGGACTCCAGCATTTCTGTCTTCAGGCATCATACAGGCCAGAGCCCCCACGTCCCCCAGAGCTCTCCTTTACCAGCAGCATCCAGACAAACCAGCACGATTACTCATCATTACTGACTGCTGAGGAGTTCTTGTAACTGTATTTTTCTCTGGAGCTAGGAGATTTGTGGTCTTCTAGATCTTGGGTAGAGCTTGAAATGATTTTGATGTTCTCTTCCCTGCTTCAGTTTTGCTTTGGGGAACAATTTCCTTCCATCTATTTCCTTTCGTTTCTTTTATTCCCTGCAGTGAGACAACTGCTTATTATGCAATGTCACAACAAAAGAGTTTCAGCAAAGAGATGTATCTTCCATTCAAACAGAAGTGCCTGCACAGATGGAGAGGGAGAAAGACCTCTTCCTCCCAGCTGGAACAGGAGGCTGAGAGCAGATGCTAATTCCACAGCAGAAGCTCAGCACTGTGCGGTGTGCAAGGGGAAAGAGAAGAACAATACCAAAAAGGCCACGGAGGAATCCTTCAGGATACAACACTCCTTGCTGGCACCTTCCTTTCTGCAACCGAGAAGCACAAGTAACCGTCCCTTCGCCCGAGAGGCTCTTTGTCCATACCAGATTCCTCTCAAAAGTCCTTTTATACGGCCAGCTCCTCGTGTGATGCTCTCAGGGCTTCTCGCTTGTTTTATTGCCTTCCAACTACAGCAGCTCTCCTGGGAGAGGCGCGTCAGATGCGGCAGCGGCGCAGGAGCCCGGGAGCTGCCAGGAACCCGCGGCTGCAGCGGGGGATGCTCAGGCTGGAGCAGGGCTGGAGCAGGGCTGGAAGCTCTGGATGGAAGCAGGGCTGGAACAGGGCTGGAGCAGGGCTGAAGCAGGGCTGGGAGCAGGGCTGGAAGCTCTGGATGGAAGCAGGGCTGGAGCAAGGCTGGAAGCTCTGAATGGAAGCAGGGCCGGTGTAGGGCCGGTGCGGGGCCAGTGCGGCGCGGCGCTGCTCCGCCCGTGTGCAGCAGGTGCGGGCGGCCGCGGCAGCCGCAGCGCGTTTGCGTCTCCTCGGGTGACTTTGAGTTGACTTCAGGCGCTGTCATGTGCGGCGCTGGGAACGCGCAGGCTGTGCCTGGCTCCTGCAGGAGGTGCCAGACCTTACACTGCTACCCCTGCTAAAATGCTCATGCTCCTTCTCGCGTCCTCCCTCCCCTCCCCGAGTTGCAGGCTCAGTAAAAAATTGCCTTTTTAATCTAATCAGGAAGGGAATTTCATGTGCAAACAGGCATTACATGCCCTGCCTCATTTACATTTCTTTTCCCTTTCAAATTTTTCTTTCCACAGTCACCTTATTCTTCTGGTGCAAAAAACATCAGAGCTTAGTTTCTGACGAGCTTAGCAGATTCCCACCTGCCCCCCTCCCAACTTCTCCTTCTAGCACAGGTTAACAAATAACAATTTAATGATAAGGTTAATCATTGACAGAGCTCCTCGTTGTGGTACCAGGAGTCCTCTCCCACTGCCAGACAAACTTTAAATACTAGTGGCTCAGCAAGGCTTGTACACATCCGCTGCACACACACATACGGGGCTCACTTCTGCTTAAAAGAACCAGAAAATCCACATGTTACTCAAAGTGGCACTTGACTTGTGTGACACACAGCTATTGTGGCTTACCATTAAGAACTGAAATTCAGGAAGCTGATATAAAACTAGTGTTTTGATTAATTAGCGGTCTGAAATAATTTTGTGTTGTAAGTAATTACTTGTTACTGGCTAGTCATTATCATGTGACTGCAAATTTCCTGTATCTTTTTTACAGCTACTGTAATATGTAAAACCATTTTAACTTCAGCAGCTACAGATCATAAAGGCAGGCTCTTAAGATATCTTAAATCTGAAGTGCCTGTCTTAAGAAGAGTCAGACTGTAGCAGCAGCTGTAGCAACATCCAAATAGCAAAGGATAATAAAAATACGAGTGTGTCGGGTCATTCATAATTACAGAACAGTTAGCAGGATTTATTTATAACTTGTTAAGATAGCCCTGACTGTGAAGTAGTTAATAAAATGGGGGGCATGTTGGAAATTCGGTTCTTAACTGTGACACATCCCAAGATACTGCCTTTGCCTTGTTATCACAGTCAAACCCTCTCCATGAACACTACACCCTAAATTATGTCCTTGCTATTTTTGCCTTTTCCAGGGAGTTAACTGTTTGCTTCCCAATACAAACAACCCTGAATCAGTATCCTTGCTCAAGAAAACCCAAAAAGAAGAACAGGAACAAACGTCAAAGTGTTTTAACTGCAAATGAATTGAAAAGGTAATGCAAGGATTGCAGCCCTTTAGTTTTATGCAAATCAGCAAGCAAAATCCTCAGCGAGGTGCTTCCCTCAGTAACTGGCATTAAACACTCCTACAACAATGATGGTGTCCTGAGAATTTTCTTGGCGGCTGGAAGGATTCCCAGCTGCAAATCAGAAATAGCTCTTGCCCTATAAAAGCAAATGAGGAGCTGGTGAAGAAAGCACAGGGTCAGGCCTTGAGAGATTTGGTTTCTATTTGTAACCCTCTGTTCATTGACTTGGGCCAGAATTTCGTTTCACCTCATCACAGCTCCCCTGCCTGTGACAGGCAGAGAACAGCAAGGCTGTTCCTTATTATCTGCCACAGAAAGATACTGTGGTGCAGGAAGCCAAGTGCAAAAATCCACAAAGATACTCTGTGAGAAATCCACTTCTGCTAAGCCTCCAAATTTATTACTGCCACAGCAGCTTATGCTGCCACTGGACTGGAGTAGAACTCTGAGGAGCTCAACACAAGGGCTCAAGAGAAAGTGGGGATGGGTCATCTTTGTGCTAGATAAAGAAACCAGGTTTCTTACCTAGCCTAATTACAGAAAACTGTGCTACTCATACCTTCCCTTCCCCAAACCAACCCCATATACCTGTAGCAGTTCACACCTTTTAAGACAAACCTTTCACTTTGTGAATTTTGGGGTTTTTAGATTTTTTTTTAACACTCTAAGACCTGTGTTCCCAGATTCAGGACTGTGCGTTCTTATTTAACATAGAAGGCCAGATGCCAGTGGCATGACTGCTCTGCACCATCTTCTCAAGGCACAATTCCTAGGAGAAGCCAAGGAGAAGGCAGTCGTGTTTGAGGGATGCCAGGCAGGCCCTGGCTGACCAAGTCCCTCAGTGCAGCCCACCAATGAGGCCAAAGTCCCCTCCTAAACACTGTGTGACCTGAATAAAGCACAAAGGAAGAAAAGTGGCTTGTAAGAAAAGTTTTCTGTAAAATTTCCATCAGTCTCTCCCTCACCCCTCCTGTGTTCTACCCAGCAGCTCCAGAAAGAAGTCAGCAATAGGAGTTTTCAGTGATAACTGCACTTCCTGATCATGAAACAGCACACACAATCCTGCCCTCCTGACTTTTTTCCAGCAGCCTGCAGACAAGAATAATTTGCTGCAATACAGGTGGTGTTCCACTGTAGGAAAATACTTCTGTCCACAGACTTAGAGATTTGAGAGCTCCCAGGAACAGACTGATTGATATACAGACATTTTGTGCAAGTGTATCAATCATGCTTCTACTATAATTTAGATATTATCACCAGAATAGTAATGATGAAAATTATTACAATAATTTGCAACCTATTCAACATAAGAGAGCATTTTAAAAAGACAGCTAGACTCCTAATGATAGATTTTGGTCCAGTTTTACTGAAGTCATTGGAGATGCCAATCAAATTCCCACACTGTTAGTGCTAATATTCTGAGGCACAGCTTTATATAATGCTGTTACTGGTCTTAGCTGTCACTGGCAGGAGAATTGCTGACAGCTTTTCCAGCAGGCATTTAAGAAACACCACGGATGGTTTTTCAGCTGGTGACCAAAGGCATTACCCTGCCTCTCCCCGCAGGAAAGCCGATTCCATCCAAGACCAACCTTCTGTGAAAACCTCCCCTCACACTACTATGTGCTGTCCTCTTGAAAGGAAGTGGTTCCAGACAGTTCAAAGTCTTTTAATTGAGCCCTTTGCACGGAAACACGTTTACTCCACTTTTCTGGAAAGGTCCAGACCATTCCCAGCTCTGGCTGTGAGACAGCAGCAGAACCCCTGTGTGTGAGCACCGCGCTCCCCAGGCCTCACCTCCTCCGAAGGGCGCCCAGATGACCCTGCGGATGGACCTGACCCAGTCCTCCATGTCGCTCTGCGTGCTGGCCATGAGCAGGTAGGTCTCATGGTTGGCCGTCATCCGCTCCCGGTCTGCTCCTGCAAGACAAGACAGGCTCAGGGACCTCCTGCCCCCGCCCCGCGCCCGGCCCGGCGCGGCCGCGGAGCGCCAGCAGCGCCCCCGGGGCAGGCACGGCGCTGCCCGCTGCCAGGCATGCACAGGGGGGCTGTAAGGGCACTCCCCAGCACACAGAGAGAAGCCGGCATGCTCCCAGAAGGAAACGAGAGGATAAATGTCATCAGTAAACAAAAACAGCCCCATGCTGTTCCAAGAACCACAGGGGCCTGCGCTAATCTGTAACTTGATACACGCACTGGAAATTCTGCCGCAGTTACTGTACACGATGGAGAGAACAAACCAGAGACTGATAAGGGTGCTCTGAACAAGAGGGGACGACTCCACTCGTCCTCCCGGGAACACCCTGTGCCACACTCAGGGCAGGACACTCGATACACCCGAGTGTTGCTGTGACTGCCCGAGGAGAGGCAGACACGGTGCAATCCCTGCCTTGGGCCTTGGTGAGGATCACACTGGGAGGGAACACGCTGCCTTTCCATCCTTTCTTTAAAGGATGCGCCCACAGTAAGAAGATCAAAACCAGAACGTGGCTTGCCACACCTCCCTGTTTTCAGACCTGTACTACTGTTTCATCTCCATTCTGAAAGGTACTGCGTCAGTGCAAGGGCACTGGGGATTCCAGCCACCTGTCCAGCACTGCAGAATGCCAAACCCTTCCAGAAAAAGAGTGGCTTTTTGACACCCTTCACTGAGCCAAGGGCATACACAAGTACTTAACACAAAAATGCAATGCACCTAGAAATCCTGTCAGTCCTGTATTCACATCTTTACAGCTTCTCAAATTCCCATTTTTTATCCTAGTGATATCTAAAGTAAATATCTCTGCTCATTACAGCAGGAATACTGCTCCTGGAAGAGTGCCATGCTTCGTGCTGGGCATTGAAACAGCTAGGTTTTTAAAGAGAAATTTCTTAAGGACTACAAAATCCTGGCACAAGTATTCTGAATTAATCTACTGCTGTAGACCACTCTTTACAGAACTAGGACACAAAACTGCAAAAGGGACTTAATCGAAACTTGATGAATGCAAAAGCCAGACTTTAGCAGATTCTACTGAACATTTATTCTTAAGGATTGCATCATTATTCCAAACTTAAACAGAGATTCCAATTTTCTACAGTCAGAACTCAGCCCTATGTTCCCCAAAAATGCATTGAAACAAATAATCCATCAACCTGAACTACAGGACATTTCAGACCATACCACAGTTTAGAAGTCTAAAGAACACTGCATTTTTTCTAAGACATAGTAAGGATGAAGCTATGTTAAGTGTCAATACTAGAGAAATATCAAGGTGTTCTTTGATTTTTTAATCTTTTCAGTGACTAGCTCAAGGTCAAAACATGGGTCTTACTTGTGTGCTATGTTCCATCCTTTTTACCCCAGAGAATGAGGGTATGGGGACAGGGAAGCATCAGAATCCCAGACCTCGGCACTCCACATCAACCCTGCTCCACAGAAAACACAGTCAGGCCCCGGCAATTTGCTCCCCACTTTTACTTTTTTCTTAGCCATTTTGACCAGGACAGGGGCAGATCTCTCATTCAAAGACAAAAAGGAGACATGACACATCTTCAGTTTACTTCAACAGGCCTATTTTATCTATATCTAGAGTTCTCACTCTAAAAAGACCAAAAAATAAGGACAGAAGCATAAAACCTCAATATATTCTCAAAGCTATTAAATCTAATAGTAATAAATACAGTATAGAGAAAAAATGCACAATTGTGTCCTTTCTGTGGCATAGAAAACCTGAAAAAATTATTTGTATTATCGTATTGCACTGTAGCTCCTTTTCATTTCAGTGGACTAGGATTCTGCAAGGTGCCACAAATAAAGCCCAAAAACATGCATAAACATAATATATATATCAGATCCAGGAATAAAAAAAAAGTGGTGACGTGATTTTTCAGTAAAGAGACAACAAAAAAGAAGACATGTGATGGTCCTCTCAGGTGCTGCCGGATTGATCCACATTCTTTTAATAGCCTGCATATTTAAATTCAACAGATTATATAATACTTACTTGGCAGATGATGTAGTA
Organism: Cisticola juncidis; assembly: GCA_013400215.1. Classification (NCBI taxonomy): domain Eukaryota; kingdom Metazoa; phylum Chordata; class Aves; order Passeriformes; family Cisticolidae; genus Cisticola; species Cisticola juncidis. The sequence continues at coordinate 282,344 of VXBR01003158.1, read as the reverse complement.
TTTACCAAGTTATCACATTATGACAAATTGGAGGGTGTTCTCCAGATAGAGTGGATTAATCCCAGAAGTTGAACTAGCTTATTTACAGTGGGAATTCCAGAGCAGTACTTTAGCTCAGGTAAACACCAGTGAGCCAGTACAGAGTTATCCTGATTTTGCAGGGAAGGGAAGTGTAATGTTTGGTGACATTACCTTGTTATGTGAAAGTGAAGTCTTAGTCTCCTCCTAACTGTGTGTTAATGTAGATATTATTCATTAATTAAAGCCTCATTAAAAGATTTTTGGGAGACACAACAGCACTTATATTTATGTTTTACTGCAAATATTAATTTTTATTGGGACTACCTTTTAAATGCAGAATTTACAAGATGTGACAAGAAAAAATGATTTAGGAATGAAGTCAGCTCAGATAATAAATATCAGAAAACCAAAAATAGAATTAGGACCTTTCTGAATCTTCAGTGGGTTTGAGGGACACTTGTGAAAGACATTGTTTGGAATGTCCACTTCCACTCTTTTTTCCTTTTAATACTTTTGTTATGATTACAATGAAGCATGAGTAGGTCACAATCTCAAAAAATCAGACATCTATTCATACCACAGATGGATACCAGCATTAAGAACATCAACTTGAAAATGTTGCTCAGCACAAAGTCACACTGCAGATGTGGATCTATACTCTCTTCTGAGTGCAAACCTGAACCTCACTGCCCATCCCTTAAAGGAGGAGGCACAGACATTCTGCACTCAGTCTGAAAGGTCTTTGCACTTCTCTGTGGACTCATCCTGTCTAACACCCCTCCTTTACCTGGATGTACCCTCTGCACCAAGTATTGCCTTTTTCCTTTAAAAGTATCTTGAATTTCTTGAGAACAGTGGTTCCAGCATTTCTTGAGAATGGAATGCAAAAGGATTAAATTCATACCAACTGTTTAAGAGAGAATTTTCTCCCAGGAGGAACATCAAAAAACTAGGATTAATCCGATTTTTCCGAGCTGAGAATGTCATGGCCAACCTCACAAGAACATTCACATTCTAAACAAAAATGTAAATAAAACTGGGGACCAATTTCACCACCACTAAGAAATCTCAGCTTTGAAATACAGAGCTGTCAAAATCACCATTTTTTATTAGCAAACCACATCAGATGCCCTACTAAATTTCTGTCTTCACAAAGAATGAACACATTTTCCTAGAAAGGGAATCAAGTAACTGTGAACAAGTCAGTAATGAGGATACTGCTTTTTAAATACTTTGGTGCACATATAATTTTCTTTTGCTCGTACCCAGCCAATCTTTTGTATTAATAATCTGCAACAGCAGTGTTCTGAATTATGCGTGTATTTTTTTCAAGGGATCACATCAGCTTTTCAGCATAAGAGCTGAAGCCTGATTTAAGTGCTAGAGGCAGAAGATTGCTAATACAGGCACATTCCCTGGTGGGCACTGTGCTCTAGCACAGTTTCCCCACGTGCAGAGCCCTGGAGGACAGCAGGGCTTTTTCAAGAGGACGAGCTGTGTTCACGCAGCCCTGAATCCGCTGCTGTCACACACCGGAGATCAGGCTCAGCAAATGAATCCCCGTGTGTGACACCATGAACACTGCACAGGCAGGGCCCTCCTGTGCTGCAGGGCTGACCCCGCAGCCCATCAGTCTGTACCAGTAAATTCAGTGTTTTGCACAAGAGAAGCAGAGAAGCAGTGCCATATTTAAGCATTTGCCTTTGCATAAGCTGTAATTACTGCTTAAAGACCTGAGTAAAGAACTGTGATGCTTGCCCATCACAGTTATAACTGTGTGAGAAAGAGATCATTAATGAGGAAAAGAGAGATGAATTCAAATCAACCCTTGCACAAGAGAAGAGCTCCAATTTTTTCAGAGCCCTTTAATCTTTTCGGGCATGTCTCATTCTTTCCTCTACTTTTGCTGCCCTTTCTTTATTCCTAATTTGAACTTCTGCTATGCTTCAAACAGATTTCACAGTCCTCCATCTTATCCTCAGCCACAGATCCCAAGTGGTACCTATTTTATAGAGTCTGCTGGTCCTACCCCTCCCTCTCTCTAAGATGTTGGTGCCAACACAGCTCACTTTTGTATCTTGCCCTTGCCCAGTGCCATTCTCACTTGAGAAAATCCCATCTCTCTTCTTGCTCAGGGCACACCACACAGACCAGTTTCCCTACAGGTTTTAATAGAAGTCCATCAATCTGTGTGGGCACCATCACAGCTCTACACTCTACAGTCCTGAGCACACACTGCCTCTGGCAATGGAACTTCATGTGGGCTTTTTGTTGTGTTTTGTTTTGTTTGACTAGAAAGATGGGAAAAGCATAAATAAACAAGAACCCAGACAGTGGTTGTAAGAAATCCACTCCTCTACATCCTTCATTACTACTAGGACTTGAGACATATAAAATATTGATTCAGTTAGAGAAAAAAAATTGCATGCCACACTTGTCTATATAAATGTACAGTGCTGTTACAGTGCCTTATTTCCATAAAGAGCTTTCCTCTGAAATTCTGAGTTAAAGAAAGTAAAAATAAAGCAGATGCCACAAACTATTAAAAACCTACTGTGGCTTTTTTAGTTAAAACCTGTACACACAAAAGATATCAAATTGTCAGGGCTTGTTTCCTGGGGACAGAGACAAGAGAGATTTGCTTTCTGAATAATAGCTTTGTTCCAATCACAGCAGAACTTGTTTGGGACCTCCTAGAATAAACAGCAGAGAACGAAGAACATGAGTTTTTCAGTGACCTGTGAAGGGAGGAGTTTGAGGGTCACATAATGTCAAACAGTACTGGTAGTGCAAGAACTTGTGGACAACTTCACTTTTACCTGTTGCAACTAATTTATTCTAAGAGAAAAGCATCAACTGAAATTCATACAGTAACTTATTTTCTCTGCCCTACATGACACATCTTGAAGATAAATTACTGTCATTTGAGACTAAGAACTTTCTTTGAAGTATCTCAACTGGACACCAAAATGACCACTGTATTATTTGAAATTTGGCTGATCTCCAAGCTGACTTTAAAGGAAGTCTCTGCAAACACACCTCTGCTTCCAAGGAGAAAGGGGAAAAGCCCCATGCATTTGCTGGTGTGGTCACAGTCAAACATGGTCTAAAAGAATTTGACTGTTAGGACTCTGTTTTGGGAAAAAACAAGATCCTGGAGTTTTGCTGCTGGGGAAATGACTGCCCTGCACTACCCAATTCTTTTTTGCTCTTCAGCCTCTCATCATGAATTGCACTGAAGTGCAAACACTCAGCCTGAAATGGATTTTTCTGAAAGGTCAGGTCCACAGCACATATTTGTATGGCATTTGATCTAGCAGGAAATTAAAACTTGTGATGATTTTAAGAAAGGAAGGATCAATTCCTGAATGGAAGTCCCGAGTGTAAATTCACCGGGGGCCTGGCAGGACTTAGCCATACACACACGGGCATGTGACCTTCGGGCCACCAAGGCGGCGCGTCGGGATATCAGAGCAAGGCTGTCCCCAGAGACTAAGAACATTCAAAGCACAGCTCCCTTCAGCTCTCAGCGTTTACTCATTATGCTGCCCAGCTCTCAGCAGCCATTCATTAAGCTCTCCCTCCTCATGAATATGGAATGTCCTGAGCCTTCAGCAGATAAAAATCGAGGTGCTCTTTCATCAGTCTAAACATGCTCTTGTGTGCACAACACAAGGTGGGGAATTAACTCGGTGCAAAACAGCTGAATTCATGTGGTATTTCTTCAGAGAGGCCAGGTAAAAAGAATTTTCATCAGGAGATAACCATCCAGTATCCCTGGACAGTGAATTGTGGCTTAGCCATAACCTGAGACAGTCTTTAAAATTCTGTTCCATACAGTGGCTGACTCACAAGTAGAGTGATCTGCCCCAAACACAGAACACACTGCATGCTTTCTAATTTTATAGACAATTATTTTGTACACAGACAGGAAAGATAATGTCTTTCCAAGAGCCTCCAAGAAAAGCAGTTTCCCTTCTCCATCAGGAACTGACCATACTCTTCCCTGCTTCTGGACATGGTGCTTTCCAGTCACAGACCCAAACACAGAAATACTTCACTTCTCCAGAGGAGCCAGTCCTTTTAGCTCATATCTGACTTCAAATTCGATCACAGATAAAAATAATAGCTCTTTGTGGCATAGACAGATACAAAATCAAAAGGATGCAAATATCCTAAATGAGCAAGTATATATTATGCATACATGTAATTTTATTGAAGCATCGCTTGTTTAATAATGCAAATTCATGTTTCAGCAATTCAGTAAATAAATCAAGAGTAAGTTATTCAATAAAGCATGTGGGCTAATTGACATATGCCAAAAACAACTACCTAATAGAGTGTTACATCTCGGCATAAGACAACCTTGCATATCTAAAGTAGCAGGAGATTTTAGTCACCAGTTCAAGACATTTGTTCCACAGCTCACCTAAAATCAACCATCCCCAGGAACACTGTGCCTCTTAGCACTATTTTGGGATATCAATTCAAAATTGACTCAAACAAAAGCATGCTGCTTAACGAATTATCAGCTCGACTGGCCAGTCCTTTAGACATTTCAGTCTCTGAAATGTCAGATTCAAGCACAGCTTTCATGTGGAAAGAGCCATCAAACATCAGTTATCTGCAAAGCACCAGCAGAGCTCAGTGCTCTGTACATCTCCATACCTTGCAATAGAGCAGGATGAGCAGAAACCTCACTTGAGCCGCTGTATTTATGACACAGACATGTCCATAATATATTCTGCATTTCCCCTCTCATTAATGAGCACAGAATGATCCCAGGGTGAATTTACTTCTCATCTGGGTAGGTTTATACCTCTGCCTTGACAGCTGGAGCCCATCTACCACAGAATGGTTTTTTCACACAAAAATCACTTGAGTCTCATTTCTGGCAGACTGCACTAACAGAAAGTGCTTGCAAGGAGAAACCCAGTGTATTTTGAAGCACTCTTTTTTAAAGGACATTCTACAGTGAGTATCTACAAACCATTTACTTGTTAAGAAACATCAGTAAAAACATGAAGTAATCTGCAATTAAGCAGAAAAAATTATTCAAGATGCTTGATTTTTCTGGTGAGATCTAAATTCCCATTCTAATTCTACCTTGCCCAAAAGCAACAAGTGGCACACAGCAGCCTTAGAAGAGTCTACAGGAATGGCTGTGGACTGGGGCTCTCCTTGTTCCTACAGACATGGAGTGCAACAGGTCTCATCAAACCCTTCTCTGAAGGGCTGCTCCCCCAGTGCTGGGGGTGCAAAAGTGATTTTCCAGCATCTGCTTAGGTTTTCAAAACGAAAAATTGAGGAGAGCAAAGGGAAATACTTGAAAGAGGATGCTTAGATGAGACCCAACCATGTGTTTGGTGCCTGCACCGCAAATTTCACTTCCTTTCAAAGAATTCCCCTTCAAAACATCTTTGTGATCCTTTGCAAACTTACATCCCCCAGTCACTTTCCAAACTGTCAAGAAAGTAAATTGGATACAAAGTCACTTGGAATTTTCAAGCATTTAAGCAAATTCCCTGGAACTCTGTTCTCTGTGCTGCCTTTAGTGATCATTCTACTGTAAAAACACTTCTTGATCACAAGCTGAACAGGAATACCCTTTCCATCACACATACTACATTTTGAAGTTAAATGCACAAAATTCCCAGAAGAACCTTTTATTCTATAATAAAACCTTACAAAAAGAAAAACTCAAGTTGATTATGGCTAATTAAACAGGGAAAGAGACTAAAACTTACCACAACCTAATTTCTGCAGATCAACAGATGGTCACATCCAGTTAATTTCATCATGTTCCTTACATATTAAATACAACATCAGGTGACGCCCAGCATTGCAAATTACTCTGTGACTACACAGCACTGAGCAGGAGAAACTCCTACTTGGCACCCCAAAAACATCGGGCAGGAAAAGTTTTTTGAAATGAATGGCATGACGACTCAGCTGAATGACCAAAGGACACCCTGCTAAAAAAGACAAAAAGCCACATTTCTGCAGCTGGAGCTGCTACATTACCCACAGATGGAGAAAGAAATGAAGTGACTAAGGGAAGAAGGAACTCAAACCAGGTTAAAAATCCCCAGCTGGGCAGCAGGGCCCATAACACAAGAACCAGGCTGTAATGAGAGTTGTGCTGGCTGTGGCCAGGCTGCCAAACCACACCTGAGTGAGCCAAGCAAAAACTCACCTGGGTACACACATGTGGCACCTCAGGGACACCTGAGGAAAGGTCGTTCCTGTGCTCAGGCTGCTCAGGCTCTGAGAAATGCTGCACTCACCTGCTGCAGGGTGCAGCTCTTGCCCCGGCCTGCTGTGGCAGGGGAGTGCATTTTCTGCTGATTTCTCTCTTTCCAGCCTCTGCCTAGACTCTCTTCTCATGCAGAATCACTCCCAGTGAATTAGGGTTTAGCCCTTGGATAGAGACTGAGTGGGGAAATGGCCCTTTCGACATTCAGATTCATCTGTTCTCTAACTGATATGCACAAAGTAAATAAATTTCATTTACATGAAAGAACACGATGATTTCTCCTCTAATGAAGGATTAACTATCAGTGCCATGAAAGGCATCTGGCAGCAGTAATCCATGAGCCTTCCTTCTTAGGGGCCTGGACTACTTACAGAAATAACTTCTGTTCCAGCTGGCAGGACACTGGCAGATCAACAAATGGATTAACACAGTCCCGAGGGCTCCCAGATTCAGCCCTGTGCCCCAGTGACCAGGCTGTCCTCTGCCCCAAGACTCAGCTGCTGTAGCAGTTATGTGGTGTCAGCCTGAATTGCCATGTGAATATTCCAATAATCAGCACAGGATAGAGGTGCAGAACCTGTTTTCCACAGTCACAGAGCTTTTTGCTACTTACTGAGGAATCTTCGGAGAAGTTGTTATTTTCCTGACCTTCAGATACTCTAAATGGGGACAAATGCTTTTGCCTTACTCTGCTTATTATTCTGGCATAAAACACTATTTAAATGCTGATAAAATAATTATAAAGGAGACAACATCCCACGGAAGAGAAAACAAAAATGACAGCACGATCTGAGGGGACAGTGTAAGTTAATTCAAAACGATAGTGGAAATATAATGATACAATTAGAGTGGTAAACAAATCTAGAGGTAATGAATCAATTTATTAAACTAAATATCACTATGTATTCCTACCATGTAGGCACAATTCTCAGAAGAATGCCTCAGATCTAGAGACCTCAAACATACCAAAACTGCAAGTCACAAAGCTAATGGCAAAGTCTACCATTCAGGACTGCTAATAAGATTTCTGTAGTTTAATAGCTTTTCTCCCTAAAATAGATTTTGCTTAGCCATGTAACTAAGCTCACAGATCTCTGCTCTTGACCTTCTAGGGCAACTTCCATGACTGTACTAAAATATACCCCACACTCCTCGGTCTGGAGACAGATTTGTTGCCACAGAGGCTGGGTCACTGGAAGGTTAATTCTTTCAGTAACTGCTTCTCAGCAGGACTCTGCTATCGTGTCCAACAGCTCTGCTCCAGTCGGCAGTGATGAAATGAAGGTGTTTATCTGCACATGAATGGGTGGGTAGGAATGGAACCCTCTCTGTGGGGTGAAATCCCCACACACCCATCCAGACATCAAAACTGGAGGCTTCCAAAGCAAAGACTGCCATAAATAAGGAAAAGTCTCCTACTGCACCAAGCTCCTGAAGCCTAAGTCCTCATGAAAAACTTAAAGTCTTAGCAAAAATGGGGAATGATATCTTTATGTTTAGAAGAGAGGCCTTTTTTCCATACACAGTATAGCCACCTTTTATCTTTTTTTTTTTTTTTTTAATGATTAGGTGATTTCATGATTAGGTGAGGTCTCTCCTGACCTCAGAGACCTGAAGAAGTAACTCATAAAATGCAAGGTGGAGAGAGGCCACAAAGACTGTGTGTGTGCTCAGATAGGCTCTCAGGAGTGACCTCTGGGAATGGGATAATGGGGATGCAAGTTTCAGCCCCAAGGAGGCTTTACTGGACAAGGACACACATCTGGCAATGCCAAGGGAGGGGTGGGTGACAGCAGGACTTGGACACTTTCTGTTCAGGCTCCAGACCTAAAGCACCTTCTCCAACCACTCCCCTCCCTCCAAGGGACAAAGGAGGCTTATCATCAAAAGAAGACAGACATGGATATCAGCAGCTACCAAATCTGCTTGAAGCCATGCAAACAACAGCTCTGACCTTGGAGACAGTCAAAACAAAATCACATCTTATCTCATTCCCAGCATGGGTATCTGATTAGTTGGAAGGACACTTAACATGGCGAGACAGAAGTACCTTCACCACACAAAGGAAAATCTTGCCTGCACACAGAAAAACAATCTGTAAATTCACAAGAGTAAATTTGCAGAGTTAATTCATGAAAGGTGGCTGCATCCTCCAATCTGCCTGCATGCCATCCTGTCACTAGGGTCACTTGTCCTTCCAGCCTCAGAATTCAGTGTCTGATTCCAGCGCTGAGCTGCCAATATGCACTTCCATTAGAGAAGAGTTGTGCTTCCACTTGGGATACACTGCCAATCCTGCCCCAATACCCAGGGCTAGAAAGGGACTGGCAGGCTGGCGTTGTTTGTGCCACAAACTGTAGCGGTCAAAGATTCTCCGCACTGGGAGGGTGGAGTGAACCAGTTCAGCTGAGTGAAATGGACTTCATTTGGGGTTATGGTATGAGCAACCACTTAGAAAAGCAAATCCTCACTGAGTACAAACCACACTGAAACTGTTCCCAGGCTGCATTCAGGAAACGGAGGAAGAATGGTCAAGCTCTGAAGGAAAACCTGGCATTTTCTCACCTGGGCAAGTGTAGAGACACTTTATTTAAAAACAAGCAAACGTTTTCCATACCCAAACCCACTTCCTCTGTCTTTAGTCCCTGTAATGTTAATTTAAACATAAAGGAGTTTCTGATCCTGACCATGGACTCCATAAAGAAAAAAAAAATGTTTAGAGAGCTGTTTTTGGAAGAGATACTGAAGAAACAGACAAGTGCCACAGCCAGGTTTTGGGAATCAGTAATTTACCTGTTCATTTGTGGATGCCATGACCCAGAAGCTTTCCTGTATTAGCAATTTATAAAAGACTCATAAAAACACAGAAAATTAGCTTAACAAAATTTCAGATGACCGTGTGATGGGTAAGTATACTGCCACCCTGTCCACCTGGTGATGGCATCTGGGTACATTTACCCAGGACACGCACTGTCCTTTCCCTACCCTGCACCTACACACTGCTCTAGGCAGGACAGTTCTCCCCATGGCACCACCAGAAGTTCAGTGCACTGGAAAGAAAAGGCTGCTGAACAGATGTGCAATACAGCCTTTGCTGCACACAATTTCAACACTTTTACTATCATGTGACCTGCAAATGATCCAAGATAATCAGCGACATTTAATGAAAAGGTCTGTCTTTGTTTGTGACAATTTGAAAAAGAAGGAGCTACTTCAACTGCAGGTCAAAGTAAGCTCCTTGAGTGGTCTGTGAGGTTACAGAGAGCAAGACAAGCAGAATTTACCCCTACCAAGTAAGCACAGACTTTTCACTGGCCTACCACAAGAACACAAATTTACTGACACACCAGTTTTCAAGGTACACATGATGGTTATTGACATCAAAGTGCTGCCCTCTGAAAGAACTGCATATTGCATGTGGTCATGGAGCTGTTCTCAGCCTGAATCCTTTGCTGAAAATAATGTAAACACACCATACACAGTCTGTGCTTTAAATGTGAAGTAAACTATTATTTGATTCATAAAATAGAAACAAAAACAACAAACAGCAACAGAAATTCCAAGTAAACCAAAATATAACTCCTCCGGCAGAGAAATTAATGAAATTGCAGACTCCTAAAAATGATGGCAAATCGTGCAAAGACCAGACTCAGCAGTTCTCCATGTCTCCCTGAGTGGGTGGCAGTGGAGGCATTTCAAGCTCAGTTGCTCAGTGGGAACCTCCATTCCATTCCCAGCTTCAGGATCCAGTTTCAACAGGAAAGCTGAGCCAGGGAGTCAACACAGGCCCTGACTCCCGGCTGGGGGATGCAGGGCCACACAACAGGAGGGAGCCACACTTATCAGGAGCAGCATTAATTTCTGCCCTGAGAACAAAAGCCTCAGGTATGTGCCACAGCAAGATAAGCATCTGGCCCCTTATGCACCCGGAATAAATGGCATTTAGACCCCAGTGCTTTGTGAAGGACAGACTTGAGGACTCCAGCAGGCTGTGCCTGCCCAGCAGCAGTGGACTCAGTTGTTTGTGTGCCCTTAACCAGACCTAGGTCCTTGTACTCCCCTTGAAACCACAGCCAGGACTGAAACACAGCAGTGGGAGAGCACAGGAGGAACCTGAGCTTTCCAAAATCACCAGCAAGGGGAGTGAGACCTGGTAGCAGCATCCACAGGCTCAAAGGCAGAGCAAGGGCAGGTCCCAAGTGATGCTTATAAAGTCTGTGAACAGAAAACTGGGCACAGAGAATCTGTCTGGGCTGACAACCGCTGAGCTGTGTGAAATAACACAGGGATATTTCAAGTTTAAAAAAATAAAGAGTCAAACATTCACCCAAATCCATCCACACACCCAGGAACCAGAGACTGCAGCAATGCTACACTGCACCGTGGGGAACTGGGGATGAAATCCCAAAGTATTTCACAGAGCCAGCAGTGATTCCCAGGGGGGCACAGACCTCCCCACAGCCACAGGGTCCGTGGCTGCAGTGCCCCTGTGCCCCAGTCCCACACCATGCTCTGCCAGTGCTCCTCTTCCATTCGAGACTGGCCAAGAATCTATCCCAGCTGCTCAGAGAGGTGCTGGGGATTAATCTGCTCCCGAACAAATAAATTCCCTCTCTAACAAGCTCATGTGCTAGACTGCAGGAGCCAGGTGCAAGACAGCAGTTTTTTGGACATCCATTAACAGCAATAAGCATAAATTCATTATGTGTCTTACCAGCTCTGGGGAGGTGATAGTATTTTCTCTCCTGTAAATCAGTCTCTTGCAAATTAAATCCCTAATTTCACTACAAGGATTTGTATTAGCTTCCACCAGCCTTGACTTTAAGCTGCTTATTTCACCTCAGACATCACTGTTTCATTGATTAGAACATATATATAGAAACAAGTTTCTGCATCAAGACTTATTCTGCATTGCATAGGATGACAGATATATTATGGGACTACACAAGAAGTAACCAGCCAATTCTAACCCCAATATGAAGTGCAAGTTTGGAATATTTCCACTGAGAACAGTAGGGTTAAACTTGTTAAAACATATTCGTAGTAGGCTTTTGCATGCTGATTTTTAACTTATGATGAAAATATAAATCTCACTCCTGTTTCTTTCTCAAACAACTATTGATCTCAGTGGTAATCATGAAAGAATGCACAACTGAACATACTAGAACAAAAAAAAATTCAAAAAATGTTTCATTTTCAATTTTATGGAAAACACTGCAGTCCTTCTCATTTGCTCTTCATACAAGATGAACAGATTTTTGGGTTTTAATCACCTGTAAAAATGAATTATGAGAATGAATCCAGCAGTCAGAGGCAAGACTGCAGCCAGCTCTTGCAGTTCCACTCACTGTGCACACTGTGTCAGGACCTGCTCCAGAGAACCTTTCTCCTGCTGAGAAGCACCTGTGTCCCCATGAGCTTATTCCAGTGTGTGAATCCTGGAAACCAGGGCTGGAGAGCAGGTAGTGGATGCACCCCTCATCTGTGCACCCCAGCAGCTGTACCTGGGATCCCCACTGCCTCCTGCCCTGAGGAGCAGGGGTGTAACGGCAGAACGGGCCTGGCCAACAGCCAGGCTGTGCCCTGCGCCCTGTGCCGTTCCTGTGCAGGGGGTTCTGCATACTCAGCTCTTACATTCGATGCTCTGTGCCTCTAAAACTCACACCAACCATGGGGGAGTTCCTTCCGCTTCTTAAGTAATAATTACAATATTTTCTTAAATACCTGGTTGAGTATCTACCCCTGAAACATATTCCAACCCATTTCTTAATTTAAACTGAAATCTGTAATCTTTTAAAAAGGACCTTCCAGGACACTCAGTTGCCCAGGGTCAGGCAGTTTCATTGCACTTCTCTTTGGATTAATCCCAGCTAACCAGGCTGCATTCATTAACCACAGACAATTACTTAATCCACTCGTTTCATAACAGGGGCCGGATCCCACGCGGTGTTGTCACACCACTCAGTCTCTCTGATGAGAGGAAGAAGGATGATGAGGCATCAGTGCTGACTCTGACTGTCAGAGCAATAAAATGCCAGTCTGCAATTGACCTTCCTTCCCAGCTTGGGTTTTGCTTTGAATCTGGATCTCATTATAACATATGGAGCCATTATGTCCAATGCTATGCCATGCTAAATATTCTGCTATGGGATACTTAGGACAGAACACCTTCCTAAGGATAGAAATGACATTTCTATTAGACTTGCTGCACACCATCTCTCTACTGGAAATCTGAAACCGAGTCTTGCACAATGCATGAAAAAATACGATTTTACCATTGATTTATTTAAAAGTCACTTTCTGCTTACTTTGCCAGTGCCTTGAGGAACATTGCAATAATGAAGAGGCTCTGAAGAACTCCTGAAGGTCTTACAAAAATAAGGTCTGATAATTCAGCAGTCCCTGTAGAAATTGGAAGTATTTTCAATAACATTATTACTGAACACTAATAAAGGAATCCTAGCTTGCAATACAGGTATGGTGGTACTGCTGACAATATTTCATTAAAAATTCCTAGAGGGCAGCAGGGATCCAGCTACGAAGACAGCACTGACATCCAAAGCTCTGAAGGGAAGAAAGCAGATTTTTGGCTATCATTTATTAAAAGGGAACTTCTCTCTTCTGCTGATTCTTTCAGATATAGTTCCAGTCCTTCAGTTCATGTAAAGCACATGTTAAAACACACCAATATGGCATTGCAAGCTGGAGTATAGTTGTCTGCCAGGTTTTACATCATTAGACACTTTGCTTCAGTTTTTTGTTTCATGTCATTGTCACACTAAGTTCTGGTGGAAGGAGCACAATGAACAAGGCTTTAATTTAAACCACGCTGTTTTGGTTCCCTACATCTTGATGTGACAGGTCTGTTATTACTGCACAGTAACTGCAGCATCTATCGAGAGTGATACTTCCAACTCAACACAGTGTCTGTAACTCAACTTGGTAACATATAACCTTGAGCGTACAGCGGTATAATGGCTAAAGAAAAATGAGCTGGAATCACAAAGTTACTTTACTCTGACGTATTTGAGAAAAACAGAGTTGGTAAATTGCGAGATGAAGAGAGTGAAGCCTGTGCCCTGGGGCTGGCTATGTAACAATGCACCTCCCTGCCAGCTCCCAGCCCAGCCCTGCCAGCTCTGCAAACCCCTGGGCTGGACAGGCCACAGGGGCACAGGCCCGGCCACCCTGTGGCCATGGGGCAAAGCAGCTTTTGTGCTGCTGACAGCACAGACAGCGCACAGGCCATGGGCACAGCTCCTCTCTGGCACTGCTCACAGGCGCTGTGCATCGCAGAGTTTACCTGCAAACCTAAAATTGGTGGCAGAGGAAGGACGGAGAAGAGTTTCTATGTTCAAGATACTGAAAACCAACATTAACTGGCAGCTGCAGTTTCTACCAGGTGCTTTAAAGCGTTTGGATAAACATGTGCAGCCATAAAGATCACAGATGGGTCTCCAGCATCCACTGACAGAAACCAGGGGAAGAAGGCAACTGGCCCAGAAACATGTGCAGGGTTTGGTCTTGTCCATGACAACAAGGGCTACCAGGAGACAGTGCTCGTGGGGCTCAGCCCAAAGCCCAAACACAAAGGCACAAAGGAAGGAGCACTCCGTCCCATTAGTTACCTACAGATGATGTTTCTAATTTGACAAGGACTTTAGTCAGAATGAAACCCCGCACTACAGCCAGCCCTTGGACTCCAAATGCAATGAAACACCCCTGGGATTTATGAAACACCCCTGGGATTTATGGTCCCGAACTTGTATTATGTGCAAGAATCTGACAAAACTCTTATTTCCCCTCTTCTCTGTTCATTTAGCCTCTCATTATGGATTCATAAAAGTGCCTCAGTAAAATGAGGCCATTACAGTCCCAAGCAATTTTGATTTGTTTAAGACAACACAAATGAAAAATGAGAATGTAAAATATTTATACAAACAAATGACATTTTACCATTTTTCATGCTAAAGTGGCAAGAGAAGAATGAAAACACAGTTGACACTGAAATTCCTTCTCCCAGTAGGCAGAAATTGAAGATCAGTCACATGTGACATAGAGTTAAAAAGCTAAAAAAGTCAGTTCAGGAATTTAACCATGCCGTGCCTTGCATTTGCAGCTCCAGCCTTATTTCTTTCAGTTTGTCTTCTCCTATACATGCAGCAGAAAAATGTGCAAACCAGTCTCTGTCTTGGCTTCCTCATCCCCATTTCTGCTTCCATCTAAGTTCAGCTTACAGGAGGCAATTCTGAACTGCTGATGTGATGGGTATGGAGTGCTTGGCTGAGGACTGCTGGCCCTAAAGCCTTGATTCCAACTGTGCTCACGGCTTAGTACAAGGCCCAACTATGTTGGCTCCTAAACGGATTGTTTTGTACTGCATTTAACCCTTACAGTACACATTAAATACCCTGGTTGTATTAGGAAGCCATTCTTAAGGCACCAAGCTGCTATGGCAACAGCTTCTGTAGGAAGCAGATGTTCCACTCTCTCCACAAACCCAGCAGCTTTAATAGCACCTTGTGCTGCTGGATACCCCAAGGAAATACTGCAGCCAGACAAGTGAAGCAGGCAGCTGCTGCCTGCCATAAGCACTGCCCTTTCACTGGAGACACCCCTCCTAAACAGAGACCCCAAAACCAGGTGAAACAGCTGCCTCACACAGGGATTACTTCTAGAGAGCTGCTCAACAACAGCAGCCCTGCTCTGCTCTCCGCACCTGCAAAAGGCATTAGCAGCCATCACAAAGGCGCAGTGAGAAGGCAGGAGAGGTGCTGCCCAGCTGGCTGCTGCAGACACGATTACTGACAAACACGGCCTTCCAGGGCTGCTGAGCACCCCTGGCATATTTTGATAAGAGAGGAAAGGCAGCCACTTCTTTTCATGATTCCTTGCAGGGGAGCCAGCCTCATGCTGGCACAGCCATAGCAACCCCAACAACAGAGCAGCAGGCAGATGAAATCAGAGAGACAAGTGCAGAAACTGCCCGAGTGAAGCAGTCTCATTAGCGACTGCCTGCACCAGAGAGCGGCACCTGAGCCCCTCCCCAGAAACACTGGCAGAGCCGAGATGTGGATCAGGCCTTCCTGCCTTGAGTCCTTGCTACTTCTCACACAACATTCACTTGCAAGCCCGGTGTTGTGATCACACCGGGATGAGAACACAAGACCTGACTTTGGGCTCTCAGGGTGACAGCTACCTCCACACAGCACGCAGCTGTTTTCTGTAGCACAGTGGAGCTCCCTTTACGAGGGGCCTCTCTAACTGACATGGTAACAAAAGCCCATTATGGGAAGGTGAAGACGCTAGCTGCTAGCAAACGCCAAGCTGCTAACGAACCCACAAAGGTGAAACCTGAGCCAGGTGAACCAGCTGACAGCCTCAGCAGATGCCCTCGGGCCTGGCTCTCTGGGAGCCCACGGGAGGGGATGCTCCAGGACTGGCACAGCTCTGCCCGAATGGCAGAAGCCTTAGTGTGGTAGCACCGCTGCCCAGCCAGCCTCACACCCACCCAGGTACCCTGCACCCCCTCGGGCTGCAATAAAAGAACACAGCACATCTCTGTTGTCCTTGAAACACTGCTGCTCCATTTTCATTAAGCTATCGACTGCTACGTCAGAAGGAGAGTCAGGAAACAAACCTCTGCTTACCTAAGAGAAAACAAATGGTTCCATCCTAAGCTAAGCTCTCTGTTCTACTCATCTGCTTTTCCCTCATCCCCTCTCCAGCCTGGTATCAACAGCCTGCCCCAGGATCTGGGAATTAACCCTCCACAGGAAGATGTGACCTGTCACGCACGAGAGAATTATGTTTTTATTTTCTGAAATGCATTAGCAGCCCAGCCAACGAAAAGAAACCGGTTTCCTGAATGAGGATGAGGCAGCAGGGCAAACACAGTCACCAAGACTCCTCTAACACCCTGCCTAGAAAAGCAACGTAAGGGAGGCTGGAAAAAAGAACCTCAGGCTCCGTGTCCCTCACACACACACGTGTGCATGGCAAGGAGAGGAAGGGAGCAGGAAAGCATGGTCCAGGGAGAAGGAAAGCATGGTCCAGGGAGCAGGAAAGCAAGGTCCAGGGAGAGGGAAAGCATGGTCCAGGGAGAAGGAAAGCATGGCTCAGGCAGCTACAGAAATCAGATCTGCTTCTAATGGAGCCTGCTCTTAACTGGGGAAGAGACTGAGAATGTGAAGTCAGTATTTCCTTAGCTCCCCACACCTAGGGAGGGGATTCAGTCTGCTCTGTGTCACTGGGCTCTGGGAGGGACCTCAGCCTTCACTGCTGTTGTTTATGACAATCCCTCTCAACAAATACCTTTGATCCCAACATAAATCTGTTTATGTGTATATCCATCACAGGCTGTGCCCCAAAGACAACAGACATCTTCATATCATCAGGTTTTTTCCATCATGTGTATAACTCAGTTAAGAAAGGAAAAGACATATGTGAGAGTATTTTTCAGCAGTTTACTGTAGACTGGGAAAGCAGTTATTTTCTTTAGCTGCTGCTGTTATAAATCAAAATGTGTAGATAGGAAAATATTAAGGTATTTATAGCTATGTGAATAAGTGAGTTTGTGGAGTGCTGGCCAAAAAAAGCCAAACAGTCCTTTCACTGACTGAAAATGACAAGCTTTTTGGCTTCCGTGGTAAAACAAAACTGCAAATGCTCATTTCAGTGCAGTAAAAATACACCATAATGCAATATTTAAAGTATTTTGTTCATTCAATGCCATATTTTAATAGCAATCTTGATAATGTTAGAAGCAATATGAGGTTATTTCAAAAGGAAAAAACCTAACCTTTTATTTGTTGAAAACATCATACAAAATCTACTTATATTGTTTTTATTTGACCCATTGGCAAATTCAAATGCACTTCATGTATGGCTTCAGTTAACCAAGAATATCAGGCAAGTGTTCCAGCCCTCCTTTACTAGAGCATCCAAGCCTTGGGTAACCCAAAATTGTTTATCTGTTCTTGTGTGGTCAAGGCAATGCCCAAATCTCTCTGTGGCTGCAGGCAGCACCCACAGCCTCTTGCAGCTCCCCGAGCACTGACTCTGTTCCATTCCTCTCTGCCTTCCTCCATCTTCCCCTGTTTCACTGACTGGATGGAATAAAACGAGTGTGACCACTTACACATTCATTATCACACTGATACCTTGTCCATGGGCACCCTGATCACTACCAGGTAATTTTGACACCATGCCAACACACTGCCTGGGACCCAGCTGCCAACTGTGGCATTTTGCTTATTTTATAAGCAAGATGACATTTTGTAATTCCAGTAACAAACCATTAAGATGGGCAATTAAATACATTATATGGGGAATTAAATGTAAGGCATTAAGAGCAGCAGCAATTTCTCTGGCCTGTTGCTGTACAGAACCAGACAGATGTGTTTGTGCTGTTTGGTTTAGCAGAAGGATCCCAGCAGAAGGAAGGGGATGGAGCCTGAGTCCCTGGGCCAGCTGGGCCAGTCTGGGCTGAAGCCCATGAAACGCTGCCCAGGCTCTTGACCTGGGTCAAGCAACTACCTGCCAGCATGAAAGCTGAATCCTCAGTGTTTGCAAATGATCCTTCTGTTCATAATGCAAACAAATGTTTCTGCTGTCCCAGCTTTGGACTCAATGTATACTTAAAAGCCAAGCTAAAAACAAAGCCATAATCACTGAGGTGGAAATAATTGGAAATACTGTTTAATATCCCAAACTGGTGCCTTTTGTTAGCTGAGCTCCAAGGGCTGTTTGTTTGGGGGGGTCATTTCTTTGGAGGTCACCTCAGCCTCAGGAGCCAGAATAGCAGCACCTGGGCCCTTGGCTCTGGCATTCAGCCCCAGCCCCAGAGCTAATGCAGCAAGTGCAGCACGGCCCCTTTCCCTCTGCTCTGCCCCATTTTCTGTACTCCCCTGTCCAAGACCCCTTCGGGCAGTTAACAGCGTCTGCTGCTCTCATTTCTCCTGCCCCTCTCTTCCACCCATTCCCCCACAGGAACCCAGCCCTGTTTTTCTCAGAAATGTTTCCACCACTTTCCACTACAGGGAGACTGTGTCTTAGCCCACAGACAGTATTTAACATACTGCAAAACGTTTATTTGCAACTAATTTACACTTTGTTATTCTTGCAGTCACCTGTCTCTTGCATTTTTCCAAAGTTCTTCAGCTGGGAATGGAAAGGTAGATCCCAAGACTGTAAAACACGCTTCCACCAGGAAAGGTGTTCTGTGAATTTCTCTTTTAACAAACATGTAAAGGATTTAAAAGCCAAAGAGAAACACAACAGTGATGACAGCCCTGACAGAAACCTGCCTGATAATTCCTGCCTGTGTTTCAACACCCCCTCAGCAGCAGCACATAATGTAAGCATTCTCTTCTGAGCAGGCTCAGTCAATATTAATTAAAGGCACTGCATTTTAACATAGCCACCAGGCTGCTTTCTCCGTCTTTGTGACACAGGCATCACTTTCTTGCTCCCGCTCTTCTAAAATAATCTCCATCCCTGGGTAAATTACATTTCAAGGGAGAGTGCAGAAGGTCTCCAAGAACCTCGTTGAAGTTCTCCTGTCACTGAGGCACAGATATTTTCATTTGCCAAAAATCAAACAGAGTCCCAAGCCGGGGCAAAATTCTGCCCCAGGAAGGAGAGCGGTGAGAGCCTGCACTGGCGGGCAGGTTTCACAGTCTGCAATTTGCTTTTGCAAAAGGTTAATCCCTAACGTGTTTCAAGGAGGCAAACACCCACCTGCTGTACATGCAGCTGCATACAATGGAAAGATTTTTATGGCCAAGGACAAAAAGGTCAGGGACGCTCATCACGTTCACATTTCTCCTGGAAAGCCTGAACAGCAAAAGCTCCTGAATATGAGCCTCTGTCCACAGCAAAACAAGCACAGACTAAGGAATATACAGCTGCAGGTGCTAAGAAAGGGGCAGGAAAGTACAATGTGCAGGTGCTGTAAGGGACCTCGTTTGGCCCAGGCATCCCATATGTTCCCTGTATTGTGCTATCAAGATACGCAAAAAATGAGCCATTCATAATTGGATTTGGTAAATATGGGATTTATGGAACGCTAAGGCTTGAAAGGCCTGATAAATAAAAATGCATTTTTGTGAACACTGGAGCAAAGCAGGACATTTATTGCCTCCAATACCACAAGCATTTAAGTTGAGCCTCAAAATAGGCCATTTTTTAGATCCCATCCTTTAGATTATCCTTGGGAAATTCCCCTATCTCCCAGTAGAACTAAAGAGAGCTAAATCTTGCAACTGAACTACACCACACTATACAACAAAGAGCAGAACAAGAAGAAGACAGGCTGCTCAGGGTATCAGTGCTTGCATGACTTCTGCATCCCTTGGGATGCTGCAGTCTCCAGAGGGACTGGCCTCAGCTGATCCAGACCCCATTTCAGAGCTCCCCTGTGTAACCTCACAGAGACACAGCAGAAGCGCTCAGGAGAGGGGGGTGTGGGACGCCACTGCCCTCTCCCTGCACACATTCACAGCCAGGCCCCTGAAAATGAGGCACCTCGAGCATGAGATGCCAAAGGAGTCACCAAGGCCACATTCCCCTGCAGACCACTGTGCTGAGGGAGCTGACCCACGGACAGAACTGCCTTCCTCAGCACCGGGGCCAGAGCAAAGTCCCTTCTGAGCACAGCTGGCTGAGCAAGCTGCAGGAGGCAGCTCCTTCCACCTCGGCGGTGGCAGTGAGGATGGAAAAAAAGCTTACATGCAGTGTAATACCAAAGGCAGCAGGAGGAGGACTGAAAATTGGGATGGAAAAAATAGAGCGCGTAATTATCAAAGCAAGGAGTATTTTCCATCCAGATCTAACAAGTTACCACCAAACATTGAATAAGTACTACAGCTCTAATTCCATCTGGGAAAAGACTTGTAAGTTTTGCTGAAATGATACAAAATACCATCCCTGCAAATTACTCTGCTGCTTTCATCCTTCCCAATCTGTGCAGCTCTGCTTTTGGGCACCTATCCTGACCCTTGGCACAGCCACAGAGGCAGAGCCAGATGCAGCCATTCCTCCCAGGTTATTCTCACGCCGTTCCCCTCTAACAGCTCCCATCTCACCAACCTCTCTATTCACATAAAAGGTTGACAACTGAACTATAGCACTGGAAAGAAAAGGTGCCACAAATAAACCTTCAGGTCATCTGAAAATTGTCTCTGAGAGACAATCACAATAAATCCCAATTTCTTTCTTGAGTTACATTACCAGCTTTTTCCTCACAGCTGTGTATCAGAATACCCTGGAAAACTACCATACTTCCCTATTATTTACAAGAACAACAGTTTACTTTCTAATTCTTTTTCACTTCATCCATTCTAAATCTGAGCATATCTGCTTCTGCTGCATAAAAATCTCATAGCAGGCTTATGTTAAAAAATCAGTGATTTTTGTGAAGTCTCTGACAAAAGAAGCTGGTATTTTGTTTGAAGTATGAGAGTTACATTGGTTTTCCTATTTGCTGACAACTTTCTGAACTATCACAATTCTATGCCACTGGACTGTACAGCTGTAACAGGTAGAGCATGGCTACAGAACAAATTTAACACATTCTTGACTTGTTCTAATTCTGATCTTATTTTGGGAAAGTCGAGAGGCTTTTACCTTAACCTTGTGATTCATTTCTGATGGGGAAAAAAAAACCCAAACACATCCACAAATAATATTGCCTTGTTGTAGAGTTCCTGAAACAATTCTCTCCAAAAAAGAAAAATAATTTCTATTTCTGCTATCTAAAAAACAGAAACTCCAGAACACGGCTGCTGTTCTGTCAGAGCACTGGGAATTGATTCACAGCACATGGTGACATATGCACAGGCTTTTCCAGCGCAGACACAGTGGAAATTCCTCATCAGGAACCTGCTCTGCCCTTCAGCTGGAGGTGTTACAGCCACAGGGCCCACACGCTCACTCTGAGACACTGACCAAAGCTGAAATTTCCACATTACAGGTGAGTTTCAGCAGATCCAAGCTTTTGGAAAGACATTCCAGCATATGCTGCAGAGATATCAACATCTTTGTAAGACTACAGATCACAGTGCTGGCAAACCCATTCAAAATTAAGACAACAAACAAAACAGAACAAAATATCTGGTGATATTTATGCTGGGAGAACCTGTAGTACACATTCTTGAAAAAGGGACTTCCCCACCTCACCATGAACACAATGTCCCTCCAAGTGCTGTTGCTGCTTTCACTTGCCCAGTACAAAACCCAAGAGCACATGGAGTACCTCTGCTCCTCACTGCTGCTGCTCCTGCCCCAACCTCTGGTCCAGTTTTCCAGGACAGGGTGGATGCACTGGTTTGTCCTGGCTCAGCCCCACCCTCAGCTACCCACAGCCCATCTCTGTGCAGCTCCCCAGCTCTGCTGCAATGTATATTCCATTCCCATCAGGCGGCTCAGCCTGCTGCCTGAACAGCCCAGGACAAAGATTGCGCTGCCGCAGCGGTTTCCCCACGGCAGAGCCGGTTCCTGTTAAAGCCTCTCCTGTCTGCAGCAGCAAGAGGCTGTGGGAGCAGCCCGTGCCCTGGAAATGGGCAGGGATGGGGCTGCCTCCCTCCCAGGCAGCTGCCAGCCACGGAGAGCAGCCTTTCCTTTGGGGCTGCTGGCTGAGGCTTCTTTAAATCCCACTTTAAACCGGCAGCTTTGATTCATCAGATGTAACAATGGCCTGCAAGAGGGGATGGCAAACTACTTAATTCCACTGTGTTATACAGGTTGAGATGTACTTACTTCTATGGTATATGAGTACACAACCATCTTCTCTGGATATTAAGTGTCAAACAATGAATCTGAGGGGATTCTTTCACTTTAGTCAGGCAATTCAGACCACAGTGTGGTTTCAGCTGCACTTGGAGACTGTTTTGAGTGCTCTGAGTATGTACAATGCACTCAGCATTAGCCAAAATACCAATCCAATCCTTCAATGAGTTGGTAGCTGCAGGAGTAGATGAAATAGCTAGAAAACCCCCAGGGGCAGGTAACAAAAGGGATGGACAGCACGGCAATGATTTTGTTATCATAACACTGAGGTCAGTCCCATAGACTACAGAAGAAGAACATGCTTGTCATCTAGTTCTGCAGCGCTTGGATCTCGGTGCTGAAAACGCTCAGGTACCTACCCCCAACGGGGTGTTATTCAGTAAATTACATTTTCTAGACTAAAGCTACATTTTTATCCTCTTTATTTTGTCCCTACTTTCCTGTGGGTTTGAATCAGTGTTACCAGCACCTGCTCTTGTTTTAGATTATACTGTTTTAAGTCACCCCCTGACTGCAGTTCTTCACTATTAGCCAGAATTATCAGTTGGTAACTCTGTTAAAGTCTCTAGGCAAGAATTCCAAACAATTCTAAGCGATAACTGCTGTTTCAACAACTCTCCTGTGCCAGCACAGTTAAAGGCCACAGGAATCTCTAGTGTCTCCAGCCTTCCCTGCTTTAAGGACGCTTTCTTGGGGTGAAGCAGCTCTGCTCTCATGACAGGGACATGCTTTTATTCTTGATCTGTTGAGCTGAAATAAAAACGAATTGTGTCCAAACCTTCTTTCTAGTGTCTCTGTAGAAAAAAGGTGATTTGTTTTCTAGGAAAAAAATATGTGACCTGCAAACATCAAGGCAATAATAATCTAGAGTTAACTCCTCATCGATTCTCATTTCACCTAAATCAGTTCATCCAATTTGTTGTTGCACGACTGCACTTACTATTATATCTATTTCACATGTGCTGGGTAAAAGAAAGTGGTACAACCACTGCCAAGGGCTTCAGGAAATGCAGGTTTTGCCTTCCTTATCCCAGCTGCTCCTGACTTCTTTGCAACTTTCACAGTCAAGAGGCTCCTCTGTACAAAGCTGGTGGTGCTTCAGCTCGCAGTGAAGCATTTCAGAGCACCACGGCAAGGACTGTCTTCCCCTGGCACTTCTGCACGGTGACTCTGACATTGGTTCCAGCACCTCATTCCCTTTCCTCTCAGCAACAGAGCAGCTTGTGCTGTCCCCTCTTGCCTCTGCATTCAGGATGTTCAAATGCAGAATAAAGCCTCAAAGTCCTTCCAACCTTGTCATTAGAGCCATTCTACTTTCAGGAAAAATGAGGCACCACGTACTCAAGGGTAAAAAAGAACTTCCACGTGGTGTGCAGCACGGTTGAAGGGACAGACACAACTTCCTCACACAGCTGTGAAAAGACAATGATGCCCTGCTAAGCTTCTCTCCTTGGTGGTCCTTAAAACTAGGCATCACATTTATATTGTTATCAGTATATATGGTAATTTCTGCTCAAGGTTCTACCTGCTGCCATTTTTCTGATAAAGGAGTCAACAACAACACAGTGGAAATCTGTATGCCCTGTAACTCAGGACAGAGTGAACAACATCTTTTGATCAAATGGGGCTGAAAGTCATCTTGACACTGTACATCCCTCTTGCACAGCCCCCAGTGACTGGGCCTGGCACTGGCAGCCTTGCAGTGGGTCTGTCCCCCGACAGCCCGCTCAGTCCGGTCTCTGCTTTCACCAGGCACAAAGGGCGACAGCCTGACAAGGGCATTAAAACTTGGAGCTATCCGAAGGCAGCCAGACAGAAACTTTGTGTACAGATCCCCCAGGGGACTCTTCTTTGATTTAGCTTCATAAAAATAGGTCTTTAGAGGGGATTGAGGCTTTCAGGGGTTGCTTGTTGCTTTTTTAACCAGTTTTGAAAAGGCTCCCTCATCCATAGGCTTTTGTTGCTTTCAGCAACTTACAGGTCAAAAAGCAGATGTACGGACTAAAGAAAACTGACCTACATCTTGCCTCACTCTGCTGGGTTACATCCTTCCTATGCATGCTTATGTAAGAAAGAGAAATGGTGCACACCAAAGAGGGTTCAGGAATCGCAGCCTCTGCTGCTGCCTCTTCAGCAGCTTTTCACCCAGCACTGGTGGATTCCTAAAAAATTTCCCTACCATATTTTCTTCTTTCTGCAAAAAGCAATTAAGAGCATTTACTGACCTCACAGGGGAGACACAGTATTTCAGTTAATTGTATCTTGTAAAGACTCTAAGAACAGCCAGTGAAAGACTTTATAGGAATGTGAAGTGCGTCATAAACTCAGAAAATGTACCGGCAGAGACACAAAGGTCATACCTGAAGTGAAGTGTGTCCCATTTAAAGACAAAAAGTTGTAATTTAAATAACAACATGCTGTCCCATTGTACCTTAACTGAGACTTTACAGGACACTCATCAGAAAGGTAGTAATTTCACATGCTACTCAGTGAACTGGAAGGAATCTAAATAGATAAATAAGGCTTTGCAATCAGTGATAACTGTTAGAAACCACTAACTATACAAGTTGGTTTATTATCTGCTTTAAAAAGACAGAGTGAGGGCCCACACAAGCAGAAATGTCTCTCACTACTGCTTATTGCTATTTTTAAGATGAAGCCTCCTTTCAGTTTTGGTGTTCAAAGCAGTTATCAGCTCCTTTCAGTACAGAGGCCGAAAGCTGCCAGTGCCTGGGTTCCCGCATGGTCGGAGGACAGGATGTCCTGAGCTGCAGGGAGCAAACAGCAGCAGACAGGGCCAGGGACGTGTGCACGGGCAGGGGACGGGCTGCTGCTCCCACCGCGGCAATCTGCCGGGTTAGCTGTAGATTCTGCCCCCAGGGAATTTCACACTAAAGCGAGATCCCATGGCCCGACTTAGCAACCTGCCAGCTGCCAGCCACACCAGTCAGCATCACAAGTCAAGTCACGGATCAGGGCAAATACCTCCGAGGCCCTGATGTAATAATTACACAGCAGGGACTGCACCATTTCACAAGTACCCCCTGCTGCCTCGGGATCCTTTTGCTAAGCAGAAGGATTCAAATGCAGTCAGGAACACAACTTGACCACCTTGAGAGGGAGGGCTGCCAAGCAAGGATGACCCTCCCAGCAGAGCCTGGGCACTGTGCAGCTGTACTCCTGCTGGAAAGCTGGCCCACAAAACGCTTTTGACAGTTCACTTAGGTACCCTTAAGGTTGCCAAAAGTTTATGCAATTTCTCATCTTCTCTGCCCCAAATCCCCACAGCATTTGTTTCTTTTCACTAAGAGTTCTCTCTATTCTAGGTGTGAACTTCAGGGTGTTAGGTCAGGTTTTGTAAGGCTGGAAAGGAGCACAGGACTAAGGCTGATGCACTGGCACAGCTGCCTTTCCTGGTTTGCCTGATGAATATCACACTCTTCAGGGTATTCAAAGCCCTTTAAAAAGCAGACAGGTCCCATCAGTGGCCTCACATCCTATTAGAAGCAGACAGGGACTGCTTAAGGTAAGAACTTCTTTGGTGAAGGATCTCAGCACTTCTTTCTACTGCTTTACTGCTTTCATTAGCGTGTTCTGCTCTTAGGCAGCACCCACCCTTCCCCTCTCCGAGCCACAAAGGCACAGGCTCTGCCATGTGTCAGGCTACTCCAGGGGAAAGCCAAAAGGAGATCTGCCTTTCCCTGTCTACCCTCCCATCTTCTGGAGGCAGAAAAAAGACAAAGATAAGCCCATGATCGTTTGTTCCCCTCATGATGTCAGCACTTAAATGCACTGGCTGTGGCCCAAGATTCCTTCCTGCCATCATGGTGCTCACAGTGTGATCCGGTGTGATCTGGGCAAGGGGTGCACCCTGATGGCTGAAGGAGCAGCCTGTGAGGAGGTGCAGCTCCCACAGGCTGCAGACAGGCAGATGATACTGTGTGACTCAGCACTGAGGTTGCTTGCTGGCACTGTCTCCTCACCATTATCATGCTGTTTCTGAAAAATCCCCAAAACTTTGAGTTTGCTTCAATCTGGCCAAGTGACCTTCTGTCACTCTGGCGCCTCCTTTTAATGACTGCAAAACTTCCAACCACAGTACTTCTGATTCACTCATATGTGTCCAAAAATCCTACTTACAGGCTTTTGCCAGTGGCAACCAAGATGAAAAAGCTATTTGTGGAACTGAGAAAGACAAGATGATGTAGAAGAGGGAAATGTAACAACCAGTAGGTAATCTAATTCCACAAGAATGAATTCTACTTTCAAACCTCTTCAAATTAAGTTTAAATGAAAGAAGTATTTCTTTAGAACACATTTCTCATTTGAAGCAGCCACAACTCTCCTGATTCTGAGTGCCTAAATAAATATATTGCACACACCACTTTTAATAAGGATAGATTTTTTCATTTTATCTTTGACCATTAATTGCAAGCTCCAATTGTACAGCCATCTTTCACATATTTTAAGTCATTCTGGGCCTGTATTTTACACCTTCAACCTATCATTTTATTAGTTTTTGTGTTAGCAGCACACAGTAACAGAGATGTCCAAAGCCACCAACCCTCCTTTCATACTGGAATGAAGACCTCAATGGCAGGCCACAGGAGGACATGAACAAATGGTGCCAAAATACACTGTCTCTTTTCTCTGGAAACACAACACCATCAACTGGCTCAAGTTTAAAATCCACAGACAAGCATGGTGAATTTTTACAGCTAGAAGAAACATTCTGGGGGTTTGTTCACTTAGTATTGGAAACCCAGTGCCTCCTCATTACAAATCCAACACATTTGTAATGGAGACATCCCAGGGGGAGAATAAAGGAAACCAAATGAAGCCTGACCCAGACTGCAAACAAGGAAGCTGAAACAACTGCTGGATGTTGTTGGCCCTTCCACACATTTTCAGGAAACACTCTTAGCACATAGACAGATTATTATTACCTGTATTTTCCTGCATGAGAATGGTTCAAAGCTGCATTTGAGGACATTTAGACTGGACATTAGGAAGCATTTCTTTACTGAGAAGATGGTTAAACAGTGGAACAGGCTTCCCAGACACGTGGCTGTTGCCCCAAGACCAATGCATTTGGATAATGCCCTTGATAACATACTTTTGGTCAAATGAAGTGGTCAGGCAGTCGGACTGAATGAGCATTTATAAGTCTCTTCCAAATGAAATACTCTATTCTATTTCTATTCTATTCTAGCCCATCCCATTTCTAAACATATGATGCTTATTTTTCACCAACATTCTTTGCTGATTCCAGCACGTGCCAGACACGAACTGCAGCTCACCCAGAAGGTATCAGGACTGTTCTGTGCACACACAAACACCTCCACATGCCAGCGAGGACTTCCAGAAGTGGGCTGTACCTGCCCTTGAAACACTCAGGATAACAGCACGAGGCCATGGGAAGACACAACAACACTGATTAAGAAATATCCAGTCGGCCTTTTCAGCGGTTTGGTAAACTTTGTGCATTTGATCACCATGAGCAAACAGAGCTTTCACCTACACTGACATGTACTGCATGTCCCAGAGAAGTGAGCTAACACTGAAACACTGGGCACTGAAGTTTTAATAAAATCTCATCTACCTCTACTTTTTGCCAGAAAAAAACCCAACTAATTCATCTTAATTACTCTGAAAGCATAACAAGTTCTACACCATGCAGATTCAGTTTACTGAACTCAGGCCATGTAGTAATTGACTTTTCATTCTACTTGCCTTTGTTTTAGTAACTAGTGCTGAAACTGGCAACTAGTGATGAAGACTATTTCTAGAGGATAAAAATCTGGATTGGCCAGAACCAGTGAGAATTAATCTTTGCATTTTTCTTTCAGACAAGCACCAAAACATTAACTATTTAATCTCACACGAGCATGACTGATTATTAGCTGGTTATATGAACTCGGTTAATGCAAAAGTAAGCCAACACATGCTATAGCTACTCTGCTTGCACCATCTGCACTGTTAATATACAAATGCACAGATCTAGCAGGAGCACACTAAAAACCCCATGATGGAAGTGCCACTTCACCTGTCTTTTCAAATATACCTTAAGCACAGTTAGGGCAGAGAATGTGACCACAGCAGCAGAGAGTAGTTTGGTAATAGACATTTCTAGTACACGGAGAAGGCTGCTACAGCAGCTCAGCATGCCTAGCAGGATCTCTCAACACAAAGTTCGTGGGAATTCAGCAGTTCCCCTTCCTTGTTTTTTCTACCAAGTAACTCAAGGGAGGCAACAAATCGTGCTATTTTAAGATAATGGTATCATTGAGGGTGAAACACGTAGTTATTTTAAAGCACAGCAATGCAGCTAAACTGCATCAGCGCTCACTCCAAAGCCTGGGTCTGACTCTGAAGCAAGGAATTCGCAAGCGCTGCACAGCCGAGTTGAGACAAAAGGGTTCAAACGCGAGACAGCAAAGCCCTGCCCCGCTCCCCACGGCACTTCACACACGCACAACTTTCCC
>VXBR01003158.1:176733-252873 GCA_013400215.1 Cisticola juncidis | reverse complement strand
TTTTTTTTTTTTTTGAAAGACAGCACAAAATAAATCTTCTTTCTGACCACTAAAAGATGAACTGAGTGGGGTTGTTTTAAGAATATCCTCGGGAAAGAGTGAGTCACTTAAGCTGCTTTTATGATAAAAGATCCCTGGAGGAAGTATATCTCCTTAGTCTCTGAGCTGTCCAGAGATCCATATGTCCCCCCTGAAAATCAAAGTTTCACACTGTTAGGTTTTTCAGCTTTGTTTGTTTGTAATAGTATGAGCACCTGCTTCCACTGTGGAATTGGGGCTAGCACGGGAAACAGAGCAGGATTTTATCCTGGCTAACACCTCAAGACGATCACTAGCAGAAGCATATGTCCTGCAGGGCACTGAATAAGGTCTGCAAAAAAGTCTCCAAAATGTCCCATAAGGAAAGTTTATGGCACAGACTGACAAGTCCAGAAAAAATTCTCAGGAGGAATTATTTTTTGCAAAGCTTTTCATTGCTGTGTTCTGAAAAAAA
Organism: Cisticola juncidis; assembly: GCA_013400215.1. Classification (NCBI taxonomy): domain Eukaryota; kingdom Metazoa; phylum Chordata; class Aves; order Passeriformes; family Cisticolidae; genus Cisticola; species Cisticola juncidis. Next base: position 252,380 of record VXBR01003158.1, on the reverse strand, counting down.
ATCACTAAAGACCAAAGTTGCAGAAGATGTTATTCAAGACAAAGATGCCAGAGCTGCTGCCAATATCTGAGCTGGGATGCCAGATGCAGACTTGAATGTAAAACTTCCAGTCTGTGGATGCCAGCCTCACACTGTGGCACACAAAGGAGTGGGAAGGGTTAGGCAATGGCTGGTAGCAGGCACTTGTGGCATTCTGAAAGGCTGCTAAAGCCACAGTGATTCTCCTGGTAGTTGCTCCAGCTGTGAAGTGTGCCTTACAACAAGCCAGGATGTCTGAACCACAAATTAAATCCTATTAAGATACATCTGCCACCTGCCCCACATGGGCCGAGCAGCTCCTTTGCCATAGAAGGTGATCAGCTCTGTCAAGTACGATTTGCCCTTGGTGAATCCATCCTGGCTTTTCCCAATGCCCTGCTTCATGAATCTTGTGGTAGTTCCTAGGAGGATTCCTTTAGTAACTTTCCCAGGAACTGAAGTATCACCGATGAGCCTGTGATCTCTTGGATCCTCCCTTAAGCCCTTCTTGTAGATCCGGGTGAGTTTACCCTTCTTGCAGCCTTCTCTGATGTCCCCTGATCTCCATGACTTCTCCAGGACTAGGGAGAGCAGACACAATGAAACCATCCAGCTTTCTCAACACCCTCAAATGGATGTTGCCAAGGGCCACTGATCTGAGGGCCAGGCTCCTGAAACAGTTCACACCCCAGCTCTTCCTCCCCCGACAATGATGGGTTTGTGTTTGTGCCAATCTGGATTGCTGCTCCCAAAGCCTAGGACCCCGCAGTGCTGGTGAGATGGAGGTGAGGAGAGCGTTGAGAACTTTTCAGTGTTGTTGGTGCCTAACTCAGCTCACCTGTTTAACCAGTTTAGCCAGTGATGTAAGTGTTCAACAGTCAACCACTCTCCAAAGAGTAGATGTTGGCTGACACCGTGCATGGAAAGACGAGTGGAAATATCGGAGCACAGCTGCCAAGACTCAGAGTTCACTACTGAACTCGCAATGAGACTGCTACTGCCAAGGCCCTGCAGACAACTGAACCACATCACAGCAAGCACACACCATTCTTCATTTGAATTGCTGATGTTAAACCTCTCTGTCCTTCTGAGAAAATTCCTTCTGAACATCCACCTAAATCAGAGTATGGGGGTCTCATATAGTGATGGGAGACACTACAAGATGAATTTGGTTGGAACACAGCCTGTGAGACTACTGCTTTTTTGGCCAAAAGCACATGAGCAAGAATGATGCCCTGGAAACCAGCAGTTGTTCTTTAACAGTTTGAGACAAAATTCCAAGGCTTTGTGCTGTAGGATTCCTTATTACAAATCAGGCTTAGCCTTAATCCTCCCTGTTACTGTACCTAAGTGAATCAGCCAGGCTTGGGAGGGCACTGAAGAAACCGAGGAAAAGCAGTTCCACAAGACTGCAGAATCCCGGGGTCCACTTGCTCTCCCCAGGCCAGAGGAGCAGAGTCTGGATGCAGGTGATCACTGCCTAGATGTCACTACTCCCAGTAAAAATTATGCTAGAAATACCCTCCTACCTTTCCTTCATTTAAAAGGCAAGAAATCTTCTTCTGTTGCCTTTGTTGCCTCACACTTGTGTTCTCTGGACCAGGGAGTATTTAGAGCAGTACTCTGTGAACAGCACGTGTCCCAGTGGCTGGCCCAGCACTGGCCACAGCCCTGTGGGGTGCGTTCCTCACATTTTTGGACACTGGAGGACACCAGGGCTGCCTGGGCAGGGAGCAGCTGTGTGTGTAGGTGGGCAGGGAACAAGGGGAGGGACAGCAAGATGGGAAACACAGCAACTTTGCTGCCTGCAAATGTCATGGAGCCTCCAGCTCCCTGAATCCAGACTGTTCAACAAGTGTTCCTTTCATGCCAGCTGGCTGGGGTGAGGGAACCTGTTTTGCCAGACATTTTACTTTCTTCCCGAGTACCACCATTAGCAGTAAACTAAATTTCTTAACTGACAAAACCAACTACTTAATGATTTCTGTTCTGCCTCTAAGGTTTCTGCTTCACATCCCATGCTTCACTGAAAATATTCTTCCTTATTTCTGGAGAGACTGCAACTTTGCACACTGGAATGATTTTTAATACTTCATATGACTTCAGAACAAAATCTTTTTCTTCACAGTGCATGCTTAAATGAGATTTGAGCCTCTTCTTCTCTTCACTTTTAGTACTTTATGGCAGGAGTGTTTTCAGAGGTGCCAGCTGGGCTACACCCATGCAAAATGGGAGTAGCACCCAGAAATGTGAATCAAGGATCATACGCTAATGTAAATTTAGCTGTTGAGGATATCTGTTGTGTTTTATGATGTGTTTAACAATAACAAATATATTAAAGAAGGACGTATGGAGGAAGACAGCTATGCAGAGTAGGTACTGCAGAATACTACAAGGGGAATCTCCAAAGTACCCATAAATCCCCAACTGCTTAGGGAATTCAGTGTGACAAGAACACTTGGGGTTCTTTGTTAAAAGCACCTAGAAAATGTGATAATATCCAGATTTGGATACCCAAATTTTATCAGCTGCCCTTTTATTTTATCTGCCCTCCACTTTATCAGCAAGTCTCTTGCTGTCAATAAAATAATCTCTGCTGAAAGCAAAGCTGTCAGCTTGTCCCTCAACATTAAAGGAGCATTACAGTGACAGGCATTAGTAGACATTCCTAGGAGAAGCTGAACTGTCCTTTCAGTTACTCTGCAGGATAAAATTGCTGTACACACTTCATGGACAGGTGAAAGTCAGTCACACCCCATACCAGCAAAGAGGATGTTACCATCACAGAAATTATTTCCTCTGTGATAGATGCAGCATCCGGTTTTCATATTCCAGCACAAGAATAAATCTTCCAGAGTGCTTTCCTCCATTTCCTTCCAGCTTCACTGCAGTCCAAGTGCAGTTCAGCTGATACATAAGAAAAGAGTCTTTCTCCACATGTTTGTGTATTTGGGGTTTGAATTGGTTACATTCGTGCAGCCCTCAGGGATGCCCAAATAACTCTGAATATCATGCTGAGATCTTCTCATGGAAGCTTCTGTCAGCTGTACCCAGCAAAGGGCTCTCAGCTGCACACTATTTAACTTGCCCAATTACATTTCTGGCTGCTGTTCTGCCTTGTAGCTTAGAGAAACCCTCTCCAAGTGCTAGGTCACAAGAAAACATTGCCAAAATATGCTGCTTTTCAAAGAACTTATTCCTAAGAGGAATGGGAGATAGGAAAAACATTATAACAGGTCTGGAAGAAAACATCAGAAAACAAATTACCGTGAAATAGTAATCCATAAGGACAACATCTTTTCTATCTTCTCCTTATATCCGGTTGTTACATTTGGAATGAACAGGTTCATAAACACAGTTGCATCCACATATTGCCCTTCAGATAGTAACTCCCTTTCAGTTTTGATGCTGGAAACGTATGGTGTTTGTGTGATACATCTGTCTACTTGACATAAGCAAACACCAGCTGTTATTTCCTTGGTTTATGAAAAGAAGGAATAAATAAAAACTTATTAATTAAACAAGGAATTCAGAAAGCTCAGATGTGGATTCAAAACTTATTACACAATCATGTCAACTTCCAGTCAAGGAGAGCACATGGGACCTGTGTCTCCCTCTGGATCACAGTGAAATGCTGGTGACAGCAACATCTTGGTTTCAAATCCAGAGAGGAAGTCATAAAATAAGCAGAGGTTCTGAAGGTGAATGTGGTTTTGAGGTTTGATCATGGAAAACGCCCTCCATGTGAGCCAGAAAAGCACATTATTTGCTCTTACATGGCAAACAAAACCGCTCAGACTCTCACCCTTTGAGAAACAGACAGCAAGCACATCCTCTGGGTTTGTTTCCCAGCAATTTTTCCAGCAGCTCAGTGACACACACACCAGGGTGGTACAGTTCATCTGCAGCATCTGTTATGAATGCAGCTCTTTAAAGCTGTTCCCTCCTGGGTCATCATTTCAAACACAGCCCCAGTCTGAGCTGACTGAAACCTGCCACAGCCTGACACCTGTAAATCAGCTCCAAAGAAACAGGCTCTGCCTCCACTCCATGGCTGCTGGAGAAGCATCACAGAAATAATCACTGTAATCAGTAGCACCTCTGCTATCCAGCTCAATGGAAGAGGTTTTGTCTTTATAAATTATCTGTGGTGGAACCTTCAAAGATTATACAAAAAACTGACTTACAGCTACCTCATAAAATATGAATGATACACAAATCACACACATGGACTCCAGTAGTTTTCCTAGGTTACGTATTGATTCCATGAGGGATCTGTCTCATCATGTGTAACCTGGGCTCTGTCAGGAGATCACTGATCCCCTCCATAAGCTTATGTTTATTCCAAAGGCCCTGGGAGAGGATAGCAAGGACAGGGAAGAATTAGCTGTGCACGACCATTTCACAGCTCACACACAGAGAGGCACACCAGCTACAAGCTGCCAGCTAGGATCAGTATGTGATTCCAAAAACACAGATTCAACAGCAAGCTGGAAGGTAAAGATAAGTTTTTGTGCTTTGCATTGCTCTAACTCTGAGGTCAAGGGAAAACACAGGAAGAAGGCAAAAATCTTGCTTCTGTCCCCAGAGGCTTTTGTGCAGTTCATAAGCTGAGACAAAAGAAGAGTAGTGAAACTCATTTTCCATATCCCACATAGGTAAGTCCTAAAATAATAAATGTCTACGAGGTACAACTGTTGTCTTCCAGGGACCACGACAAGAGAATATTTTTTCCTATGGCTAATGCTAATAAAATAAATTTGAGAAGGCAGTTACATAAACAGATTATTTCTCTAGGCTGCACTTAGCAAGCATCTCTATCCCTTTTCACAAATAGCAAAATTAATGTATTACAGAATCATAGAATAGTTTGGAAGGGACCTTAAAGGCCATCTAATTCCAATTCTCCTGCCACGGGCAGAGATACCTTTCATGAGACCAGGTAGCTCAGAGTGGCATCCCTCCTTTGGACTTGCTCCTGTGCTGGGGACCAAAGAGCTGAATACGTAATGAGGCAACAGTGAAATACCTAAAACAGACCTGCAAGAGGCAGCTCCAGGAACAGAAATGTTTGTTCTTGTCTGTTGCCCTACTCACTCCATTACTGACCAGGCTAAAAATAAATTATGTATTTGCTTTGCCTCGGGTAGAGGTGTCTCAGCAGAAGCCCCCCGTTCTGAAGTGATAGCAGAATACAGCCATGAGCTTATTTCCAATCTGGCCTGCTCAGCTGCAGTATGGAGAGGGCATCCCTGAGGAATCCTGGAATCTCCCCCTCCAAACAGCCTCTTACCTGCTGGCTGCCCATTTCTGCTGGCTGTTGGAGCTGAGCTGTCACACTCACTGCACAACTTTTGGCAGCTACTAAAAAATCCTTAATTTCTTGGTCAGTCCAGGCTAGAGAAGGAACAAGTCATGAGTATCTTCCAAAGGGCAGGATCAAAACATGCTGAGAGCAGAGCCCTGTCAGAACACATCTAGGCTTGCTGCCAGCACTTCATGAAGGATCTATTTTACACCCAGACAGAGGCTTGGGGATATATTCACTGCTCTGGTGATATTTATGAGCTTTTTACTTTGACAGGGCTCATTAGGGCATTCCCCCGTGCCATGCTCCCCTGACCTGTGCAGCAGGTTCACTGCAACCCTGTGGACAGGAACACAAGATGCAGTTTTGCCTCACTCTGGTAAACAAGAACGTGACTTTATAGACTGTAATCACCACCCCATACCAATCCAATGTAATTCCATGGTCTTACACCGTTCAGATGACCTTTCCCTACACTTCCCACAATTGCACACTTCTCAAAGGAGATAAAGCACAGTTGGTTTTCCCTTTACAAACACATCATCCTTAGGGAGCACTAAGAAATTAAACACACTGAAGCATGCTACATCCAAAATGCATCTGTGTTAATTACAAGCATGTTTGGAACACTGAGGAACTCAGCCAAATCAACCCCAGCTCTGTAAAGCAGGACCATTCTCCCCAAGAGAAACACATGCACACAGACAAGCCAGAAGCCTTGGCTCAGGTATTCTATATGCATCTATGGACTACACACTGCCAGGAGTCACAACTGTTCACTAACATTTGGAAGCAGCCCATACTATTTACTGAAGGATAAATAATCAAAATGTTTCCAAGCAGTACAATTGTACAGCAGCAACCTTCAGACACAGTGTCATGCACAGGATATGTGATGTCCTGCAAAAATCGTTTAAATAACGTCAAGTGGAATAAGAGGACTTCAAAAGCATACAGGAATTTCTCATTAATACTACAAATGCAGCATGTTCCAAACTGCAGATGTGCATTCACTAGCAGAAGCATAAATATCTCATATTTTGTGTATCCTTCTCCCTGTTCCTTGGCTTTATACCTACATCTAGAAGCATGACTCCTTCGTTTGATGCCCATATTGATTTCTCTTTACAGATAAAATGTGTACACAGGCACAGTATTACAGCCAGACTAACAGCACTTACAAACCCCCAGTGTCCTTCCCCATACTAAATGAGCTACAATCTGACATCCTCAGGATTTACAAACACACCTGTCACAGCTGACATCCTTCCTTCAAACAGCGATTACACAAAAACAGATGAAAACCAGTGCAAGTCATGGGCATTTGTCAGGAAGCTTGTTGCCTCTTGGATAAAAGGTGGCCTAACTGATCAAAGACAACCTTGCATCTTGTACTCCAAAGAAACCAGATACACAGAAACTAAAGTACAAGTTATAAATTTTTTCAAGTGTCATTATCAGGGAAGAGGGATAGTCTGAAGCTGTTTTCCTGCACTCTACCCAGACCACTAGATTTTATCCACAGCCTCCCATGCAGTTGCTCAGACATTAAAACCTCTTCAAGCCCTGACAAATGCTTTCCTCTTGGTTCCTGAAACATTGGAGACAGCATCCTGCAGCTGAAAAGGCAGAAAGGCAGCATTTAACAACAGCACTTTTAGCATCAGCTCGTATGTTGTAGCAGAAAGATTATCTCACTCAGAGATGAAAGGATTGGCAGACAGGTAAGTATTTATCTGCACTCAAACAGGTTCATTGCTCACCAGATAATTCAGTTTTGTGTAAAGGGAAGCCCAGCTGCAGTAACACACCAGCCACACTCCACCTGCTGCTTCAGCAGAAACCAACTGCTGCATGAAAAACCTGGATAAGCACATTCCAAAAGCCTAAAGAAAATTGATTCTGGATTAAAATTATCAACTGATTTCCCTCTTGGCCTTCCTGGGAATTGAAGCTGTCTACACAATTAAGCTGTATAAAGATTTTCTCTGCAGCTAGAAAAGCCTTTTATTTATAACAGCATCTCATCATATTAAACGCCTTGCTCCAATCTATTACAAGTTGAAGGGATGACAAATAGTACAGTGTAAGCTGAATATACTCAGCACATTAGGCATCTAAAGCACTGAAAAATTTTACTTATCAATTTCCACCTTCATTAAGAGCAATCTTCTCTTGAACTGACTACTTTGCACAAACCCAGCAAAAGACACTCCCAGCAGAGAATGAATATATGAACAATGGGGGGGTTTTAAGACACATCCTAAAGATTTCTTGATCTGTAGCCCATCCTGACTATCTACTGACTCGAGTTTAGTCACGATAAATAAGTAATTTTTATGCTCCTTGTATTATCTGAAATCTACAGTAGCAGTTGTAGCCAGGACTAGGTAGTGACACGTTAGTAAAACCAGATCTAATTGTAAAACCAAAATTGTAAAATAAAACTTATGCAGCTCAGAAGTGAGATGCTGCAATATACATCTTGTTACACATACTTAGAGCTTGACACCTTGCTTAGGAACCCCAGAGCTCTAGGGTCAGTATCTTCCCAAAAATAACTGGGGCAGTGCTGAAATATACCCTGAATCTAAGAAGCTGCAGAGAGAATTGCAAATATAACCCACGCAGATGGCACGATGTTATCAAAGTTTAACATGTCAGTCTGCTCATTTAATTAAAGCCCTTTCATCTCCATGGTTAATGGCAGGTCTGTACAGCAGAAATGGCACCAGAACAGATGTTAGTAAATTTGTCAAAGCTGCAGGATGATTGCTCTGGCTTTAGTGTCTTTTGGAGGACTACTCTATTTACATTCCTACTGATCTCTCATGTCAAGTCTGGTAAATATTACCTCTCCTTTGGCTGCTCTACAGGAAGGCATAAGCCAAGTTTCTTGGTGAAAGTCATCTGCTTTGAGAAAATACCATATGATTATAGGCAGCCTTTTTAAAGATTTAAAGGAAAAAAACTTTTAATGATGGAAAGCATGCCATAATTTGAACTAGGCCCTCCTCCATATTTTCTTTTGTCTTATCTGTTCAGAATTCCCTTGAAAAACCACAGCTGTGAGTTAAGACAGGAAAAGTGTACTTGGAGAACAGCTTGGCCACTCAAGGGAAGTCCTATGCAAGGGAAGGCCAGTATCATAATCCACATTTTGATGGCATCAAGAGTGTCCAGAGCAAAGTTAAACCTGCAGGTGCACAGAAAAGTCTCACTGTTCAACCTGTGCTGTGTTGAGCACCTCTGGACAGGGAGGGCAGAGGAGCCTGCAAGCCTCTGCCCCAGGCACTGAACCACATTAATGAAACTTTTGAAATGCCTGCAGGACAAAAAGCAATCCAGTTACCACTGAAGGCAAAGGAATTACCTGCAATGTCGAAGGGACAACACAGCTGTTTAAAGCAAATGTGACCCTCCACTCTGTTTATGGAGCAGGTCATCTGAATTATGTAAGAAAATAGTACATTTTGATGGGGTAATAGTTTCTTTTCCAGTTAGGGAAGTTACATTTCCAAAGGCTAAAATATGCACTGTATCACAGTGAACAGATTGATCTCAAAACGCTGCTCCAAGAGCCTGAGGCACCCAGGCATGCTGCAGGGTCAGCACACAAAGGAGAAGGGCAAAGGGCTCCCACACGAAGCAGCAGGCGCTGTCAGCGGAGGCACCGTGCAGGAGCACCGCCCTCCCTTAGCAGAGATCGGCCTCTCCCAGCAAAAACCGCTCCGGGCTGAGCAAGAAAGTTTCCTCATTTCTGTGATTCTATGCAAATGCCCTTTGAATCAAAGATGCTTCGAGATAATGAGAACAACTATTGTTTAGGAAAGCAATATTAACAGAGATATTCCCTGTCTTCCACAAGAATTGCTCGGAGAGCTTTTCAAGCTCAGTTACCATCACTTCAGTTTATCAATATGCAAATTAGAGCAATTAGTCAGTAAGTGGCTCACTTGATCAAGTGCATATTAAAAGATAATGAGAGGTTGAAAACCAACCTGGGTCCATGCTAAGGTGATTCACAAGCTGTAAATATTAAGTTATGCTTTAAAGGAGAGGATCAAAACCTCAAAAGGAACTTCAGCACCTTTCAACATAACTGATCCTGCAAAACTCATCTATAAAATTACTGTACAACTTTTCTTTTTCCTTTCACACCCTCCTGGGACAGTACTTAGCTGGAAACCAGCGAATGCTGAATCATTTGACATTATTTAAGCATGACTTACACAAAACCACAAAATGAGCAGCCTCCTTTTGAAGGTCCTCTCAGACTTGGTTTCAAGACAGTGCTTGTCCTCAGAGCTGCCTTGGCCTGCCTGGCCTCCCTTCCCTTCAGCAGAGTTTGCCATGCCCACAACACAAGGAGAGGGGATACGACCCAGCAGTGCATACAGGGAAGCACATCGTGGATGTGTTCAGGAGCTGGAATGGATTTCTCTTCAACCCAGGGAAGTGTTTCATCTTGAGGGAGCCTGGAGATGAGCTGTGCACAGGGCAGGTGGATGAAAATGCAGAAGGGAAAGACTGAAAGGCCGGCCCAGCCCTGCTGTGCCACGTCAGGGAGCAGTTCAGTGCTGGGGATGCACAGACCACGTTACTCTGCCATCATGGATCCTCCAGCTGAGCCCCATAAGCACAGTATTTTATTTTTCTGCTCAAAGGTAATGTCCTAAGGGCCAACACAAAGGAAATGAACATGGAGTAAGCTCCCCAGTGAATTAGGGACTGGCTCTTTGTGCATACTTTCACCAGCACTTACTCCTTCTTTATTAAGCACTTATTTTTAGTTACTTTATGACAGAATCCCACAGTGCTCCGCTCCTAGAGAAGATGAAGTACCTCTCTGCAGAAGAACAGGCAGTAATGCTAAAATCTAACAAAGGAGGTAATTTTTTCCTTCATCTTCAAGTTTACTGAACGCATCTGAACTCAAGTATACTTCTGCCTCAGAAAACTAATACCCTGTGCAATCACTTATTTTCTACTTGCTTCTTAGCATAAATGGGTATAAATGTTTCATGAACCATAAACGTTTCAAGAAAAAGATAAATGGTGAGCAATTACAAATGTAATCTTCCTCCATTTTAATGTGGCATCTATTTGCACTTAGGGCAGATGGATCACCTGAAACTATTCATTTGTGCAGTGGCATGGTGAGTACCATGGGTACTGGGTAGTAAGAACCCAGCTCTGCTCCCTGTACAGTCTGGTGTTTCAAAAATATTCTTAAGTTATTATTTGTTTGCTAATTTAATAATAAAGATAATTCTAAGTAGATGTGCACCCTGTTGTCCCAGCTTTGATCTAGGGACAACCATCTGAATCAAAGTCTGTTCACAGAGAAATTACCCTTGCGGGAACTAGCTGAGCAGCATTTTTTGGATTTCTTTGGATTTCTTTGGATACTGTACAGTAACTGGGGATAATCAAGGAAGATGTGAGTGCAGGGAAGCACAAGTTACAGCATATGCAGCTCTCCTCAAATGTAGCTGTAAGTGAAATGATCTGGAATTGTTACTGCACTGTTTTGATCTTGTATGGACTATGCAAATGCCTTGTGGAAGGGTTCTAACGTAGCCCTATGGCTACAAAAGCCACTTCTATCTTCCCTCAAAACACTCCTGGGCCAGGCCCAAAGTCACCAAGAATCTCAACTGTCACCTGTTCCATGCTGGACAAGGGCAGGAAATACAACACATTCAAAGGCTTCATATTCAGTTGTTTGTATTTTATATATATATATATTATATAAATATTATATATTATATATATATTCAGTGTGTATATATATATATATATGTGTGTGTGTGTGTGTGTGCTGCAAAATGAATGTGCAGAGACAATCTCCACACATTCTACTGTGTTATTAGAACAGCCCCCAGCAAAGCTACTATTTCTACTAAAAATAATGTCTGGTATGATTAAAAAGACCCACTGCAATATAACTTAGCTGTTCACAATTTCTGCTGTCACTTAAAGATGCTTTTCTTCCAATTCAGCCACTGAAGCTTGGCTGAGGCAGCCTGCTCCCTTACAGCCTGCTGTCTGCACACGTGGGTTGTACCTGCTGGTCACAAGAAATCCAGAACTGCGGGACTTCTGAAAGGCCTACAGAGATATTTTTTGCTCATGCAAAGTTTTGAATGTGTTGTTCTGCTGCAGTCAAAGTAACAAAACAGCAACTGTGTTTGATACAATACTGCACGTCCAATCTAGGCAATAAAACCTTCACGAAAAAAATAAAATATTGCTCCCAGATGGGAGAGCAAACTTCTACAAAAAGAAAATAAAGGAAAATACAACAACAAGAACAAACAAACTTGCAGTGGGAGGGAGCAGGGAAAACAGTTAAGGAAGTGATGTCAAATCACTCAGGATTTGATGTAAGATTCATTACTTTCACAGATGCAATTTTTGATAGCTTGAATTCCAAGATTCAGCAATTTTAGTGGAAAGAATCTGTAAGAAGTCGTGGGAACTGCTGGATTTGCAGCAATTAAACACAGGCATGGGAAAAGATTATGCAGTGCAGTAGCAGGGAGTTAAAGGTATGGTGCTAATCAAGGTCTTGCTAATATTAGGCTTCAAATGAAAATCTTCTGGAAGAAAAAAAAGTCACCTCCTTCCCTCTTTGGAGATGCATACATCCCTAAAAAAATACTTGTGTCAACTGCCCATCATAATCCATAACTCAATTTGTTTATTATTTCTTTTTCATTCAAAGCAGGTTAAGTTTCTGATTTTCCCACAACATTTATGCTACAGGAAGGTTACAACATCTCTTGAGATCTGAGCATTTGCTGTTAATGGTTTAAATCAAACCTAGTGGCAGCTACTGATCACTCAGAACTACTGCAATTACAGCTTAACTGCAACTCACAATATTTCTTACAGCAATACAAAATGCTCTTTTTCTTCTGAGGCAACTTTAACTCTCTTTTTTTTATTATTATTCAATTAAGTGATGAGATCCAACAGTTGGACTGTATCTGCTGACTGAAAGTACAGCAAAACATAAGGTGCATTCTGGCATCCTAAAATGCCTGTGCTAACTTCCAAAATACTGCACAAGGACAGCAGTAGCAGCAGGGAGCAGAGGATGGCATAGCTTCTTGAATCAGCTAGAAAAAAGGAGTATTATTATGCTAAGCTCTCAGAAAAGTATATCCTGGTGGGCCAGCACAGAGAAAAGCAGTGATCAGCCAAAGCCTCCCAAGGCAGGGAGGGAACAAAAGGAGAGAGCCCTCGTGTTCACATGCAATAACCCCCAGTGATCTACAAATGTCTGATTAGCTGAAATGACAACAAGCTCTGTGAGCCCTCCAGCTGGTATTTGTGAGTGAGGTTTCATGAAGCAGTGCTGAACCAAAGAACAAGAGTCAGGGAAACAACAAAAACATAATATAAAAAATATGGAAAGAAAAATCAAATTAAGTGTAGTTGCCATTTCCAAATGACTAGGTCATGATGAGTAGGAAATTAGATTAATATGTGGTTGTGCAAAGGTTAAGGAGTGGGACTTCTCTTCCCACACTTGAAGGGGGAAAAGGGAAACAGATTTTTTTCAGGTCAGGGTTTGTTTAGTTAGTAGGATTAAAGGTTGAAGGCTTATGGGAAAAAATGTGCCTCCAAGTGGATAACTTCCCCTTTATTTGGGCCACTTTAGTATGGCCTGCCATGGCTGCATCTCTGCCAACTGCAGAGCTGAAGCAGTTCTGGGAACTGACAGGCCAGGGAGGAGAGCCCTGATCTGTCACTGTCCCTGATCTGCTCTGCATCTTTGTTAACTTGGGAAAAATCCTACATTTGCTGCATGCACAAGAAGAGACACTCAGGGGTTTGGTGACTGACTTTTCAATCTCCAGCTCTGTAATGCCATCACAAATAGAGATTCATGCATTCTGCATCTACACCGGTGCAGCCAGCCACTCTCCCAGCAGAGATTTCAGATAACTCACCCTCCCAAAGCTCCCATTTCCCCGTGCATGAGCCAGGGGTGTCAAGGGTGGTCACCCAGCTGCTGTGAGGGGAAAAAAAGCACTGACTGGGAAACCAAAACCATCTTTTCCTGAGAGGGAACTCAGCGTGGTAACTCCTAACTGTAATTATTACCAACTCAACCTCCTGGACATGTGCAAGGCATTACTCCTCTTCAAAACTCCCTTTGACCTTCATATGTTAATTAAAATGAGATTTTGTAGATGCATGTACAGAGGCAGCATTATAAAGCACAAACTCTTTCCATCTCAGAGAACTGTATTTTTGGTCTTGTTGTTTTTACCTGCAAAAGGACAGGAGGCCAGCCCTACACAGAGATTGTTCAGTAACATCTGCACCTTGAAACAATTCAACCATCCCAAGCAGACAACCCTTGAGAACCTCTGTGACCTCAATGAAATTTCCAAATACCATGGCCAAAATGAGAAGTGCTACAGATCACAGGGGAAATACTCCTAAACATATTAAGCACTGAATACTCTGTCCCCAGGGATTCCTTTGGTTAAAGGCCTGTGCTGTCCTGCTGGGAACTCATGCTGCATTCACAAGGGCAGAGCACTGCTGGTAACTCTAAGCTGTAACATCTGATCCGGTCAATGTGACTGAAATATCCCCTCTTCCCAAATTGCAGTGAAGAGGAGGAACAGCAGTCAGACCTGCACACCCTCCCTGCCCTCAGCTCTGTGGCAGACATGCACACAGCTACGGCACTTCCAGAGGGTGAGAGGGGAGTGCTGCCCGTGGCATTCCCAGACAGCTCAGACATCCATCACATCCTTACACAGGAGCTGGTTTCCTTCTCGGCCCAGGGCTGACTCACACATTTAGCTTAGGCTGTGTGAGCTACACCAGTGTGTGGCATTGCCCTCCAAGGAGCCTTCTGCAGGACTGCAGACACGTGAGAGTTTGTCAGGAAGGTGCTGCAGGTCTTTGGGCGTCTGTGGGTCTCAAAAAGGCATTTGATGACCGGGTATCAGCCAACCCTGGGCATGAACACACAGCTGAACCCTGATGACTGCTTCCAACAAGGTCTGCTCCATGTGTGATATTCTACATAACACAGATTTACCTGCACTTCCCAGCACTCAAATAACAAAGGGAGATGTGCACTCTCTGAAGTTCCACTGAGAATACAATTTGCTCTTTTGAAGTTTCATTTGTTTATCTCTACTTTTTCCACAGGGAAAAATGAAAAGGTCCTTGTAGCACTGGCAACAAACTCTTTGTACAAAGTTATTTTTGCATCTAAGTAAAATATGAAAGGTTTCCTAAAAAAAAAAAAACAAACCCAAAACCCACTATTAATTCGTCCCAACAGGTGGATGGATACTGTGAAAATGACTTGGTTGATGTCCAACAGCAGCTCATGGAAAAAATTATTCATATAGTTTTCATGTCAAACCACAACATGGTGGTTAGAAAGAATGCATTATATACAGTGCAATTCCATAGATCTTCCAGAATTAGCCAAGGAAAAACTCCTAGATACAGCACACAGCAAGGTATTTTGCTGTGCACAGGCAGCTCCAAAGAAGGCTGAGTTTGTCCTATACAAGAAGTAGAGAATTATTTACTGGTGTGATAAATATGTGCTGATCACCAATATCAGCATTTGGAACCATGTGTCATGCACACTACAAGAATTACTAAGTAGTGTCCAAACCAGACTGTTTTTTTATCATGCATTTCACTTCAAGAGAAAATGCAGCATGCAAATTGTAAGGGGCTCTCAAGCAACAGTAGGAAAGACCAAGGGTTGAGAGAGGAACACAAAGGTCTGAGCAGAAGGCAGACAGTAGCATCAAGGGGAAGCTGCATCCTTAGGACATCCACGGCCATCCCAACATAACAAAGCCACAGGGCACAGTTACTGTGCTTGCCCTGTGTACCCCAGACACTGCCTCTACCCCACCGTCATTAGGAAGCTCAGGTGAGACCTGCACTAGCGAGGATTTCTGTTTATTGCTCCTGGCTGGCAAACTGCTCTACTGGCCGTACAGCTGGAAGTTGCTGTGCCTTCAAGGAACCTCTCCCATTTGCTGACAGGGTAAAGCACCAGCCCTGAGGTGAATTACCCTGCTGAGCCCATAAAGCTCCAAGAGCCTCTAAGAACTGCAGCCCTGCCGCCCAGAGCCTGCTCAGCCCTGCCTTGCCCAGCATCACCCAGGCCCTTCCCGGCCATCTGTCCGCCCCAGCCAGGCGGTGCTGACTGCGCTGAGACTGCATTCCGCAGCTCCCAGACTCCGCTGTTTGTTTTTCATCAGAAGCAACAGCCCCAAGCAATGGAAGCTGTGGGAATCAGCTGCCCTGTGTGTGAAAACACCGTTCACAGTACTGCAGTGTTCAGCCCCTCAGACAATATAAATCCCTCCCCTACGGATGCCTGTCGCTGGCCAGCCCCGGCTGCGGCACGGCGCAAGCCCAGGAGGAGCCCTGGAAGCACTGAAGCCACGAGAGCGGGCTGTCCCCTGAACGCAAATGGGAACTGCCTCTCTTGCAAAGAAGGGGTAAGTCAGAAAGAGAGGAGGACGGCACCGAGCTGGCGAGAGGCTGTGGGATTCAGGCTGCTTTGGTGGGATCACAATAAACATCAAGCAATTATACTGGTGCAAAAAAAACAGCGTGTGCATCTCCTTTGTCTTATCCCTGTGCAGCAAAATTTGTTCTACTACCCATGTTATCAAAAATTTGCTGTAAAAGCAGTGAATGATATACAAATGCTCACCCAGGAATAGGGTGGGGAACCTTATTTCTGTATCTCTTCCCTTCTCTGTAGCCTCCCTCCAGCATATATCCACAGACAGCAACACAAAGACGCTCCTATCACCGGACACACCTGGTCACCTCACCTGTACTGGCTGGTGTACACAAAGATAGATACACCTGTCACCAGTTACACCTGGTCACCTCACCTGTACTGGCTGGTGTACACAGTTGTAGTGATCACTGATATGTGCCTCATTCAGCTACAGATGCTCTTCTAAATGTGAAAGTTATTTTAAAAGCATTTTAATACTTACATAAGAGACAATATTATAAATATAACATGCAGTTGCATTAATGTAGAGGGATAACTTAGTTGCCAACACAAAATGCTTTTGAGTCAGTCCCATTTGTGACTGGCTTACTGATTCCAGTAATAGTTTGCCCAAATACTCCAAAAATCTTACAGTCTCTTTTTTTTGGATCGATTGGAAATGACCTCTGTCTGGAAAACCAGCACTCAGAATTTTGCAGCACTACATCTGACTCCTGATCCCAGTGGCAAAGTTCCCAGCAAGTTAATATAAACAAGAAACAGCCCAATTAGGACAGGATATTGTGGAAAATACTATAATACACTGAAATGGGAAAGAGGATTTTAGGTTGAAAGTGAGTAAGTATCAAATCTTAATTTTGCTGTAACAGCTAAGTTTAAACATCCTCTCTCCCCCATTTCCCCATGTGAATGTTCTGGGGGGTAAAAACATTACAAGGATTTGAGTAATAGCATGTGGTCAGGAAGTCTGTTCCAGATTTCCAGATTGCATCCAAAAGCTTTATATGCAATAAGATATACCACAGCTCTGTGAGTATGTTCTAAGTGGAAAATCAAACAATAACATTGGAACCTAGTGTGTTGTTCTCTGTGTAGCTTATTGCATTATAGAACTCCATGAAAGAAGAAACCCACACAGCCATGCCCTCTCTAAGATGTTCCTTACANAAAAAAAAAAAAAAAGGAGGACTCTGTGGTTGTGTTACCTGTGACATGTGTTGACCTTTAAATAAGCACAGTATCTAGGATTTCAGTTTTACTGGCTAGAAACTCTCTTGAATTGACTTAGAACAAGGTTTGCAAAGATCAGGTCCTGTTTCAGCGATAAGCAACACAATTTTAATAATGAAAGCATCCATGGGCTATGTTTATATTCACCAGAAGGGATGTATGTCTATAAATAGAAGGATGTATACTTGGTATTATTTATATATGTAATGATATGTTTAAAAACACTTTGTCCTTTTTGAGGTCAGAATTTATGCCTACTATGGATAAAATCCATCTACAGGAGTGATTGTTTTCAGAAACTTCAAACAAGCAGAGCAATATCACAACTCTTCCCCTCCTTCCCCTGTCCTCCATGCCAGCATCATCTTGGAAGAATGAATACACACCTAACAATTCAGAGTTGTATGTATTGTAAGATTTATAGAGTTATTCTATACAAAGGATTTTTTTCCTAAAAGATGAACTTTTGCATACTTGTAGAAAGACACATTTTAAAAGGAGCAAGCAAGTGTGGTATCATCTTTAAAAGCTTTTGTCAGTTTTAGAAGTGCCACTTCAAAGACAGTGTGTAGCTGTTCTTTACCTTTTCTGCTTGTACCTAGAATTGGACAAGATTCTGCCACTGGAAGAATTTTATTTTGGGGGTGTGGTGGTGAGGAGGGTGAGCGCATGTTTTCCCTTGATATTGCAGAATTCTGGGGGGGCTAATAAGAAAATACTGATATTTTTGTCCTATTTTGTATCTAACCAGCCAGCATATTTGACAGTGTTCTGCATATTGTGAAATCATATCAGTATGTCCCACGAGGCTCAGCCAAAGATGAACTTTGTGTTCCTTTAATGGCAGGAAGCAGAAGAAAAAGGAAAAGGGCATTCATGTACTAATGCTTCCCATTCTGAGCTGACTCTATTTTTTTTTCCATCCCTGATGATTTAGCCACGTAATGACCTCAAATAGCTCTAAAATAAACGGCTGCTTTCAGTCCTTTCTAGCTAATGCAGATTCACCTCGTTACTGATGGAGTAACCAGAGACTGCAGGCAAAGGTGTCTCCAAGAATGGCAGGCAGTTTAACACCACCCTGATATCTCAAAAGTCCTGGATGTGTTTCACTGGATTTGTTTCAAGAATCAGAGGGAAGAAAATCTGAGAGTATGCTTAGCTTCTGAGAAACATTGGCAGTAAATTATGATATCACCCTGAGTTTGTACGGTACTCTTCAAATCTTGGTCATCTTTGGAAGCTGCTTTCTAGAGGGGCCAAGTGAAGAAGACACAGGGAAGAAACTCTGAAGAAGACAGTTTCAGCTGGGGAAGTGTCTGGGTGAATAAGGTCTAAGCTAAAGGGAAAGATTCAAGATCTTCCTCCTTCTCGACCTGCAGCAGATGTCTGCACTGGTAATTGGGAGGAGCATCATTAACACGGGCTAAGGCTTGGAGCATCCCACAGAAACTGCCACGCCCAGCCTGCCCAGCAGCTCCAGGACGGGCTCACTGGCGGGTACCCCAGCCTGCCCTGGGAAAGCGCCCCTGCAGGGTGACAAGAGGATTAAGAAGCCTTTGCCGAGGGTGGGAAGCTTTCCAGCCTCACCCGGGCAGAGCTGCCCTAGAACAGCTCCCCACGAGGGCTGTGGCCAAGGGCAGGAGGCTGCAGAGGGCAGCACTGCCACGCGCTGGGCCTGCATGGCCCATCCTGGTACAGCACAGGCAATGGAAATGAAACATTAACTTCATTAACTTCATGGCTGCACGGATCATAGAATCACCTTGATTTTAAGGTCTCCCTGAAAATCAGTGGAGTTTTAATGGTATCAGACTTTGTTCATGCTGACTGAACCATAACTGGCCCTTCATGATAAAAGCTGGGACTCCTTTCAGTCCTGCCCATAAGCCTCATTACCAGACTCAGCAGCAACATTTTCTTTGCAAGGCCACATGAAGGCTTTGGTCACTCTTTGCAAAAGCGTAGCTGGGGCGTGGAGTGACCAGCACAGGACAGGCACTGACAGCTCTCAGAGAACACACTGAGGGCAAAAACTCAGCTAGCTCCGAGGCAGGAAGATGTAGGAGAGGGGAAGCAAAGACTCATGTGGGATGAAAAGGGGATTACAGTTCTTTCCCACAGCAAGACAAAGAGACAACTGGGAAAAGTACAGGAACAGCCAAAGGCCTGGAGAAAATGCCACTGCTTGCTGCCACCAGATACAAAATTGGAAGGAAACTAGAAGCAGCAGCAAACAAGGGTGCTCTCAGCTGATCTGCTGGCAGCGCATCAGGGCATGGATCAGCCTGTTTACAAGGTCCTTACATTTGAAAGGTCTTTATCGTCTTTTACTTTGTCATCCACCCCAGTAGAAATACTAAACTAAACTAATTTAGAGAAACTGATCTGTGAGTACTGAGATTAATTTTAAGCAGAGAGAAATTATTCAGTAGGTCTGTGCAGTAGAAGAACAAAACACTACTGTGCAGCAGAGAGGTCCTGCATCACTGCCTCAGATGCAGAAAAAAATCCAGCTTGGATTTAAACCTTGTTTTGTGTAAGAGCTGGCCAAGATTAATCACTTAAGTACATAAGTTAATGATCACTTAAAGAACTGCCACACACTTCACATTATATTGATCTCTCCATCACTTCACAAAAAGGAATTTTCACATTGCTGTTACAGACATCTCAAGTTCTGCGGATCAGTAGGGATAACTCTGAATTGTATGAATCATCCACTTTAGAATATAATAACATATTCAATACTGATATTAAAACAAAGAATAATCAAAAAAAAATCAAGAAATAGGTATGGTGACCAATTACAATTTTAAGGTCAAGTTCACATAACTCAGTGGCATTACACTTGTCTCAAATTCACTTGTAGAGAAAAAAACCACAAAACATCTCATGGAAAGTGTTATGTATTACTGCCTGCATTTGACAGGAGGGCTCAACCATGGACCAGCATGGTTTGAGGGGGTGTCACACATGTCATGTAATTAAAAGAGAGCTGATGCAGTAAAAAACAGCTGCAGATCCAACAGTCCTTAATGGTACTCTGAGAATGTAAAGCTCAGTTACCCCAGCTCTGGTGCTGACACTCTGCCAAACCCATCTGAACTATGATTTTATCACTGAAGTGTGTAGGAGTCCCACAAGATCAAAAGCTCTTTCAAGTGTGATGTGACTTTGTTTTTCTTCTCCCATCATCTGCACATGTGGACAAAGCTGTACTACAAACAAAACAGTATATACATATACACCTATTACAGCACCTTCTTTAAGAGGGCCCACTTCTCTGCAAATCTGTGTGGCTTTAAAAAGTCTGCCACATAAAAAGCCTTTAGGGATTCTTTAAATAGGTTTTAGCACTCTGGAACTAATTCACCTCTGACAAGGCTTTTAAGTAAGAATCACAAATATGCACTTCGAGTTAAGAGAGCAATAACAGCATTTTCAATACAGGCAGGTTGGGTATCACAAAAGTTCACCAGGATTCATAATATGGAACCACAATAACTGGATTTGCAATCTTTTGTGGCAAAATACTACTGTCCTCAGTCAATAGAGACTGCCTCTGGAGATACACAGAAAGGATAAACCTCTCTGAAGGACATACATGTTTGTCCATGGACCAATTCCTGTCATAATGACAACTTTCCAAAGCAGAATGCTGGGCTCTTGCCACATTCCAGGAAGGACTATTGACTGATATAATTGGGTATTCAGTGTATGGTGCACCATTTTCCATAATCACAACAGATATTTGTTTTTAGTTAAAGGAGAATTATTTAAGACATACCTCGGTGCCTTTATTTAATCACAAGGCAGCACAGTTGTAAAAAAACGATGAGAAATGTTTACATTTCAATATGCAAAAAATAAAGTATTTGACAGGTAATCCATTTCTTGAATCACATTATAGTCGAACATCTACATTCTTTATTACTTTCAAGCAACATTCATGCTTTAATAATATCTCAAAAACTGTAAAGTAATTATGCATATGTTTCCAGGAAAGCAAAATTGCAGTTATCTGAACAGTGCCAAAACATATCTCTAACTATTCCCATTCCCCATCATTTCTGTACCACGTGCAGCAGGGAAAGAGGGAGAGACAGCAAGGAGATTCACTTCCATCTAACCCTGTAGCTCATCACCACCTGCAGTGTATCCAGCTATACATGTCAAAAGAAAAATAGGTGTCCAGTAAACAGAAGGGGGGAAATTTTGGACAAGCTAAAAACGGCAATAACTTCACATATCCATCACTGACAAAGCTATGACCCTTCTATCAGCATCATCCAAACCAGAACAGATGGAAGCTAAATGTGCTTTCATCCATCCCAGGCCCATAATGAACTGCAGGCTGCCCTCCCTGCCAGAACCCTCTCGTTGTTCCAGAGCTGCTCCTCTGCAATACTGAAACAGAAAGACAGCTCGGGCACCCACAGGTGCCTTGCAGGAATAGATTTTACACCAGGGCTGTTCTTGAGCCTTTACCACAACTTGACTCTCAATAGGTAAGGAAATAACAAGGGTGTGGCACAAATTATTTCATGTTCCACTGATGTAAACACTCTCTTTATACCTTTTTAGCAGTTCACTGCTTAATTCCATTACTTGTTCTCCTTAGCTCCACCCACTATTGTATCTCAGACCTTGATTTTAATGTTCGGCTCGCCTGCTGCTAAAAGTACACTCTCATACCTTGGTGCCATTTCCTTCTCAGCACTGAAATGTTAGTATTTCGTTCTCTGAGCAAAGATATACTGGGTGGTTTAGACAGTTTATTTGACATTTCTCCTTAAGCCCCTGCTTTCTCCTCTGTCCCGAGAAAATTAGGTACTTTTCACTAATGACTTTTCACTCCTTCCCAGTACTTTCTTCCCACTTCACAGAATTTGTTTGGGAATCTGCATATAAAACTGTGCTTCATGATATCTCAAAGAGATTCCAAAAAGCAATAATGAAGCTAAAAATTGAAGCCCCGGACAGGGTATCCCAGACACAAGAACATCTGTTACTTCACTGGACTTTTTTATGTCACCACTAGAGGGATGTACATGAAGCTAAAAAAACCCGAACAACTAACCAAGCAAAACACCCTCATCAGCTGTCACAGATGCCCTTCAGGCAGCCGGTGGATTTGGAAAAAGGCATTTTGCTTCTTTTGAGGCAAAATTTGTACTTGTGCCCCAGAGAACGCCCGAGGTACCAACACACAAGATTTTGTACTGGCAAACGAAACAGCCCGGACGCAGGGCTGATGGACACAGACCCATCTGATGCCCTGCTGTAGCTTCTCAACTCACTTGAGTCTGCACAAAGCCACAGAGTCTGCACAAAGTTCAGGGATTTGCTCACACCTTTTGACAGAACAACGCAAAAAGCCAATATTGTGCTTCCCACACACATAATTTGGTCCCCAAATCACTATCAGAAATGGTCCAAACAACAAGCTCTCATTCCAGACACCTTTCTCACTTCCCACACACCACCTGGCTTTGTGGAAACTCTCTGCATTTCTGGCACTACCTAAGCCATTTTCTAACATTACTAATGATATCAAAATCCAGTGCAAGCTGTAGCACTGATGCAGGAAAAAAACCTCATTGTTGTTGCGATTACAACTAGTAGTATTTAAAGTAGGGTGGGAATCAGCCATATCCCTCAGTGTTAATTTCATGAGGAGCCACACCCTCACTAAGAGCCAATCTGGTGTACACACACAGAGCAGTGGTGGAAGTTCACAAACTCAACCACTAAGTTTGCTCTTTTGCCACTTAAGTTTTTAGAGGTATCATTGCCATTATGTTCCAAATTCTTCTGTGTAGCAGGTGACCTCCAGAATGACAGCAGTGGGTCACAAATGATCAATACAGCTAACACCACACCTCAGATCACATGCACCACGGGCTAAGCAGGATCAATAAAAGCAATCCACTTCTAAATTAAAAGACACAAGTGAAAAATAGCATTTTAACTTCAGCTTCATACACCATGCTTGAGTAATGGTATATTTTTATGGAGTATGGGTGAATTTTTACAGAGTCTGTGCAGTCTCCTGCTACATGAAATTAATGTCACTGAGAACAGACGATTAAGCAGAATTACTTTATATGAAAGAAACTGAAATATACAATTGTTCAGCAGTTTTCAGAAATTATTCATCTCTCTCACCTATTTTCAAAATAGACTAACTAGGAAATATCATTCACAAATCAGGCAATATTACCACTGCTTCTAATATAAACACAATTTTAACCTGTAGCCTGCACTCATCCACTAAGATCGACGGGATTCAAGATAGCGGGGTCTATGTACGAAAATTTGTGATGTTCCACTGAGTACAAAGTTACACACCCAAGCCATCTGAGCAAGCAGAAATATGATTATTCTGCACATGCTGCATACCTCAGAGAAGATATTCAGAGAAAGATCTTTTATTTTTCTTTTAAATGGCTCTTGCATCTAGATTTAATTCCTTCACTTTGAAAGCAGATGGCCTAAACTTCTACTATCAGATTAATCTTAGACTGAAAACACAAAATCAAAGAAGGTATGGTTCTGGTTTAGAGAAATTTTACAGAAATTTAGAGATTTTAAAGAAACTATGTTTAGATCAGTTATTACAGGCTCTTCTTGCTAGACACCAGTGCTTGAGTTCTACCAGAAAAGTGACCTCATCTTCTGAATGGAAAAAGGTGCCTCATCTCCCCTTGCATGATAAACAGAACATTTTCTGGTAGTTGTTTAGTAGCCCAAAACTGAGTAATAGGTTATCATTAATTCAGACTGATACCATTAATATGCAAGGCTTGTACTGCAGGTATCATCTCAATTAAATATGTGTGGACACATAGGCACAGAAAGATAAGACTTGGTCCAATGTCACGGAAGGAGGCACTGGAACAAAAAGAAGGTTTCTTAAACTTGGTGCCTTCACCCAAGTTGTTTTTCAGTAGCCATGACAAGAAAGGCAAAAAAACATAGGTTAAAAGGGACACTACATGCATTGACTAGTACAGAAATGAGCAGACTTTATGGTGGCACCACCACAGCTCAGTGGCATGACCCACCATCTCATTTCACAGGGATGTAGGATTGAGGATGGTCTGGGTTTTGTTTTTCTGAAAACTAAGGAGACAAAACTGTTACGAGCACATCAACTAACTCCACATCATGAGAGCTGCTGCTCAAGGTGTAAAAGTGTTCCTTCCCCGTGAGCCCTCACCATTAACCTTGTAAGAAACAAGCAGCAAGGCTTCAGCCGGCTTCATTTCCCTGGCTCGCTGACTCCGTGTACCTCCAAGACTCACTTAAAAAAAAAACTGTTTTGAATCATCTTTTGAAGGATGAGAATGAGCAGTGCATGCCAGTGTGGCAGAGAGGTGGCTCTCCAGCAGATACATTTTTGAGAAGTGTATCACCCTTGGTAAGGAGGGAATGCTTTCCCGAGCTCTCCGACCAGGAGCGAGCAGCGCTGGAAGCTGCCCTAGCGCAGAACGTGATTAACGGAGAGATCTGTGCCGGTGTCCATTTGATCAAACAGGGCTGCTCCCTCCACGAGATATCAGAGGCACAATTAGTTCAGCCGGCAGTATCAGCAATGCCCTTGAGGGCCCGTGCTCCTGAGGACTAATGAAGAGGCACTGCTGGCTGTCAGCACGTACAGGAGGAGCCATTCATCTTCCTGGCAGCGTCAATTAAATCCGCCCGCATCATACCAGGAGTCAGGGATTCAGCAGTGGGAAGGAGGCAGAGCAGCTGAATGGTTTAACACTTCGGGTTTGGGGTTTATATTGTGGAGAAAAGGGAATAAACTGTGCTGGCTGTGCTGATGGCAAAGGGAATACGGAGAATCTGCTTGACAGCAAAGGCAGAGAGAGCACCCTCAGCGCTCAGGTGTGCGTACACGTGCGCTGTGTAAAGTCTTTTTTTTTTTTTTTTTTGCATCAGGGCAGGAAACTTCTTAATACACACACAATTTTCTCTTGAAGTCAACAGAAGAGAATTTGCTTATTGCACTGTGTTGCAAATACTCTGCTAAGCCTTCAAGGAAGGCTGTTTGCGTGGGTGTAGCCTCACTTAGGACATGGCAATTACTCCTGAGAAGACAAGGCAGGGAACTCTTGCCCTTTATTTCTTAAAGGCTACATCCTTACAAAAAACACACAGTTCTATTTCAAAACAACAGGCTCAAAACCTTCTAAAACATTTCTGTCCCTGAGACATGATGCTGCATCATACCAGCCACAGTCAAACATGTCAGCCAACCCTCTGCCTGCTTGGTGCCTCACTGTAAGGCCCAACCCTTCCCATCCCACAGAAGTCTGGTTGTCAGCAGGACTTACAGGACTAAAAATACTGATATCAGAGCACAAGGGTATCAAAGCAGAAGCTACAGTAAGCACCTGGTATCTAACCTGCTAAGGTACATAGGAGTACTACAAAGAGAATTGCTCTTTTAGCCAAAAAAGATCTGTCTGTAATTCCTGTTTTGTCTTACTCGTGTCTCTTAGGGAAAAAACACAAGTGAACTTACCAAATCCACATTTTCCAGGCCTGCATGGACTCTTCATTAAAACCACTGTGAATCAGTGGGTGGCAAAATTAGCACCTAGTGTGGCCTTCCCATTTCAGACATTTGAGAACTCATGGAGAAAGTCTCCAAGGGCTTAATCTGCTAAACACTGTACAGCAACAGGGAGCTCAAGAGGTTTTGGTAACTTCACAACAAACTGGCAGCCATTTATCTTCTCAAACCTCACAAATACAATGCAATCACTCAAAACTCATCACACAGCTTGGCTGTATATGCACATTTCCCACTAAAAAGGTATTAATTTGAACCCTCTTCTGATTTTTGTTTACTATGAAACATTTCTTTGAGTGCAAGGGAAGCTGTTAATAAGCACAGGCATCACTAATCATTTCATGGTCACCGACTCCAGCACAGAAAACTCCCACACAAGTGTGACGTGGGCCTTGTGCTGTACAGGAGAGTTTCTCTCCTGTAAATTAACTTTGTCAGCACACCAAATTAAAAAAAAAAAGGAA
The DNA here is from genome assembly GCA_013400215.1 of Cisticola juncidis. NCBI lineage: Eukaryota > Metazoa > Chordata > Aves > Passeriformes > Cisticolidae > Cisticola > Cisticola juncidis. Next base: position 226,230 of record VXBR01003158.1, on the reverse strand, counting down.
AAATTTTAAGCATTAAATCATCTAATGACTTAGAGAATGAACAGAATGTTTTCAAAATGCAAATTGAAGGCATCTGTATTTTAATTACAGCACCAAAACTGCAAGATACTTGTCTCCACACACATTTTCTTCATTCATCTTCAGAGATGGCTGCATACACAGTATTAGTTTCATAGTATAAACCTCCTCCCACATACATTCCCAAAATAATTTGCATACATTACCAATAAACAAACACATGCACACAAGTTTTTAGGCTGCCCACAGACACGAGAGACAAAAAGAGGACTTGTCATTTTTGCTTTTGGGATTCTAACTGAAATTGCTTAAACTTTTAATACAGGGAAAATAATGCAAGAACAGCCTGAGCTTCAGCACCATACATTTAACACAGTGCTCAGTTAACAAAAGCTTTAAAAATGCACAGATAGATCCCGTTGATACATGGCTGATTTCCCACATGAAAGCTAACAAAGGCTAAACAGAACCTTAGCTACAATACATTTTTCTGTTACACTCAATGAGCTCAGTTGTGTTGCTGTCAGCCTATAAAACTGACTTTTACTCTGAGTCACTAAGAGGATACAGATGACAACCAGCTCCATTACAGAAGGCTGACAAATTCTTTCCTCGAGAAGCAACAGTGACATGACAACAGTGGCAACACTCACTTCATCTTTGCATAAAGCACAGTTGGCACTTCTACTTCACTACTACACATCTGCACTGTGATGCTGCCTCCACAGTCAGAGTCTTCATTTTAATTTCATCCAGCAAAGACCAGAGCTATGGCATGAAATGCCCTGATTTTCCAAAAAAACTTTTTTTTAGTCATGAATCCTTACCATAATATGTCCAGTAGGAAGTCTCTATAGCCACATGCTTGTTAGCAAGGGGGGAGTAGGGGGGAAAATAAATACACTGGTGCTATGTTAAACCATATTCAAAACCCCATCCTCAGAACTAAAAACAAGCAAAACAAAAAAGCCTACCTGATTCTCAGAGATGCTCCAGACAAATGCTGAACTGAGTCCAAAAGTAACTGGAAATTACTTTTTACCTTGACTCCACAGAAAGGTGACATAACAAACATTTTGGGACATCACAAGAGCAACTGCGCTCTTAACTTGGGCATGCAGGGCAAGCATCCCCAGGGTCAGCATTATCAGACAGATTTAGGTGTCACATAAATCAGGACATACACAGGATTCTCTTATTTTCCAAGAGAAACAAGATTTTAGTCTGCTCCAGAACTGCAGTGCTAATAAATAGGTTTCTTTCAATATTTTGAACATATGAAAAAGAGACTCTGGGAGAAACAGTGAGAAACTCTTCAAGTCTGATTGATTCAAGACTGGGGTGAGTGTTAAACCTCAGAGACAGCACATTGGCTGTCTGCGTAATAATCACTTACTGCCCATGGCTTTCATAATCAAGCTTTGAAGTCTACTTCATATTTCTTACACTTTTACAATATATTATGACTTGGCACATCAGTGAACATAACTACATTTGTGTCCTGAGACTAAGATGGTTTAAAACCAAGAACAACAGACATTGCCATCTATTTGCCCTTCCAAATTGCCATGATAAGAAGAGGTAATCTAAAAAGTAATAACAGAACATACTGAAAAAATACACTGGGCTGACTGGATGTAGAAACAGAATTGTTTCGTTTGGAAAAGATGCTTAAAATTAAGTTGAATCATTAACCCAACATTGCAACATCCACCAGTGAACCATGTCCCTATGCATCACATCTGTACATCTTTGAAATAACTCCAGGTATGGTTGACTGCCCTGTTTCCCCTTGCACAAGCCTGTCTCAGTGCTTGACAACCCTTTCAGTGAAGTAATTTTTCCCAATATCTAATCTGAATCTCCTCTGGTGCAGCTTGAGGCCATTTCCTCTCATCCTATCACTCGTTACCTGCAATAAGGTCCCCACCCAGCTTCCTCTTCTCCAGGCTAAGCCACCCCAGCTCCCCCAGCTGCTCCTCAGCCCTGCCCAGCTCAGTGCCCCTCTCTGGGCTCTCCCAACACCTCGGGGACTCTCCTGAGTGAGGGGCCAGACCAGGACACAGCACTCAGGTGTCCCCCAGCAGTGCCCAGTGTCCTGCTGGACAGAGCACTGCTGGTCCAGGCCAGGATGCCACTGGTGTGCCTTGGCCACCTGTGCACCGCTGGCTCACAGTCAGTCCCTGTCACCCCCAGGTCCTTCTCTGCTGGGAAGTTTTCCAGCCACTCTGCCACCAACCCACAGAGCCACATGGGGATGTTGTGATCCAAGAGCAGGACCGGGCATTTCCTTGCCCTGAAGAATTCTGCTTTAACAAATAAAATACACATTCTTTTCCTATGCTGCCTGGGGGTGAATGAAAAAGTTATGAACCAACATATTAATAAATTAAACCTTTTTTTTTCCCTTAAATGGAATCATTAATCACCTTCAGCTTCTGCTCTGGCAGAACAGATGTGGCCATTTGTCACTGAGGACAAACTGCAAAGGCTTTTGATATGGAGTAGAATATCCTACCTGGAACAACTTCAAAAAGGAACTTTCCTGGACTTTCTTCATTGCAGGGATGCTCAATTACCCTGTTGCCAGGCAGAAAGATGGTACCCTAAAGAAAAAATTAAGAACAAACATGGGATTAAAACTGCTACCATACTTCTGACAGACAGGCTTCTTCTTTTTGTAATGGGTTTAACACAAATGTTTCACAGTGAACACCTGAGCAGCTGATTTCCAAAGTGAGATCAAGCAGGGATTATCCCAAAAGGCAACATCATAGATCCCTTTAATTAACTGAGGCATTTGATAGCAGCTTTAGGGTTTTTTTAACCTCTTGGGTATTTGATACCATGCAGAGTTTTGTACTTATCACATATACTAATCCCAGTGTTCTGCAGGGAAAAATCAAGACTTAAACCCAAGGGTTAGTAAAGAGCTAGGAAGCTGCACGTGTGAGGCAGGGGAAGTCCCCAGCCAGGTTTCTTGGCTGAAGCCAAAGGGGGTGTGGACAGAAGAGTACCCTCAGGTTGTGGGGTGCACACCCAGCTCCTGCTCTGGGCCCTTTTCCCACAGCATCCTAGGAAAGAAATACAGAGAAAATATCCCACTCCCACCCCATGGCTGCAGTGTGCCAGGCTGCTGGTGCCAAGCCAAGCAGGCATAGAGAGCCCTGTCCAAAGATGTGTTTGCTACAGGCAGAGAGATGTCAGGAAATCTCTGTGATGGGCACTGAAAGCCTTTACCACAACTTTACTACCTTGAGAGAGCACGTGGGGAATTTTAGCTGTGCTTACTTCTAGTAACACCCGAAGACAAAAACAACCTCTGCAACCCTCAAAACATTTCTAGGGCTATGTTGAAGACCCAGCTTGTTCCCTCCCCTTTGGTCTGCTGACACATGGCATAGATAGACCACTCCTTTCCCCTGAGAGATCTTTTTCATTTTTAGAAATTACAGCTCCTCCTAGTACTGTTTCAACCTCAGTCAGCAGGCACCCCTCAGTGAAATTATGCTGGGATGGCTGTCCAGGGGTAAATTTTCAGAGCAGTTAGTATGAAGAGAAACCAGACACCAATACCATACAGAATACTCCTGTAGTTTAAAAAGCAAATGTCTTCAAGTGATGATTTTATTTCACTTTCTATTTCCAGAACTATATTGCAAACATCAGTGCACTTGAAATACTTCAATATACATATGGGAGGGTATGTAAAAAAATAGCTTTGTTTGTGCAACATGCACCTGGGTGCCAACTCTAGTGGAGAAAGCACTAAGAGCAATTGCAGGTCTCTCACTTCCCCTTCTGTCTGCTTTCACACCCATCTGTCTGCCCTCACCACACAGCAACACTTCCCCCTTGCCAAGCTCTGCAGCTGTCTGCATAGCTGCACTGAGGCTGTCTCAGTGTCCCTTTGCTGAGTTTCTCAGCTGCTGATGCCCTGAACACACCAGCACTGTAACAAAGCCCTGGCTCCAGGGTATCTGATATAAATGGGGTCCCCAGATCACTGGCCGTGGCCTCGCCCTGGGTGCACTCCCCCGCCTTAAACTCGGCTTTATGGAGCACACTTACCCCCTCGTCCAAAAGATACCAGGCTTTGCCCAAGAAAGCTTATCACACAAGGAATTCCCATGCTTTGAAGATGCAGATTGGCAAATGTGAAGACAAATACACAATTTTAAATATCTCTGAATGGATTTTACTCAAAAAGCACATAGAGACATGAGGCAATTAAGTGCTGCCTTGCCAAAATAATGTTTTCAAGTTTTATCCTAATACACTTCTGCGGGGATATTTGCTTGCTCTAATTTGTTCTGCCTGAGAATTAGCTGTTTATTATTAGTCTTATGAGTGTACTAGTAACAGGTTTTTTGAGGATAATGCTTAAATTACAAGCTATGTAAGAAAAGGTGCTAGATAACCCCAGTTTAAATAACTACAAAATCAAGGCAGGGTTTGGTAGGAGTTAGTTTAGGTCAAGTCAAGCAGCAGTGCATCAGTTGAGTTATGCAGAACACATGCACATTTCTGCAACTCTGCTTGCACAAGTTAGGCTGAGGGGTTTTGTGTGGTTTCTTCATAATCAACAGGTAAAACTTCAGAACTATTTCAAGTTTGTCAAGTTGTTAACATCAGTTCAGCACCATGAACTGATGTGGACCACAAAATCATCCTAGGGTAAGGCAACAACCACTCAAGGACCATCACAAACAATTCCTCTCAGTCCCCCTTGGACATCTCTTTTGAGAGTTTGCTACTGCACAATGGGATACCACACGAAAGCCAAAGTTGAGCCACAGAGCTGCTCCCTCTGTATGCAAAAATTTCCAGAAGGACTCGCTCCTGCACCTTACCAAGGTCTGCAGGGAGGCTGGCCTTTTTAATTAAAGATATCTTTTAAAAATAGCCAATATTTTTCAAGACTATGCTGTCTCAAAATAGCACTTACTTCACTGCGAATAAATAAGACTCTCTAGATTTTTACCCTGTTCTCTGAATACCACCACCAACTGTATTTTACAACATTCTGTAAACATATAGCAAGAATAACTGAGTGTACTTAGGCTTGTTACAGGTGTTTTTGAATTTTACAGATTTAAATATCATCCCATCATTTATCTGCTTTTCCACAAGACAGCGTGACAAGCTTTCTGCAGACCTGTTGAGGGGGGTGTATCTTGCAGAGTGCCAGACAGTCTGGAGTAAAAATGGATTCAGGGTGACTGGAGGCCAGCATTATTAACTGCACTCCAGCAGCTGCTCTGTTCCAACCGTATTAATAAAAATACCTTAGATTCCATGTTGCTATTTTAATAAGTTATCAAAATATAAATGACCATGAAGGCCTTCACGGTCTGCAGGAGAAACTGCAGAAGCCTTTACAAAAGCAAGAGGATGAAATGCAGTTTATGGAAGAGGAGAAATCAAGCAGTGTTTACACAGCAGGTGAACAGAAACAAAGCTCCAGGCTTTCTGGCAAACACAGGAATATTTTGGCCACTGAACTGCTCCCTGCCTGGAATTATTGTTGAAAAGGGGCCTTTCTTCCAACTGTTAAGAAAAAGTAGTCCATATCAGTTATCTGCTGTCAACACTTTGGAATCTGCTTTTTTGAGAGACAGCTCCAGAAGCTTTAAGCATTTCTAGATGCACGCTTATTTCTGTTGCACATTTGTTTTCGCCAAAGTGAAAACACAGGGCAAACATGACAAATTAGTCAGCCCACCAATCTGCAAGTGAAACTTTACTTTGGAGCTGAACCAGAAGTGGCCCCATTTTCTGGCATCCTCAGAGCTACAGAGCAGAGTGACTCCAGCTGGAGCTGGGATCATCACAGGAAACCCAGGTACCAGTGAGGATGTGGCAAGAAAAAGAAGGGCGTGTCTCAAGTTTATAGCAGTTTGTGAAAACTATCACACTATTTTGTCTCCTGGGACAAATTGTAGCTCAGCCAAAAGAAAAGCTCCTGAATTATAATATCCACTTGAGCCCCTGGCTTGAGGATGCTTTCACAGGCTGCTTTCTGAAGCCAGAACACATGATAAAGGTAATCAAGGACATTTCATTAGTATTTTTAAAGGGTATAACTTTCAATGCCAGTGCTGCTACCAATGGCTATTACTGATCAGGCTCCTAACTCTGCCCATGTACTTCACAAATCTCCACACAGCTTTCTCCCTTGCTATTCTACCTCCTTACCCACTGCTTTTACTTCTTCTAGCTCCTTTCTGCCCTTCTACATCCCTTCTGCAACATCAGTGAGCTTCAGTCTAGTCATTGCATAGCTTAACTAAAGGCTTTGTTTACTCAGCCAGAAATGTTTTCGACATCCACAGTAAATGGCAGTCAATCAAGGACCTACACAGGAGCATCCAGTATGCTTCTGGATGAAAAAGAAAAGTGGGAATTCATTGAAGAGCATAAGAAAAGCATCCTGGTGGGGTTTCTCAGAAGAGAAGGTTCTGGGGATACCTCCTAGGAGCCTTGCAGTAGCTACAAGAGGGATGGAGAAAGACTTGTGAATACTTTTCCCACTTGCTACAGAAAAACCTCCACCAACCTGTGTCTTAGAGGTCTTAATGCACTCAAAGGCTTTCTCTCTCTCACACATGGAAGCATAACATCCTGGTGCATTTCTGGTTTACTCTCAGAAACATCATCTTCCATTTAGAAAATCCAGAGCAACTAATTTCCCATTAATCTAATGACGTTACAGGAGGTTGGGCAACTTTTGACTCCCCACAAAACACGATCTCCCTGTGGCTTTGGACAAAAGGCTTGTCCTTGTGGCTGTGCTGCACAAAAGCCACATTTAAGATTTAATGGCTTCTTCACTGGTTTGCTGAAAGTCTAATTAAAACACCAGAGCAACACCAGAGCTGCTCCCCTCAGAAGCATTTGCTACACGGTATCTCAGAGTGCCTGAGATAAGGGAAATCTCAGCAAAGCAAAGTGACAACATTAATTAAAATTCTTCTGTTAAATACAGAACAGTTCATTAAAAGCTTTAACAGGTGGCAGGTTTGGCAGCTCTACTGTGTGCAGGCTTGAGACAGATTTATCATGTCTTTCATTTTAAAACATTTATGTGAACACATTTGCTGAGATAAATTATCTTGTTCACAAAAGCATCCTGATCAAGGCTGCTGTTTGAAGTGTTAATCAATCAAATCATGTTGTAAAAATGTTAGCATCAATTTTGACAAACAGCATCTCATATTTATAGCTTTGGTGCTCTTTTCATTAGTTTCCCCTTCCAGTTTGGCTATTTTGTACATTTTAGATCTACAATAGTCAAGGAAGTACTGAACACGAACTGGCTGGGTCATTTAAAATGGCTGGAGGGATACCCCGGGGAAAGCAGGCAGCAGGTACACGGCTGCTGTCTCATAGCAACCCCAAAAAAAGACATCTAGACTCACAGGCAGATCTCTGGAGTTTCATGAGGGGCTGAAATGAGGGGCTGCCTTCACACAAAGGCAAAATTTCAGCCATTCCAAGGCTCTTCACTGAACAGCTGTCCTTGGAAACATTTGTTTGAAGGGAAAGGAATTACACTGCTACGGTTTCCGTACTTGTTCACAAACTGCGATTTGTGTTGCACTCAGATGCACAAAGGCCAGCATCTCACATCCCAGACCCCATCCATCCAGCTAGGAACCTTTCACAAAAACTTGGTATTTAGCCCAATAAACATGCCAATATATTTACTATGACAATCCAGTCCATGTGAGAGTGCCACTGAGCAACAGCCTAAATTTCAAAGAGAGAAGACTTTCAGATTAAGTTTCTGCCTACATCAGCAGAAGTGTCTGAAGTGAGACTTAGAGTTATGCAGAATGAAGCAAATTATCAAAATTTCTACGACTATGATCCAGAGCACAAATCAAGAAGTAGGACCCTGTGCAACACATTTAGCAGAACAGAACAAGAAAGCTCTCCATCCTGAGAGCTCCACTGAATTGCAGGATGATAAACAGAGTCAAACACAAACAGCAGCAAGTTCATTTGAAGCCACAGTATCCACCTATTTTTAGCAAGGTTTATGTTAAGGAACAAAACTCTGAATCAGAAATCCATGTCTAAACTATCTCCTTTTTTATCTCCTAAGAAGAGTTTGTATCAATGATTGCTCCAGGTCTCTTTTCTCTTCTCTTTCCCCTCTAAAGCAGAGAGGATCAACCAATGTGACAATATTCCACTCTAGGGGATTGTACTCAATAGATTTTCATTTTGAAACATAAATTTGTACCACAAGTTAATGACCTCACTCTTGAGTATAAGATGAAGGCCTGTGTCCCTTTTATACAAAGATTTCAAGTTATGAATGCTAAGAAGAACTGAGGATAAAGAATATTATTTTTGAACGCAAATAGCTTTATGATCTAAGAAAACCAGACCAACCACCAAAGCCTGAAAACACTCCTGTCCAATATTCAGTCCACAGTCCTTGTGACTGAGTTTCAGGGCCTTTTAATGGATACACACCTCTTCTGTACCACCTATTCAAGACTTCAGGCATTTCTGACCAAGATGCCTCTGATACATGAGTGCCAGCCAAACAAACGATGGTCACCATCCGCCTGGCTGGATTCTCATCCTCTGTTATTGATCTGAGACTGCTACAGCATCTGTCCAAAGGGTGGGTAAGGACACAGTCTCATATGATGACACTGTCAGCATTTGGGGGCTTCTGTCCCATTACTAATATCATGCAAGTATCCAGGGAATTGCAGTCTGTCCTGTGCCATGTCTCTGCTACCGACATTTGGGAGGAAGACAGCAGATGTCAGAACAATAACCACCAAGCCCTTTGTGGCACTTAAACTTTTAAAAGCTGTTTCTCCCATCTACTATAAACTCCTGGACTTGTTAAACCTAATTTCTTAAACTGAACTACCCTCATTCCCAGTGCAGAAAAAGACTCATTTGATAAACCCAAGCTGTATAAATAAAGGTACTGACATTGACCTGCTGTATTCAAGTCTCTTGTAATAACCAGTACAGCACCATCTCAGTTTCTTCTCTACTGCACTGTATTCTGTACAACTGTTAGAAACTTGAGCTATTAAAAGACAAAAATTATTTTTATGTGCCTCGTTGCTGATAGAGAATTAAATGTCTTGCTTAAAGGCAGTCTGGCAAGATTCCTCTCAACACATTTTTACCTTGTTTGGTCTATTGAAAGGGTTCTAAAGAACCCTCGAATGGTTCCTGATGGAGGCTCGTATCAACGACTCCAGAGAAACCAGGGTTCAACCCTTTAAAGACAAGTAAGCGTTGCCATCACAGAATTGGACTCAGCAGGCAGAAGGGGCTTCTTTTCCCACATCACGGACTGTCCGAGCTGGAAAGGGAGTGAGAGCAGCTCCAGAAAGCCAGAGTCACTTATGGAAATATTTTCAGACTGCCAACTGAAGAGTAAAGAGGATTTCAGGAATGTAGTTTGAGGTCATTCAGTTTTTCTCTACTACACAAGCCTGGCAAAAAACTTAGAAAGCTTCTTTCCCTAGCAACAAGTCATGTTGTACATGTTGCTTATTCAGCTGCAGATACGGCTTTCATCCCAGAGGTAATGGACTTAGAGAAGGCTACTCTTAAGCACTAATAAGCTGAAAGAACGCAATTATTTTAATTTCAAGACTAATGAGGCTCTCCTGTGAGCTATTCATTTTGCTACTTCAGGAGCCATGCAAACTTGTACCACATCCAAGTAAATAAAAGGAAGGAAGAAAAAAAGTCATCATGACTCGGCCCTTTTAATGGACACAGACCTCCTACAGAGCTGAAATTCCCTTTAAACAGGAAAACGGGAAGATCATCAAAAGCCCATCACCCACACAAAGGTCAAGCTGTAGAAAAGACTAATTATCACACAACTGCTTATCGGCCCTAATTGTCTGTAAATTTTTACATCATTTAGGCTGAGTGTGGGATGGAACACACTTGAATTTTGGTTTTCTCGGGCCACTCGATACTGACTTCATCACGATTAGGCTAATGCACAAGTGCTCCTATCTGACAAGATCAAGAGATTACGTGAGGTTACAAGGAGCAGCACCACTGTTACCCGTGTGTCACCTCCAGATATTCCTCAGGACTCTGGGGAATGCGTCCTTGTGAGGACACACCCACTGCATCTTCCTCTGTGGCCACCCAAAACTCACTGCCACAGCCCTCCCATCACATCTTTAAATGTGCCTTATTTTTTCATATAGACTGTTTTCACCTAAACACTGAAAACTCATCAGCTATACCTTCACAAGTTTATCTCAAATTTCATTTGCACATTCAGATAAGTAATCTTAAGTAAGTAAAAAGCAATCTAACTCCCAATCTAAATGCACAGGCTACTGAGGTAGTCTTTCACAAGTCAGTATAAACACAGTAAGAAATGAGTATTAGTATGTGGGAAAACATCAGCCTCTCGTGTGCAGTGGAAATGGAAGCAAAATCAAAACTGCCTTATAACAGACAGCAGTTACCTACGACAATCTGTCTGGCAAAAGCAGCAGTCACCCCACAGTGTGCAAACTGTGAGTGTTGTCTGAGACCTGCAGTGTTATCCCAGGTTACCTGACCAGAAGTGGTCTGACCTGGACAGGCACCTGCACTGCCCCTACGCAGGGCAGGGGTCATGTGGGAGAACGCTCCTCTTGTTTTTAACACTTTCTTCCCCTGTTACCTTAGGATCCTGCCATGAGCCTCAGCACCACAATCGAGGGCATCTCTACTCCACTGAGCTTCATTTCATACTGAGGATGATGAATGGTGGCGAGTCATCTCTAATTACTGGGACTCTTATTCTCTCAATCCAAGCTGTTTGGAGCTGTCACCTGCTCACTCATTTTCTGTGTGTTGGTAATACAGGACAAGGGACACTTCTGAAAAGCTCACATGGGTGCTAGTACAAATCCTGTGGTTAATGGCTGGATGAAATGATTCCATTGAATTCAACAGGGGCTGATATATTCCTTACAGAAATGTCTGGAAGTCATTAAACATTTCAGTACATTTCTGAGAAACTTCTGTATAAAACAACAGTGAAGTTTCTGTTTCATCCTTCTAAGTGATAGACAACATTTCCATAAAGCTTATGAAGAATTTTAAGGTTGGAATAAATGGCTAATAAATTTGAATGTTAATCTTTAATCCTCTCTTTAAGCAGAAACCAGGCCTCAGTTTCACAGTGTGATAAAATAGCACAGCAGCAGTATTTGCCTACACAACTACAGAGAAAAATCCTGTGATGAGAAGTGCTAATATGAGTTTCAGGAAAAGAAGAAGTGGGCAGGTTCCTGCACCACACGCGCTAACATCCCAAAGCCATGTCCCTTTACTTCAGCACTACATAAAAAGCATTTCTGCACAATACTCGTTATTCCTTGCACATGACAAGATGGAAAAATCTACAGGAACTGAACATCCACCAGCCTCCAATATCAGAGTTCTCATATCTATCAAACCATGCATATGAGAAGAGGCTTGTTTTAATTTATGACACAGGCTAGGGCTAGAAGAGCACATATTTCCACAAATGAGTGGATACACTTGGCAAAGAAAGGGATCTGGCACTGCTCCATGACATTCATGTAATTTTTCCCAGCCCATTCACCTCATAGATACTGGCAGAGCCAGTCACTCAGCCAGCAATGAAGTCAGGAGGCAAAACCAGAGCAGATGGGCCTCACCTGGTGCTCAGTGACTGCATTCATCCCAGTGTTATCATGCAATTCCTACAGATGTCATCTCTTAGAAAAACACTTCACATAATTGCCCATATGCAAACACTTGATACACATATTATTTCACTGTGTCACCAGCTCCCTCCACGAGAGTGTGTGAGGTCCAGTGTAATTTACCATTACAGTCATAGCAAAAAAATCGTTTCTAATCTCACACAAAGAATGAAGAAAAGCACCAACAACTTAACCTGGCAGACCTTTCTTCTGTATAATTAAACATTTTATTAGAAAAACTATGCACTTATTTATGAGTTATATTTGAAAAGTCCAAGAATAGAGCTGTGTTGTGAATGCAAGCCAAGAACGGGGATCTTGGTTTTGTGTTTTCCACATGTCAGCTTAAACAGCTTTATTAGCTCTACTCACAATGTTAAAGACTCTCAGAATTAAGTCAGCCTTTTGTAACATTCAGAGCAGTAGATGAGGTTTTTTTCACTCAGTTAATTGGATACTTCTTTCCAGTGTAGCAAAAGGACACCAAAATAATCACTGTGTTTACTAAACTAAGTGTTACACTAAAGAGGTTAAAACAAATGCCATCAGGCACACTTGTTTGTTTTTAGAATTGGCTGTAATCTGCTTCTTGCATCACAAATAGGCCTAGTGAGAAAAAACAAGGGTCATAATGCACTGGTCCTAAAATCGTGATTTCACACTTGAGTAAAATCCATGTTTTCACAGTCCAAACTCACAAGTGCCTTGGGAACTATAAACCTCCAGCTTGCAGAGAAGAGAGAAGGACTGGGCCTTATCTTCCCAGTGAAAATTGCTCCACAGCACCCAGTGACAGCACTGACTTCTGCTGGACTTAGGCTTTTTATTGCAACAAGTGCTTGAATAGAAATAGAAGACCATTTTAAACAAAAAACCTCCTCATTTCCTCTCTAGCATGTCTTCAGCATAAAGTACATGAATCTTGTCTCCAGATGGCTCAGAACAGTTTGATTACTCATAAAATGCTTTACTTTCACCTTAGTATGAACCAGAGGGCAGAAAATTACCTTTATGCATTTCTTCTTATTGTCACATTATAAATGCCAAAGATTTACTTCCTCTGGACCCTCCACCACCAGGTTAGGTTAACCTACTAAAAACCGAGGCAACTGGCCAGAAAATTAAGTCCAAAACATCAGTACATCAAAAAACCTGGCCCATAGGATCTGTGTGTTTTACTTTTCAGTTATGACTTGCACTTCTTCCCAGATAGTGTTGGTTATATAAATGATATTATATAAATACTGAAAGAAAATGAAGAAACACACCTGGAATAACAATCAAACCCATGAAGCAAAAGGAAAAAGATCTTCTGTTGATCCAAAGGTAGTTAAATGCATCGTGTTTTACAGCCTAGGCTGCGAATGAAATCTGACACTAGGCTTCTTCCAGACTAACCATGAACTCTCATGCCAACAGCATCCCTTCAGGAGCCCACCATCACACAGATATTGCTAAGCCTCACCCCCATGTAGAGCTTTTCACTCCAGGAAAGATGCTTGCTGACATGAGAGTTGAGATATTGCAGGGAATTTAATACAACTTCATTAAAGGAAATTAAGTCAGTTTGGTGCTCCTGAGACTGATCTGGCATTCCTGAGGGGCACAAAGAAAGCTACAGCACAGCAAACTTCACACTGTTCTATTCCTCCTCTCCTTTCCCAACACCAATGTGTGCCCCATCCAAGCTCTTCCCATAGCCAAGCTCTCTCCTCTTAAACATTTTTGTAAGGAGTTGTGAAAACAAATTGATCTCAGTCTGCCTTGTTTCTTCATCGTTTTCAGAGATGTGCTAGCGGGACCTGTACCAAATGCCAATCATGCTAGCATTTTTAGTGGGGTGTTTTCTCAGAAGGTCCCTCCAGGCAATGTTTTCCCTGCTGAAAGGGATTATTTCTGCAACACGTAAAAGTTGGTTTATGTAGCACATCATCTGTCTCACCCACATAAAACTGGATCCCTACATGGGATTTAGGAGTATGCTGATGAAAAGGTAATACTGCAGTCAACAAAAGAGATCAAGAAAAGCAGAGAAGCTCACTCCAAGATATTGTTAGTGATTCTTCACTAGAAATTAAAGGTTTTATAATGAAGTGTACTGAGCAACAACTTTATTTGCAGAAAAAATATCAGGAGAAACACAATATATATATAATTTGCTAAATACATTTTTAGCTTGCAAAAGCTCAACAGCCAGTAATGGCTGTTAGACAGTGGCACAGGTATCACTTCCAAGTCCAGGGAGGACTGGGAAATCTGGCATCTAAACACTAGGCAGTTTATGGCAAATAGTAACTTTAATAAGAATGACAGGCTGAAGTTTTTAATAATATCCTTTTTCTATATAAATACTAAACCTTTTCTTCAGATGTGGAGCATTGTTTATTGCTCTTTAAGTGAAGAAAAGGAAAGGAAGGAAGTGGAAAATAACTGCAAGTGTCTCCCACTCTGACTCAGCTCCAAAACATGTAAATAATTCTCTATTTCTTTCAAGAAGTTTCTTCTGAGATTCCCACTGTACTCCAGCAAATACACATACAGTGGCTTACTAAAGCATCAGCTCACATACTTAAAAACACAGCCCTGTGTCTGTTTTCTGTCACCTGCGTGACCAGATCATTACAGTAATGCTCAGTTCATGTCAACCAGCTTCCAAAACACATACCTGTGTCTGTGGGAGTCCTTAGTACTCCTCAACGTCTTGTGGTTGTTATTCAAGAGTAAAAGAGTGGAAACACTGCAATTACTCACTCAAAGCAGGAGCACTTTGTGGGCAGCTGCACAGACTTTTAATGGACTTCATTCTGCAGTCCAAGCAGTAAAAGAGAAAAGTTCTTGTTAGCTCAACTTCTGTGCTGCAAGCCTGCTGGAAAGACTGTCCCTCCAGCATTGAAAGTTAATTTAGTTCCTTCTGTTACTGTTCAACCCCTGGACTCCCTTGTGAGGCTGCCAACACAAATACCACCTGTGAAGGCCATTCTCATAAACTTGTTCCACGCAAAGGGATTTGAAATGTCTGGCTCAGCTCATCAGGGAACACGTGGCAGCCCAAAAGCTCTACCAACCAACACACACAGGAAGGTTCTTCTTGCCCGCAGTGTCCATGTCAGATAGCACATCTTCAGCACACTGCTGTCTTCTAATCTATATAGGAGTCCTGTCATTTTCCATGTAAGAGCATTTATGCAGTCCACCTGAATCAAGCTGAAATCAGCGGAATTGTATGAATGCTGCTAAAATTATTGCTAGAATAAGTAGCAGCTTCTTACATTTGGAAGTCCTGCCCATCCGTGAAATGCCAGGAAGCACTAAGGGTTGAACTTCAGCATTAGCAAGCTTTTCCAAACAAGCCAGTTCCCTGGTCCCGGGAAGAGAACGGTGGGGGCAGCCCTCTGAACATTTGGACTAGGCAGATGCACTGGCAGCCAAGACCTGAAATTAAGCTGTTGGCCAGTTTACATCTTATTAGAGCGCCTCTCTTTTCCAATCTAACAGCAGGTGCTGGCTGAGTCTAATTACACACACAGTTTATACAACACATGGTAGTGTACTTGGGAGCTTCAGCTCTGAATGCACACGCAGGGGTCAATGGTGCTGGCACTTTCAGTCAGGGCCACGAGGCATTCTTGCTTTGTTCTATTATAAAAATATTTACTGGAACTAATTTCCCAGTTTGGATTGATTAAAGATACAGCAGAGTCTGGGAACATGCATTTATTGTTCCCAAACAGCTTGGAAAGAGGACCTGGGGTGGTACTGACTGCCACACAAACAGGCAAACTCACATGGGATAATCTTTTCTTTACCATCCTGCATTTTGAGTTTGGTTATAACAAAAAGCTCCCATGGAACTCACAAGTTGAAACACCAGAGAAGGTTCACATTTCCCACCTACAAAGCTGTCTCATCTCAGTGAATTTTGAAATTCAGTCACTGGATCTGTTTTCTAAGGCCCAAAGTGGGATAGACACATTCTCAGCTTGGCATAGCTTGGCATGGCCTCTAGGCCCACTGTTTTGGGGGGTGGATATCAAAATGCATTGAAAAGGCTGATTAAAGAAAAAGCAAACCTTTTGTTTTAGTTTAAACTGAAGATCTAGTCAGGCAGCAAGCATGCTAGGGGCATGGGTAATAGGAAGGCAACCATTTAATCTGTTATTTTCCAAGTTGGCAAATGGGATGGAGACATTGAACCATGTTAGGGAGAAAGGACCATGTAAGCCGGGCCTTTGTGAACGTCACAGGCACTGGGAGAGGACAGGGGCACAGTCATTTATTTCACCAGCCCGTGTATTCAGAGGCAAAGGAAGACCCAGGGCAAGTGGGAGCCAGAGCTGGATCTGAAGAAAGAACAGCAGCAATGCAGGAGGGGCAAAGACTGCACCTGAGGACTGCTCCGAAAACTCAAGTCAAGTTCAGGGAGCATGGAAGGCTTCAAGACCTTGGGAATGAAGTATGCACAGATTTAAAGAAATTGGTCTAATAGCAGGATACAGCAGCTTGCAGATGTTGCCAGGACAGTCACAGCAATGACACAACTGCTACATGCAAGTCTGACTAAAAGAGACACTGAATACCCCTTGCATTACACTCAAACCTAAAAACCATCCTCACAGGGGAACTGAATTTTCAACTGCGTAAGTTAGGGCAAAGCATGGAGCAAGAGCTGCCTGATTTTGGCACAGACTCCATAATCTTGCACAGTGTTTAGTAACACTCCTGTAATTAATGTGGTAATTAACGCTTGAGGAAAAACCTTTTCTACTCCTGTGAAAATCTATAAGAGTCCTACTGGGCCAAAGACTTCAAAGTTTTTAAAGGCAAAACAAGGAACAACTACTGAAAATTCAAGTTCACATTTTTGATCTGAAACAAGTAGAAGAGGAGATTAAAGTTTGAATTTGATCACCCCTAAGTTGAGTATCTCAGTGATGGATTCTTGTTGCTGTTTGTCTCAGGCTGAGAACAGAAATTCAGTCCTGTGAATTTGAGAAACCCTTCCCCAGCAAGAGAATAATGGCACTAGAAATACCCTGGTTTCAAATAAACTCAGTCTTATCACACTAATCTCTCACGTACAAAATTCCCATGGGTATCTACTGACCAAAGTCTATTGCCTTTAAACGCACTTAATAAGTCACTGAAGTAAAAAAAAAAGTCTCTATGAGTAAGTTGCTGAAACCTGCAGCAGTAAATTACTTTAAAACTTATAAAGGTATTAGAAATAGCAGAACTTTCTACTGTATGTAAAAGCTAAAACATATCCTTTGATAACTCTCCCTGTATTCTAGAGATTTCACTCTTTAGTTGCAGAAGCCTGTTTATATTCATATAATTAAGGAGCAATTCACAGAACACCCACTAAAAGGGCCCAAAGCAGTTTTGGGCCTTTCTCTTCACCTTCCATTCCAACACATTCACATCAGCCATTTAACATGTACTTTATGATGGATTTTTTCGTGGAGGCTTTTTGTTTGGTTTTTTTTAGTTCCATATTCACCACTATCCCACAGGAGGGAGTCTTGAAAAATAGTTTGATATCTGGCAAACATCACTACTGATGTCAAGAAAATCCTGTTGAACCTCATCCAGTGTATGAAGTCTCTAAGGACATTCCTGAGAAACATCTCTGTCAATCCCACCCCATTTCTTGTGACACCTCCATAATTTCATTTGATTAAATTCTCCCTTTAAAGTTTACAATAGGTTCGCACAGGCAAGAGTTCACCCTGCAGCAGATGTCCATCCCAAAACTGTTTCTACTTTCCTAGATTAATAACAAGTATTTTGCAAAGAAATGGAAAAACAAAAAAGTCATGATCAGTGGCTTGGCCATTCCTTGCTGTTTTCACATCAAATCCCTGAACTGGTTTTGTGAATTTTCAAGCAGGGCCCATGAAGTCAAGCATGGACTTTACATCCTTCCCTCAGCAAGACTGAGGGGGCTGCTCTTAAAAATTAAAGCAAAATCTACCGAGAAGCTTTCGCTTGCAGTGCTGCTCATCAGTATTCACACAAAAGCTGGTTCTTGTTGATTCCCAGAGACAAGGACCAGAGTGCATCCTCTGATCTCCCTTAACTGAAAATGCTCTAAGGCAGCAAGAAGAGATCACAGCTCTTGTGATGCACTTCTCAAGCACATGTACAATTAGGTTTTTGCCCTCTACACAGAAATGTTCTCCACTTCCTTTTAACTTATAAAAAATCATGATGCTCAATCTTTAATCATATTCAATACTAATAACTGAAAGATTTTCCCTGACAGGCTAAGATACAAATTATGTAATTATCATAGTAATTTCTATTAACATTCATTAGAAACTTGATTTTAATTTAACAATGCAACTGTAGTTTATCAAGTTTCCTATTAATGCTATTAAATGGATTTATCGGTCGATGAAATTTTTACACAAATTGCATTAAATGGGAAGCACTGAACCTGGCGAGACACACCAAGAATAACAAAGGGGGGCTTCTACGAGTACGTTAACCAAAAAGGGAAGGTCAAGGAAGGTGTCCCCACGTCAATAAACAACTCTGGTACACTGTTAACACAGATGAGAAGACCGAGGTGCTTCTTGGCCTCTCTTCAGGGCACTCCTCTTCCCACACCTCTCCGGTGGAGGGACAGCGGGATGGGGGCTGGCGGAGCAAAGTCCCCAGGTCACTCTACAATTAATTCTACAATTTTTTCAGAAAGTAGTACTTCAAAATATATTCCGATTATACGTCAGAGAACATCCTTCCCTTACAGACAAAACACTGATCTGTACTTAAGACTGCAGCTGCCGTTAACTCACTTTGAACAACCAATTCAAATGTCACACTGAAAATTGACACTTTTCCACTTCCAGCTCCTGTCCCATCCCAGGGCCTGTCTAAGACACTGTGAGCCACTGAATACCTTCCAGCATTACTTCAGCTGAACAGTTAAGAGCTTATACAGATCTTGAGGATAAAAACTGCATGGCAAACTGTTCAGGAGGGGATGTAAACTGACACAGCAGATCCTTGTCAGCTTTCAGACAGACACCAGAGCTGCTTACTGAAGGCTAATTCATAGGTTTTCAAGATCCCTCTGCTGTACACACATCAAATTCAAGTCCATAAACTGAGTCTCAACAACATTAAAGAGATGCCTGAAATTCAAATGCTGTTTAGACTGGATGAGCTTGTTAGTTCTTGTTCATTTACAACCTAATACCAGTGATGTTCCACCAGTACAAGTTATCAAGCTTTGCTCCACTTCCTCAGTAACACTGGTAGAGTGAGACAGCAAAACTGCAAAAGGAGATGATGCTTTGAATCCCCTTCTGCTGCTCACAAAGCCACAGAAAACGCATGATGTCTCACGAGCCAGCACTGACTCCCCCCTCCCAGCTTCAGCCAAGGCCGCGTCAACCCTGACACAGCTGGAGAGGTTAACCATAGGAGAAGAGAAAGGAAGAAATGAATTTTCATGGGCTGCATTTAAACAACAGCTGTACTTGGAACAGGGAACGCTAAATTCTGGTTTCTTTCAGCTGCCCACATTTCAAGCTTGGAGATCTGACCTTCATATCTGGCATAATAATAGCTTTCTAAAGCACAAAATAGTTAAAAGAATTAAGAAAGCAAAATCCATTATCACTTCCAAGCAGTAGATAACAGATTTATCAGAAATCAGATCTATTCCTTCAAATGCCTTGCTCACTTACTTGTTAGATTTTTTTGTCCTTTGGAATTACCTAGATTATTGCTATCCAAACACACATCTTCAGTAAACAGAAATGCCATCTTTGCCAGATCCTCAGAGATATTTCAGAGATATCAGAGCAAAAGATGATGCTAATTTATTGATAAAACATTACAGGGGAAAGATTAATGTGTTTGTTGATAAAGAATCCATGACAATTCACTGACCTTGACTGTGACAGCTGTGCACTGCTTTTTCTTCTGTTGTTCTTCAGCAGCTCTGCCTGCCTGTAGGCACAGGTTGGCAGAGGCAATTCCCCACACTCACACTGGTAGTTAATGACTTTTAAATTTAATAGCCTTGACGCCAAGGAGATGCACACACACTGAAGCATATGCAGTACACATCTCTGTTACTAGCAGGAAATGAGCCTGCTTCAGGAATTCCAAAGCTTTTACTGATGGTTTAGACACAAAAATGCTCCTGCTTCTCTTCACTCCCGTTATACACAGTCATTTGGAGAATAAAGTCTGACAGATCACAATATTTTTCTAAAATCTGGTTCACTTTCAAAAACATAGGCATCATGGCATAATATCTGTTCTAGACTGAACAGAAGCCAAGTCCAAATGTTAAGCAGACTGGTGCTCAGGACACCTGCTGAATTTGCACCAGAAACCAAATTCTCCTTTTCTCTAATTCATATTAACATGAATATAAACTATGAAAATAAGCTCACTGGCTTGTCTTGTCCTCTCCTTTTACAGTTCTTCCACCTTCTAGAAATATTGATAAATACATATATATATATATACACATACACAACTAGAATATTCCTCATTACAAGTAATCTCTGCTCTCTGCCTCTTTCCAAACACCACCAGCCAGCAAGCAAAATAAAAACTACAATCTGATTTGGAACAAAACCTCATTAACTCTCTTCCATTACATTTTTGTCTAAAAGAATTACTGTACATCCATAAATTGTACAGACTGTACAATCCAGTAGTAAACAAAGAGGTATTTATCCTAAATACAGATCCAATATAACAAAATATGCCTGCCATTTCCTAATACCCCTGTGCACCGAAAATTCATGTTATCGATGAAGTTCTTTGCTTTAGCTCTCCACAAAGAACAAGAACAACAGGCTTCCTAGAAGGTCACAGTGATTTTCTTGTCACAGTTAATGCAACAAACCCTTCAATGTAATGGGAAGAAAATAGTTCTGTATATGGCATTAAACCTGGGACATATTTCAGGCACTGACACTTGTGCAGTTTGCTTCAGAAACATTTCAAAAGCTACACCAAGGTGAGCTATTGACTGATCTTAATTTGGACAGGCCCATTAATTTTCCAAACCTATTGGCATATTTTAAGCTACACTTCTCTCAGCAGTTTTCCCACCCTGTTTATATTTCTTTATAAACTTGCTCGAGACTAAAGTGGAAAATTCAAATAAGCTTTTAGTTATTTCAAAGCTGCTACCTAACCTATCACAAGAATCAGATCAGAATCACCACCTCCATTTGACAAAAGAGAAGCAGCAAAGTCAACAGGATGTTCTGAAGCCATCCCACAGGTCAGCAGCAGATGGACAAGAAGATAATTTGGGCTCTGGGCTGCAGGAAGTTCCATGAAACATCACTATGCCACCTCTTAAAAAGCCATGAAGCCTTCGCATGCAAACATCCTGACAGAAATTAAGTGCAAAGAAGCAGAGTTATGTTCTGGAAACCCAGGATCTGGCCCACAAACATTTTACTTTGATGGCTTTTATACTTTTGATTTTATACTCTTATACAGTGACTTTTATACTCTTGATAAAAAATTTATATCTGGTGGAAGATATGCTGCATTTCCCAGAAATTATTAACTATTTCATGTTCAAAGTAGTCATCATAACATATAATGTGCATAAATATATGGTGTTATTTGATTAATCCATACCATCTGAGATAATTTTATGGGAAAACAGCTACCAAGGCTGTGAAATAGGTACTTAGAAATTATCTCACACTTTGGAAACCACTCCATCAAGACTGAACACTTTTCTGAACACGTGCACTATAATGCAAGCTGTAAAGCTCGGCCAAGTGTCATGGCCTGTTCCACACAGGAAGCTGGAGTAGATGTGTTTTACATATTTGAGAACTCCCTGTGAAATTCCATACAAAAGCTGTATCATGAGAAATTTAGCAGCCATAAAAAATATGGGGGTGATGATCATATTTTAGTACCTGCACAGAAGTAACTCACAGATGTCAAAGCTTTTTTCTAAAGTCACAAACATCTGGAAAAATCACTAATAGATGAGACTATCGTACCCCTGTAGGTGCTAGCAGGAGATCCTTACTGTCAAAGAGGCTCAGGCCTGTCCTGACCCAACAGGCAGCACTATTTAACTCTACTCCTATGGCACTCTGGGGATAGGCAGGCCTGAAGCATGCTGGTGAAAAAGCTAAATAAATAGGAGAAGAGATGAGGGTTAAGGAGCAGTAAATCACCACAACAGAACCAGGCAGGCAGACACCAGTCCGTTCCATATTACAGATGGCAATGTATTCAGACTAGAGTCCTACTTGGGAAGACACAAAGCAGGGATACCCTGCATAGTAAGCAGAAAAAAATCCCCCAAGCACTATCCCTTCAAATACAGCTTATTCATCTGCCTCAGTCAAGTCCATCTGACTGATGAATTCTGCTACTTGAACTTCCTGTACACTTCTCTCCTTTTAAAATGCAGAAATGAGAAAACCTGACCTGGGAAAGGAAGTTTTAGAAATGAGTCTGATGGGGAAACCACATTAACTGTCAGGGCCTGACTCAGTGTAATCGAAATCCAAAATCCAACACTGAGTCAGTGACAGAGATAGAGAAGTTCGGTGCTTTACACTCCAGACAATTCTGCTTGCATTAACTCACTCTTCTCCCTGACCTCCCCTCCTGTTCTCCTCCTTCACTTACCAAGGGCTTGGCTTCATCTTCATCTTTGAAGTAGTAGAGCTGGTCCCCCTTGAGGACAAACCAGCGCGTGTGCCAGGTCTTGACGAAGCCCCCCTGCTTCCGCAGCCACCCACACTTGGTGGCAACGTGCCGCCCTTGGCCCAGGGCAGGGGCCTCTGAAGAGCCACTGTGTTCTTCCATACCGGGGATGGGCAACTCTCCTGCTGGGCAAACAAAGGAAAAGGTAAAATAATTAGATTATTATCCAGGCAGTGACTCGCTCTCTTCGACACAGCTGGAAAAGAAACACACCTCAGCCACACAAGTGTGTTAGGAAAGCATTTGCCATCTGCCTGCTTGTTCTCATACCAGCACCCCATCCGCTGGGGGAATTACTACTCACCTAGAAAATACTAAAATAATAATGAACCGCTAAAAAGCAGGCAAGAGGCAAAAGATTTGTTCAACTGCTGTGCAAAAAAAGCTGTATTATTTTATTCATTAGTGATTTAATTATCTTCAGCAGTTAAAAATTCAGCCATCTAACTTGTTTGCATTTAGTCCTGAAATTAAGTTTATTTGTTGTTTTTCGTATATCCTTCCCTTTCAATGTCTGCCTACTACAAACCAGACTTGGAATCAGAAATTCCAGCAGCTGGCTCACTTTCACTACTTGTTTTTACAGCTGTTTCAACACTAAGATCATAAAAATAAATTACAGAAATATCAGGGTGCTGGCACTCATGCAGAGAACAGTGAGGTGCAAACAGTATGTAAACAACACATGACAAAGTGTGGAATTACATCAACATACTCCAACTCCTCTCGGTCTCATAAGAAGAGGCAGAAAGCCATGCATTTTCAGCACTAAATGAGAATATTCCTCAAACTCATCTTCCCAACAGGAAACACAATTTGTGCTTGCTGCCAGAATCAACTCTACTGACTTGGCCAGCCTCCAGTTTAGGTAATGACCAGAATGGAGTAAATTCTATACAATGCATTCATTTGGGGCTGGCTGTGGGCTCACTCTCCTGGGCTTGTCTGGACATCGGGAGTGCAAAGCAAACAAAATGAGAAATGTTCCCTGACACGTTGGCTCTGCATCAACATCTCTGGTCCATGGAGACCATCACCATCCACCATGCTGGCCTCAATCCAATGTTTTTCTGCTCCCCTAAAGCCACTGGCCTCTCTCACTGGTCTGTCTAGAAGGCAGCTAACTGCACTTATGTTTCCTTGCCAATGTGGAAGGTCTGTGCCGGCGGCAGACACACAAAGCAAAGGAAGTGTTTCTCCTCAGCTGCCACTCACAAAGTACTTGAATTATGGAGTTGGGCATCTCCCCCAGATCCCAGCATTTTTCCAGGAAATAGTCAGAGAAACTCATTAAAGCACACCAAATCCAGTTCAAGAATAGGCAAGGACTGCGCAAAGATGATCTGTCTGGCAAGAAACCCCGGTGGTTTGCAGTCAATGTTATTCTTCTCACTGCAATTTCTCATGGCCAAGATAGCACATTTTATATCCCCTCAGCTTTTTCCTCACATGGTAGCCACAGCTGCAAGACAAGGTTGCCGCTACCAAAGCAATTGGAAAAGTGAAGGTGTCCTTGTTCATTGCAGAGGGGTTGGACTAGGTGACCTTTAAAAGGTCCCTCCCAACTCAAAACTATTCTATGGTTAGAATGGAGTGCTCCTTAACCTCACAGGTTTCTGCCCAGACTCCCATTTCAAGTGTCATATTCTACACAACTGGCAATGCTAGAGGTAAACTGCATACAGTAGAAGATCAGCTGGAACTATCCGGAGAAGCTTAAAAAACTACAGACAAGGCAATAAAGACCCTCTGATAGCTGAAAGGGTGAAGTGATGCAAGATGGACAAAAAAAAATGCAGAACAGCTGACAAGTCTCAGGACTTGACTGAGCAGTGAAAAGGTCAGGGAGCAAGTCAAATGCAGCATCTGGAACAGCTGAAAGACATTTCAAGTCCCAGATGTTTCTTCCAAGCAAAGGGTAATGCTGCCTCTGAATATCTGACACTGGAAATACATAAACCCTGTTTACAGCTTCATACTTTACATGGAGAAAGTTGTCATAAGGACAGCTTGAAAGTAACTTAATTCCCACCCATGTGAATGGTGAATACTTCAGCACATACTGGCTTCACTTACAAAAGAATTATGAACTGTGCCCAAGCATGACCTCAACAGATGATCTCTCAAAGTATAAAAATAATCTCTAGCACTACTCTTTGTTCTCAAGAACTGGTGGCAAGAGACATCTGAGAACAGCTATCAGCAGCCCTCTGACAGTGAGCCACTGAGAATGAAGCAAGGCTGAATGCTTTTTTAGGAAATCCAACACAACAGGACCTTCCATGTTGTCTTATTCACAGCAGTTCAGGCCTTACACATTCGTTGTCAAATTGACCAAGAGAATTAAGATGCTACAAGTGACATTCACTAAATATGCTGCCAAGCAGCAAAAATACATTCCAGTTTGTCTACAGCAGCAAAAGCCTCCTCCCAAATCTGCTGCAGCACTTGCAAATCAAAGGAGCTCACAGGTTCTGCAGAAAGAATTTGTAGTTGCTAGAGTGGGAGGAAGAAAACCAGCAGGTATTTGCTGTCTGCACCACACTTCAAACTCCTCTCTTGGTCAGAGCAAGTGTACTGCCAGCAAAGTCTCAACTTTGGCAAAAAGATTAATAGAGCAAGTACTGGCTGGCAAACTCTCTGGATACTCAGATGTTCAGAGCAGGAGGAACCTTCTCTCTGGTGCCTCCATAGAAGCCTCAGGGGAAACCAAGGTTCAACCCACCTACACGTAGCCCACAATGACCTTTTTTAAGCCTTACATTAGCTCACATTTGACAAACAGAAATCCATGGACTTAATTTGAACATATTTGTTATGAACATTTCATGCAAAATTACTTCCTCTTCTTTGTTATGCTCAATGTAATGTTTATCCCTTTCAGTACAAAGAAGCTCAAGTAACAGCAGCACTTGGAGATCTGCTGAGGGATGCCTCTGAAGCAAATCTCTCCCACTTCCCTGTGTTCTCAGAAGGATCTCGACCCCACAGATGCCTGTGGAGCATCCAGCCCCAGCCCGTGCCTGCACTGAACCCCAGCATTGCCCATTTCCCAGCTGCCCGTACGCATCCAGAGGAACACACACTGCAGGTGGGCACACACTGCACACAGGTACGAGAGCACCCACACAGCCTCAGAGTGTCCTGGCACTGTCCCAACTCAAATAAACACAGGCAAGCCAGAACCAAAGGCTCAAACTTGGCAACCTCAGAGGTGCATCTGCTTCCATTCCTACTAAACTTAGTACCAGAGCCAAGATTTCTGTCCTCTCTGCGTGCCAACCCCAGCAGGACCTAAACTTTAAATAGACCTCCTTTTAAACAGGAATCAGTGTCATTCTAATGCTTTCAGAAATGTTTTATGTAAATGGTAATTGCCTCTGTCACTTAAAAACATTAACCATACTGACATAAATTTCCATGCTAGAATACTGGAGACAATATAGTCAAATTTTTTAAAAGCAGATGTGTTTCTTTCCACTGAAAAAGCCAACTCTAAATAAGCACCATTACTTTGTAGTTGACATTTCCATTTTCTGCCCAGGAAAAGCACTAATTCATACCTTAAGAACTAACATTTCACATTTTTAAAAACAAGTTTACATCAGAAAAATAGAGACCACAGTCCTTCCTATGTATTTCAGAAAGCAGCACTGTATATGTCATGCCACCAACATTGCTTTAGTAGACAAAAAATTATCATGTATTAGTAAATAAAAATAACACCATTGCGGCATTGCCCTTTCCAGTAAAGCTCCAAGTGAAGTGAATACTGTCCCTGAATTCCTCAATCAGCACCAACACCATCCATGGCAAACAACATCGGCCATTCTCCATCTCCAGGCTACAAAAACAGTGTGACATTAACTAGGACTAACACTTCAAAAAATAGATGCAAAAGCAGGAGAAAAATAATCCAAAGATGGTAGGTCCTGGATCTGTAGCCACTTTGAGACTGTGCTGAGCATGTCCATGTTTATAGAGTTCAATTTATTCAATTTATTTAATTTAAGAGAGGCAAGGTATCCTGAGAATATAAATTTCTCATGCTGTGAATGACAGAGGTCATTAACAACATAAAGTAGCATCAAGAACAAACCAACAAAATCTGCCTTTTCTTATTAACTCCCTTCACAGCAAGGACAGTCTGTGTTTTATGTGAGTCATTATCTGAAGAACATCAGCGTGCCCAAGGGAAAGGAGGTTATCATCTCCAGTCAGACAGGCCTAACTGTTTCACATTACTACAGTCAAAACAGCAGAGAAGCCTTGCCACTCATACCCCAAAAATGGCCCATCTCTCTCCTTATGACCATCAGGGCTCTGCACTATTGCTTTCTTCATTTGTTGTTCTTTATTTTCACAAAGAAGAAAAGGACACCTTTTTTGCCTTGCTTGTAACCTTCAGGTTATCTATGACCTGCACCAACACCATCCTGCATTTCAAAAGCAACATGTTTCATCAGTTCAGGAAACCAAATGAAGTTTAAATCAGTGTCTCTCAAACTCAAGTAGCTCCTTATTTGCCAAAGCACAGATTGTTTGAGGATTTCTTTTTGCAGAATAAGCTGCATTCAGGAAAGTATGAATTACATGAGTTGACTGCTAAAAGAATCGGCACCAAGTTTATTCCATTTGCAAAGGCTGTTCAGTAGAGCTGGGGGAAAGCTACAACTGTGACTATTATTATTTTATAACTACCAGTTACAGACAGTTTTTTCCCAAGGAATCATACTCACCACCAACCCCTAGAAGAGACACTGCAGAACATCCAGTGTAAGCCAGTTAAATTAATCCAGCCTCCTAATAACTTCATACTTCCTTTTTCTTTGTATCTGCAACCCTAACTAGACCCTTACTTTTTCATTTGCTCTTGGTCAAATATAATGATAATGATTTGAAAGTCAACTCTGCTCTTTTAAGTTACCTTCTAAGAAGATAAAATCTCTAGTATCAACCCCACAGAAAGCAATTTTTCCATGGAGCTGTCTGGTTTATCAGTTTGATCCATCATTCACCCAAATTTAGGAACCAAGTTTAATTAGAACAGATGCAGATGGAGCAGGATTTTTCAGATTCTCTTCCAACAGACAGTGGTTCTCAGGACAATATTTCAACCTTTACAAAGGGAAAAAGATAATTAACCTTTTAAGAAAACAGATTAGCCAGCGCAAATAGACAACATTGTAGTAACAGTTGGATTTTCTAGAAAACACAAAGAACTTCACGCTTTGGGAGTTTGCAGAACAGATGCCCTGATTATTGTCTTGTGACCTGACTTCTCTTCTTTTATTAGCTCTGGCAAAGCTTTTCCAATTCTTTACTTTATTGTTTTCAGTTATTCCTAATGCCTTTGTCTTTTTGAAGACATAATACTGCTGGTGCCGCTTCAGAGCTGTTAAGTGTAAACAGCAAGACTTATCAAAAACATTTACTTGACCTTGCATTTCCTAACAAAACAGTAAAATGCCCTGGAACTTTCAAATAAATAAAAAACTCTCTTTACACATACAATTTTCAACTTGACACAGAGAAAAACAATCCAGCACAGATAACAGATGTCAGACATTGTTTGTGGAAGGCATTCAGGTTCACAGCAACAGGCTGGTAAAGGAATCTGGGCAAAACACATACTAAACACACCAATGCCTACAAGCACCAACACACTTTGCCTTAGGATGATGAAATTAGTCATGTGTTTCAGCAAAACAGGAAAATCACTAATCCAGTTGTTATTTGTGACTAGGCACTGTAATAGAGCAGCATCACCTTGTGCCCCAAGGCCTGCTGAAGAGTCTGAGTATCAGCTACCGAGATATCACACATCCGCAAGTGTCCTGTGCCAGGATCTGGGAGAAAGCCCCAGCAGCAGCCGGTGCACAGAGCACACGAGATCCCCACAGAGACACCTGCAGCAGCAGCAGGGCTCCTCTGCCCTACAGAGCTAAGGGGAACCACAGTGGCTCTGTCGTGGGCTCAGTGCAGCCCTCACCAGAGAGATCCGGAGCAAACCCTACAAATAAACAAGAGCAGCTAGAACGTGGACATCTCCGCTTTGCACAGACACAGGAACAGCCCTATGTGATGCTTTCGCCCGCACGGTGCTTGCAGTCACATCTCACCAGAAAACAAAAACATGTTTCCGGCATTCCAGCTCTCTGCTAAATTGGATGCAGATGATGAAGGGTCTTTTCCAAACACATGGAAGACAATGCAGCTGAAGTCTCAGCTAGGCCTTGAGAGATCCTGTACATAAGGCATTAAGCTTTCTACAACACACAAGGAATCTAGATGGCAACTATTATGATTTCATTTCAGTGTGTGATTTAAGATGATATTATGAGACAGAAATGTTAAAAGAAACTAATAAAAGCCTTTCATGTACTGTCAAATAAAGTCAGATGTTCATATGCCATGTATCTGGACAACCTCTACTTTCAAATGCAAGCCTGATCTCCACTTCAAAGGGAGGAAATTAGACAAAAGGAGAAAGAATGTACACCTCAGTACTGGAAGCCCCAGGAAACCCAAGACCAAAGGACTAAATCCATCACTTTCCCAACACCCCCACGACAGACAAGCCTACAAGATGTTCAACCAAGAGGGAAATCAAAAACACAAGCTTTTGCAGTCCTCAGTCTCAGCCACCAGGACCTAAACTTTGCTCATCTTATTTTTTGAATAGTTAGAGCATAGCAAAAAACATTTCTCTAAATCCACTGTTAATGTAACTTCTGCTTATTGCTGTGAAAACAAGCCATTCCCTCCACCAAGTGTAGGTGGCTTTCTTGTTTTAATTGGTGTTGCAGGCAGGATGTATGTTTAGTTTTCTCAATGTTTAGTCTGTCTTCAAATATTAACATAACAGTGACCAAATCGAAAACATTAAAAGCAGAGTTAAGTCCCAGCTTCCCAGGGTGGTGGGGTTTTTTTTCCTAATCTGAAAGTATTTCTACACATCAGAAGTTATTAAATGGTGAACAAATTCGTCTTCTGGAGCTCCATTCTTTGGTACACAGCTTGACAGGAACTAGTTTTGTCTGTAAGCTCTGCAGGAGGCAGTTTTGACACTTGGAAGCAGAAGTAAATTTTTCATTAGATACCTTGCTGTAGTACTTGCTGATTAGTCAGAATTTTGTTTATCTGTGCTATGAGTTGGTGCTTTAGTCCTTACACAGAATATGTTTTAAAGTTCTCCAAAGGAGCAAATTATTTCTGTATTCAGTGGCACAAAAATCTTGTGAATAGTCAAAGTTCAACCATCACCACTGCATTTTCAAGAACACATTCACTCTGATGCTTGAAGAGTGTCAAACAGTTCTTGTCAGACATATATACAATTCACTGGGACAATTCACATGATAAAACCACATTAATGGCTAATATTACTGATTTAGCCATACAGATAATCCTGTTCACATTGAGCCAAATTTCAGACAGCTAATGAAGAAGTTGTGTAAGTTTATTTCAAAAATCCTTTAAAGCTTATCTGTGTATTGCTAACTCTTCCTCCTCAACTCCAATATCAAGACAGATATGACAAGATTCATCTGGAAACTTCACCAAAACTCACTAAAAAATAAAGTCTTAAAGCTAACACTTAAAACTGTGTCTCACTTAAAGCTAAGTGCAAGACACTGAGAGCTAATCCACCAGAACTACTTAATTTCAATCACGATTATCAGATATCTCTAGAGACTGCACCAAAGTTATCCCTAGGCTTGATATTAATCAATGTTTTCTTCTGGCAGAGTGGGAAAAGATGCAGTAAGTGGTTTTAATTTAAAAAAAAAATCTTTTACTCACCAAGCAAATAATTGAAAAATTGCACTTGCAATAATTCACATTGCTATTTAACGCTTGTTGAACAACCTATAAAGCTTGAATAGCATCTCTTTAAAAACTGTTTTTAATAGTTTTGTAGAGTGCTTTGGTACGTTTGTTTTGGGAGGATTTTTTTTTCAGTTGTTCAAAAACCATTTTGAAAAACTAGTATGAATGGAAGTGAGGCCTAGGTTCATTTTCTGGATCCAAGAAACTGCAGATGGAAGAAGAGTGTGTGTGATTGGTTTCAAAGCATCTCCTTTTGCCCTACACCCTCTTAAAACTTTCTTTTGTAATTTCAGTGGTGAGCTCACCAGAGCTAACTTTTCCTCAGAAATCTAAGATCATGGGGCCACCACTGTGTTGACCCAGGTGTACATCTTGAACACCATAACCTCCTACAAAATACCCCTTCTGAACATGAACTCTTCCCTCCCCCTCCAAAAAGGCTGCAGGCTTGGTGCACAGCCCAGCAGCACACACCTGCCCTTGCCAGACTAGAAATTGTTTCCTTTCCTAGGTACTTCCACCAGGTAATACACAGTATTTTTTCACTACTCAGTGGACACCTAAATAATGTACAAAATATTTACTGCGTGATCATATGTGGACTAATAGTACCGATTATGTTGTTTTGGCTAATCTGCCATTTTTTCTAGCAGTCCCTACTAAGTAAGAAATGGTAAAACTCACGTTTCAGAGCCTTCCTGTGGGTGCTGGGAGATGAACATCTCCAAAGCAGTGTCCCAGGAGCGACACCATCAAACATGATACAAACATCTGAAGCGAGTCAGAGAGAATTTAGGATTTTATTTCCAATGCTGGCAGAGGATCACGCCTTCTGCACTTCCCCAGCTGCCAAGGAAAGGTGTCAGAGCCACATGAAACTGCGTTGTACAGCAGCGCTGCACAGGGGCCTAATCTCGTTATGTGATAAACGCTCCTGTCACTGAATGCGCCACGTGCTGCACGCTCCGCTGGCTGCTTTAGTCCTTTCCTGGTGTCAGCTGAGTGCACTGGGAGCTCTGTGAGCCCAGCCTGACAGCAAGAGGCAGGAATTCAGCACATGGGAATTCAGCACATACTAAGCAGGAGAACAGCCAGACACAAGAGACTTAGGAGTGTGCATGAGAAACCACCAAGCTCCCCAGCTTACGGCATCACCGTCACAGCTGCCCCTGCTCCTTCCCAGAAGTGTCTCTCTCCCCTCATGCCTGGCAGAAGGCAGAATTTGAAGGGACCAATTACTCCCAAACAAAGAGCCACTGACCACTGCAAAGGGCAGAGCCAACAACCCTTTCCCTGTGTGGTAAATCCTACCAATAACACCAGCTGACCAATTTCAGGAGCTGAATCACCATGGCAAGTGGCCATAACTGTAACATCAGTGCTAAAACCTAGGGAATTCTTCAAAAGCAGTAAAGCTGGAAGAAGGAAGTGAAGTCACTATCCCTGAAAGCGTTCAAGTACTGACTGGATGTGGCACTTAGTGCTGTGGTTTAGTCAGCACAGAGGCTGGTGTTCAAAAATTGGACTGAAAGATCTTGGAGGTCTGTTCCAATCTGAAAAGCTCTATGATTCTATTAAATTAATTAATAGTTGACTCACTGCAGGACAGAATCATCACAGTGAAAATAATAAGGGTCCTACAATAAGCATGTTGATGTCAGTTATATTTCTGTCCTGGCACATCCTACAATTCTTGTAGAACATTTCCACAGTTCAGAACTAGACTTATTTTTCCCAGCTGTCCATATATGACAAACAAGCAGGACAGGAAAGGATCTCCCTACAAATTAAGCCCAACTTTTAAAACCCCATGGAAGCCAGCAACATAGTTACTTTGACAGAAAAAAACATCATCAAAACAGCTATTTTAGTATTTCCCCTCACCCCCAACCCAGCAGTCCCCAAGGCTTCCCAGGAACTCCTTCCCGTGATAGAATTTTTTTCTTTCATCGCTGCATACTCATGTCCAGCTACACCAATTTACCCCTTATCACTCCAAAACACTTCTGCTCTCTCCCTCATGTTTACACACCTGACATATTTATGTGTAGAGTCTCAGGCTGCTTTCTCATTTTCACAGAATACACAAAGCCAGGTCCAAATTTCTCTGAAGAAAGAGAACTCGAGCACAGCTGCTTAAGTCTAGGCAGCAGACATCACACAAATACCAGGTTACATGGAAAACTAAACAACCCAGAAGCACCAGGTGTCGTACGCTTACAGACAGATATTTATTGTTTTTCATAGGTTTTCATTACTCAGAAACACTGCTTACAACGTATGCCTTCTTAGAGCTTCTTCCTGCTTACTCAGTTGTGGCCCCCGAGAGAAAAACCCAACCTAAGACAGCTGCTGGCATAAAGACATAGATTCCTTTTTATACAAATGTATATTTTTCTAAATAGCATTTATTAAACATTTCTGGGGGGTGAGGTTAACTGATTCTAGTTTGAGCCCTGTATTCTGCTAGGAGGAAAAGAGGTTTCACCATCAAATGTTAATAATGTCTTACATTTCAAATAATTTATTGACTTTTAAAGAATTTTTACTTGAGCTGTATTTAAAATAGCACCTTCCAGAATTCCCACTGCCATTTAACAGAATTGTATTTGCTTTTTTAAACAAATGAACAAATGTGTCTTATATATGGACAGTTAGTCCTCAATCTTGAAATCAGTTATTGATTTTGGAGTGGGAGGTGTTTGCTATGATGTTTTCATTCCAAAATTTCACTTTTAGCTACAAGGCAGAGCTCTGTCAGAACAAGTTTTCTGACCAGTACGTTTCCTACTACTTCTAAAACAAGCTAATTAGATATTCAAGTTGGGTCCATTTGAGTTCCAACAACACTACTAAGACTCCAAATTACCACAATCAGATTCTGACTCTCAAAACTTATTTGCAAAGCACCCATTTTAGGACACTTCTATTCAGCTCTGGCAGAGCCTAAGCAGGCTTCGGACTTGGCAAACAAAGGAAGAATTCACAGACATTTTGAAAGAATGCAAATCACTATGTCCAAACTAAAATTGCATTTTCTCTCTCCTTCTCTAGGCAGGCCCTTGAACATTTCTGCCTCAGTTTGCTTACTTCTTAGGAGAAATTAAAAAAAACAAAACAAGAAAGAAGAAACATCTGTGGGAACAGCTGCACAAATATTACAACTGCCAGAGGAATTATTTCTTTCTAGCATCCAGGATTTCTGGGTTTGTGTGTTGCAAGAACACTTAGTAGTGGATAACCACAGCAACTATCCATGCATCTGACACACAATTTTGATCTCTATCACACATATGAGGCAAGAGCTCAACACAGCCCACCACAGACATACAAACACACAGAGAAAACAACCAAAAACCCAAACTCTTGAAGAAATTGTCTAAAGGCTCCACAACAAAAAAGCTTAAACAGCAAGTAGGCTGCCTGCACCAACTTGTGGACAATCAAAATTCCATGGTAGCTAGTTTGTAAGTATAAGCAAATATACAGCACAGCTTTTCCCTTCATCATTATCTCACCTTTGACAATAACACTAAGATCCTAAATTACTCAGAACACTTTCCAAGACAACACTCTGAAATAAGGCAATTATGTCATTAAATAAATAAGATTTCCAGAAGTCTGTCTTCATCTCCTAGATATGTCTGTATTCACATACTTGTCTTTGAACTGCAGCAATCTGTTATGCTTCAACAGGAAGGATTAAAAATTAGTTTTATCATGTTCTGTGCTATATATTGATAATTGCACAATTATTATTTCTCAGTCCAAGCTTAAGTAGGTAAGGCAAATATGATTAAAGCTCCATTACAGTAATAATCAACTAAATTAAAGTCATTAGTTCACACACAGCAACCTTGAAGACCTTGAAGCTACTGTGCAAGGCACAGTTCATTTGGAAATTACTGAAATTGCTTTTCCCCTCCAAAATACTGAAAGAATTATCAACCCATATGGCCATGGAGGGAAGTCACCTCTTTCAGCTGATCCACAGAGCAGGATTGGAAGAACGAGAAGCAAAGTTAATTGCCTGTAGCCTCTGCATCATTTTTCTTTCTCAAGAAACTCAAGAGGGGCCTTAAGCATACTTTAAGTCACCCTTGACTGTAGCATTCTCCCATTTGCTAAGTGGTCATTTAGCACGCTGGGATTGCTGCAGCAGGCAGCACTAGAGCTTCTTCATCTTCCACCTCGACACAGTCAGCTGTCAGGCTGGGTACACAGAGAAAGCCTTATTTGACCAAGCAGGCTTCAGGGGGTCTCTGCTCCACTTGAATTGACACAATCCATTGTTACTCATTCTATAAAAACTCATGCTGTAAGCCCATGCCTATACATTCCTGCAGCACGCCTGGAAACAAAATGGTGATGAATCCTTTTGCTTTTGATTTTTCAGATCACAACTTGCTTTGCACCAGCAGCTCTTACCCTTCCTTGTAGCCATACATTCCTAGCTGAAGAAGGTGGCCTTCATGACCTGCTGGGGTCATTCAGCTCCTTTCTATCAAGCCAGAAACAGAGTATCAGGTCCCCACAGAAGTAACACTAAAACAACAGAGGGTCAGAACCAACAAATGGATGGCTACAATGGGACAGAAAGAGCCCATCCAGCCCATCTCCAACTGTGACTGAAGTAAAATCTCAGGCAAACAGGATAGCTAAGACAAGCAAGCAGCAATACTTTGGGCTAGCTACCCCTTAAAACTGGGTTTTCTTTTACTAACCCCTACACTGCAAGTACTTATTAATTATGCCTTACCTACATCTTGTGCACAGTATTATCTCCTTTCATTTGTTTTGAGCCTGCCACCATCACTCCTGGAATCCTCTACTGAAAAATAAGGGAGGAAGAAGCAGCCTCAGTTTATCCTTTTCCTGCCCCTTTTTAGTGACGTTTTCTCAGTCATCTCATCTCCAGGCTGAAAAGTTCCTTCTGCTGCACTGATTTTGCACAGAAACTGTGCTGTCCTTGACCATTCTTTTCATCCTTTTTAAGACCTTTTCCAGCTTCAGCTGCCAATTACTGGAACCTTCCTCCCCTGATGTCAGGTCTATCCTCCTTCACATTTTTCTTCTCGCAGCACAGCACATGGTAGCTGGGGGAGGTCACAGATCCAGCTGGAAAGGCAGCTTATGGAAAATCCAGGATGCTGTCGCCAGAGCTGAGGTCGAGTCAGCCAAGCAAGGATTAACTGGAAGGCTGCTTTCTCTGCCTACTGCATGAGCCATTCTGCCTGTACCTGGGGGGCAGTGAGAGCCCTCTAGGTATCACTGACTGGGAGAACCAAACATGCTTTTTCTTTGATCAGTGTACTCTGGGCCAAAATGTGTTGGCTATTTCCTTATTTTGAGCTATTTCCCTGTTCTGCAAGGAGGCAAATTGCTGAGTTTTACTAACACTTTATGATTGTTCCATTTCAAGGCCAAGAATACCAGTCCACTTAAAATGTTAAGTCCTATTTTCTTTTCTTTTTCAACAAATTGTTGTTCTAAAAGAAAACGTAAATGTGGAACCATGGGAACACACCAACTACTTCTTGGAAGTAACACACATGAAAAATGTCTTTCCTAAAAAGCTACTAATCATAATTGCCATTACACAAAATCACATAAAACTCAATATAGGAAAATGAAAGGTATTTCACAAGAAACTATACACATTGCCAAGGAATTCAGCATGTGCTGAGGTTTGTCTCATTGAGCAATGTAGCATGAAAGCCCCTCCAAACTAACAAGTACAACAGTAAACAACAGAAGTTTGCTAAAGTTAAAAGCAAAAAAACTCGTGTGCTCCTGCAAGACCTCTGGCTTGATGGTGTGTGACATTTTCATTAGAAAAGCCCAATGAAACTAGAGCTGAGCCAAGCAGACAAAATTAATTCAAACATTTAACAGATAAGTCAAAGACCATGACTGTAAACAAAAAAAGCACCACACTGCAGGTGGCTTCTAGTCTCCAAGCAACTATCTTATTTTGCAGGGTAACCAATGACTTGGAAGAGAAATTAAGAAGTAAAAAAAAAAAGGTCATGACTGCAAAGTTGTGCAGGTGACAAATACCAAAGAAGCTGTTAATTACAATGAGGAAAGGCCACTGACAGCCAGCTGTCTGTCTGTCTGTGCACCAGTCTGTGTCTCCTTGTTCAGCCAGTGCTCAAGTTGGGAAGAACTGACAGTACCTGAGAGCGTCTTCTCTAGAAACCATTTTAAAAAACGTCGGAATAGAGAAAGGGAGAAGAAAATTAAGAAATGAAGAAACTGTATTTTCCGTTTTTAAAAAGATAAGGTAAAGAATAAAATAGTAACTCTAGAGAAAGTAGAAATTTGGCTAAAGAAGGCTATTAAACACACAAAGAGCTAAAAAGAACGAGAGCTAACAAAGCCGGTAGTCAAAAACACACAGTAAAGCTGACTGATGATAATTACACCAAATGAATATATTGGAGATTCTATCAAATTACTCTGTTGGCAAAACAGAGATTTCCTTCACTGGCTAAATGATCTAGCTTATAACAGAAGCTAATCAAGGACCATTATGGTTTATTCTGGATCCATAATCAATTAAATACAAAATCAATTTACAGCTTCATTCCAGTCCTTATCACACTCACTTTGATCACCCAAATATAACTGGCAAAATGGCAGAACCAGAAGGAAAGAGTCAGGAAACACACAAGAAGCTGCTATGCTGCTGAAGTACATCCATCTTTGAGATGCCTGGTATTGTCATGCATTATGAAGTGCTTTCAATTTAAAAAAGTGCAACTCAATCAAGATTTTTCTAAATAAATCCAGGCAATAACTTAAAAAACAATTCTAACTTGAAATCCTTGCTTTAGCATAATAATAGAAACTAACACAGTGAACCCTACCACTTGCACTTTCCACAGTCTTACATGAAGAAAGATAATCTAAGCTGGAGTTCTGGTCTCTATTGCCTTTTTAAGTTTCTCCCAAGACTTGCAGCAAAGTAGCAAATGTCATTAAAAGATGTGTGTTTCCTTATCATCCAGTACTATCAGCCACTCACCTTACCTGGAGTCTCTGACATAACAGAACACCAAGTTCCAGACTCGGAACCGTACCAGATAGGCTCCTGCCATATTTTTCTTGGTTTACAGAAGACAACCTTTTGTTTCTCTCCATGGCCAAAAGCTAACATACTTCACTCTCAAAACAGTGTACAACACAAATGCCACCCCAATATGATGAAGTATCACTCTCTTCCAGGAGATCATTTTAAAATAAAAATTGTATCAAGCATTCCCTCTTTCCAATTTTAATTGTCTGTGCCCTCTGAAAACCAGTTAATAGCTCCAGGAACGAAACATACTTCCGAAGGCCATCAGATCACAATAGATCACATCAGATCACAATAAACACAAAAGACAGAAAACACAGAAGACAGTTAAAGTTAGCAGATGCAAATCACTTCAAACTACCCACCATGAATTTCAACTGCCTTTCTTTTTCCCCCACCTGGTCTGTTTAAAAAAAAAATGACCAAGATTTTGAATCAGCAGCAAGACATGCTTGTGTACTACAGCTGCACATGGAGATCATAGCGGGTTTTGATTCTGGCTGGTTCTGAAGATGTGACCTTATCAGGACTTCAAACCTCCACCTGGTCTATTTCTTAAAGGGATCCTAATTTCTGTCTTTCTAAACTCCATCTTCAGAAAAACTAAGCTAGTTACAGAACCACTAACAGAAGTAATCTTCATTTACCAGTCTGCAAGCACAGGAGAGGCACATGTCAAAGGAACAACCCACAGCCTCCCTTCCACCTGACCCCCGCAGCACATCACCCTGCAGCGCAGAGAAGTCATCCCTTCCACAGAATCATGTTTTCTGTCGAATTTTCTGCATGGCTTTGTATTTTTACCTAATTACTATGTTGTTTTCAGGAGGGATGGGAGGTGTTTGATTTGTTATTTTTGGGATGGGCACCCCATTTATTCCAAACTAAACCTAGTTAGTTTCATTAAAGACTGAAAGTTAAGTAAAGAACAGGAGGAGAAAAATGCAGCTGAGACACAGGACAACAATCTAAGAAGATGCAGTCTAATAACTTCAGATACCACGCACAAAAAGACCAGCTCTGAGCACATTTATTTTTAGTGTAAAATCATTCTATCACGTACTAGAAGATGCCTTTTGCAATAACAAAACCTGCCATGACATGAAAATTTCATGGGACTGGAAAGAGGCACTTGACTCTCAATCGTTCCTTCTCTTTACCTCTGTCTGTAACTCTGCACGTCTTCTGTGACTAGGAGATTCCATTTAAATTACTTTAGCCAAGATAAGACACTTTGCTCCTTTGTACTGATCAGTCCCATTCCTTAATTCTCACCTCAGGAGGAACACTGAAGTTTTTGTCACCTCCTAGCTACAGAACTACTGTGCAGCAGAACTTAACAACATCTTAATACCTGCTGATCTAAGAGTTGTTATCATCCTCTCCCAGCAACCACACTAGTTAACAGTTAAATAGAATTCAGATTAATACTAGGTAAATTCTGTGTTATGAAGTCACTATGCTACACAGGAAAATTGTTTTCTTATTTCTACCCATCCAGGACAAAAGTACCTATTAAAAAAATACAAAAAAACCCCGCTGTTTACTTCCAGTCATCTGTTGCAAAAATTTCTCTAACATCATCAAATATGAATTATTTAATACTCTCCACCCTACTGGAAGAAGAAAACTCCCAAACTGACAACATACATGCATATTACTGCAAAGGAAGATAAGAGACAAGTATTACCTTCAATTTTCTTCCCAGTGAAGGAAAAAGGACTACTTCCCTATGTTAAAACAAAAATCCGCTCAGTGGCTCCAAAAAATCCATGGAAGATTGTAATCACAATGGAATTAGGGAAAATCCTCATTTCAAAATCTGTCCCAATGAGGACCTCATCTCTCAAATCCTGCTACAGCAACTTATGTAGAAGGAGAAAGACTATAAGGCAACCATCACAAACCCAAGACTGCAGAAAGCACAAAGAGCTTTGACTTATATTCAAGTCAACAAGTAGATGCCTCACACTCAGCCTGTACCCCTGAAACCAACACAAACAGATCCTGTTCGGAAGTATTTACCACTGGTAAAAAATAACAACACAGGACACTGCAAGATGCCTACACACACACACAGAGCCCACACGAACAGCTGTGTATCTTTCTCTGTCTCTCTCACACACACACACAGAGCCGACACGAACAGCCGTCTCTCTCACACTCATTCTCTCACACACACACCCCCGGGGCTGCGCCCCAGGCAGCAGCGGCACGGGCGGTACTCACCCCGCGCTGGCTGCGCCGCCCGCCCCGCGNGTTTCACGGGCAGCTGGCAGCCCCCGGCGCGCCGCCGGCTGCGCTGCGGGAGGGGCGCGCCCGCCTTCCCAGACACTGTGGGGATGCCAGCGCCGGGGCACCGCCGGGAGCCGTGTCGGGCTCCCTGCTGTCCCTAGCCCTGCCACGCTCCAAGGGGACACACGGACAGCCCGAGATACTACGCAGAGTTTTGCCTCCCCCTCTCCTTTCTCCTGTGTGCCTGTGACGCAGCTTTAATCGACTGACCACGCTCCGAGCAGCCCCGGCTCATCCCCTTCCAAACAGCATCTCTGCAGCTTAGCACGGCTTAGCGCTCCTTAGGAAGGACTCGGGATTTTAGCCATCCACGGGCCCGCACAACGAGGGTCCAAAGGCCCAGCTCTGAGTCAAGTGCAGAGCAGAAATTCGGGAATTAGGATGGAAACTGCAGCCGTGGTTGGGTTTCAGGAGCTGCTGCGCGCTCCCTGGATGGCAGGAGTGATGCCTGCTGCCGGGTGACTCAGGAGTCATGAGGCTGCACTCTGCTTTTCTCCATCCTCAGAGAGGGCAGTGAATGACATGTAACCTCCGTCCTCCCTCCCACCACACTACAGTATCGGTTTTCGGTGGAAACAGCCTCTCTCGGAAAATCCTAGATGCTGTGTTTCCTCGTCTCTTCTTTCAGATCTTCATCACGAGACAAAAATCAGTTTATAATACAATACCACAATGAGATCCTAAGAAAAAAGTTATTAATAATGATAGTTGAAGGTGGCACAACATCTAATTTTGAAGCCCAAGCAGGGTTCAGGCTAGTGTACAACTAACAACAAAATCTTGCACATTTTCAGCTACACGTTCCAGGCACATGGTGTTCCTCTAATGACTGCAGCTGGAAGATCTGTAAAAGCTGAAAAATTGTTTTGCATGAGAATCTCTGCATCTGATGAGTGCAGCTTGGACAGATGTGGACACACTCCCACCAACCTCCCTCCTATGATCCATTTCTCACAGTTCTGTGTTTGCTGGTTCCAGCTCCACCCGATGTGAAAGCATTAAAAAAATCATCAGTACCATAAGAATAGGTACAACTTTTGAAAGCAATCAGTTTTCTGATTTATTCTTCAGGTCTGTCAGGTTTTTCCATAGATGAGGTCTGAAGAATATTTACATAGTGTAGCAGGTGATACAGCATAGCTTGCAGCAGTGATAAATGGGATACCCACTGCACTGGAGAAGCTTCTACTTTTAACAGAAACAAAATATTTCAGGTACCTGATTATCCATACTGAGCCAAACCTCCGAGCTCTGCCTCTCAGTAATGATGCAGGAAGGGTCGGGGCCTGCAGCAGTCAGCCCAGATATCTGTACATTTATGAAGGGGACTTTCCTCAGCTTCCCAGCTTTTTGTGAGATAACCAGCCAGAAAAGAGAACTAAGCAAGCCATTAAGCATGAGGGCTGGTCCCTGCTCCTGCCTCTGGAAAAGAAATCCATAGAGACAAAGCAAGGAGGAGGCAGAGCAAACTCATTCCTGTGATCTCCCTGCCAAATGGAGAGATTTGGCCAACAGAGATCCTCAGCATCTGGAACAGCATGCTGCACCCCACCAAATCTCAGCTTCTCCCAGGAGCCATACAAGTTTGAAGAAACCACTCAGTCTTGCTGACTCTCTGCCAATGTAATTTTTAAAGAATAAACAGAGTGTATCATACGTGGCTGCTCAGGAAGAGAAAATAAACGTACACAAACTTTAGATGGTGAGGAGGACAGAATTAAACAGATGCACAGCAGGATACCTACGCTGGCCTTCAGTTTGCTTGCTGCCAAATTCAGGCTCAGAGGGAGAACAGCCAGAATGACACACTAGAAAAAACATTTTTAAGTGGGCTGGAAAGCCTTCCACCATCAAGGACCATGCCTGCTCTGATGAGGGGCCTATATGTATGGCAGCCTCACTCCATGCGTCACATTTATCAACATCATACAAAAAATTAACCCAGGCACTTCTGTAAGTTTTATCTCTGCAGTTCTGCCTTTATCTGAACAACAGCCACATAAAGACACAAGACCTCTTGTTTAAGTTATAGGAAATTACTGTTCTGTTACTGGCTGTTCTCTTCAGAGAGAAGTAACCCCAGGGAAATTTCCAGCTACTGTAGAGAAAGGAGAGTGGCACAATGTACTTTCTAAGCACAGGGACACACAGGAAGCAAGCTGCAGGGCAAACTGGAACTGCTGGCTGCAGCACTGGGTAAACACAGACCCCTTGGTCCTGTGCCAGACCTGCTCCTGCACAACAGGCAGCTCACAGCCTTGTGCCCACAATGCAGGTGCTTTCGAAAGCTGAGCTGCAAAGCCACTCACGTCCTTGAACAACTGCCCATATGAAGCCTGGCTATCAATACAAAATTACAAACAATAACAATGAAGAGACCCTTTGTAATCAGCTTTCCTTCCTTACTTGGCTTACAGGTAGTCACTTGCTCCTGTTCTTTCTCTCTGTTTATGGTTTGCTAGCTGATACCCTTCTAAAGTTGAAGTTTAGAGCATAAACCAGTTCATATATGCATCATAGCATTGAAATCCTTCAGCCAGAGCTGTCTTTTACGCATGTGCATCATCAATATCCAGCCATTCATTAGCTACATTAGGAAACAAACAATAGGAGCAGGCCTACAACTGGAAACAGTTTATCCAACTCCATGCAATTCACAATTACAGCAAAGAAAAGCCTGTTTTGTTGCCAATAGGTACCAGCTCATGTCAGAACTGCTTCTATATAACTCCTTAAATACCAAACCTAACACTGAGACACTTCAAAGGCTTGACCTTTGCATGGCAGGGAGCTAAGATTTTGAATTTTGGCCTCTGGAAGAACAAGTTTTTTCCAAAACATTTAATGACAAAAGCTAGAAACACTTTACCAAACAATCGAACAGGAAGGAGGAAATCTTTTCAGCTGAGAAAACTAATACAACCATTGCACTGTATTTTACTCAGGTGGCATGTGAGAAGGAGGGATCTAACAAAACCCAGATGCAATCCCATTCATATTTGTGGATTGCTGATTCCAATTAGTTTCATCACATTTTCATGGTAAGCTTGTTTACCCCTGGAATACTGGGAAGCTGAGCACTCAGCAGTTTGCCATTCCCCACAATGCATTTCACAGGAACCACAGGTAAGGAAAGCCTGAGGATCCTCCAATTAAATTTTAAATTCCCCTTTAAATTCCAACAGGTGATTCAAGCGACAGATAGTTCTAGCAGCAGATTAAGCGTTAACAGAAAACGCAGCAGTCCAAAGTCAGTTCTCTCCCTTTCTTTTGGGTGCATGTCTGAAGCATGACTGACAGATAGATTTCCATTTCAAACAGTGGCATTTACTTCAAAATACTAGGGAGAGTTCTTAAGCCATTTGATTTTAATAGCAAAAGTAAGGCTTTTACTTCTGAAGTCAAAAAGCCCCATTTGCCACTCAGCACACTCCCTTTGGATCAAGTATAAATAGGAACCTCTTTCAGCTATCCTATACATAAAAGCCATTCTAGTAACTGTCCATTCTTCTCCCACATACAAGCTGTTTTCAAGGCCAGTCAGTTGACTCCAGGTACTTCTGAGATGTATTTTATGTCTTCCAGGTGCTTAATAAAAACCTTTCAGCAGAAAAAAACCCCTCAACTAGCTCTTAGGTTTCTCTTGCAATACCATTGTCATCTGTGCTTTTTCCCTTTAGAGCTCCCTATGGATAGTCCCCTCTCCATCAAGACCTTTTAAAGAATAATCCTGCCAACAAGAACAGGATTTTTACATTTGAATGTTTTAAAGCATCTGTATTCTGCTTGCCACAGAGGTCTATCTTAAGCTGCTGTCTCAATTTCCTCAACATGACACAAAATAGATGCAAGTGAGTAGAGGTGAGGCCATGAGCAGAGGCTATGTGAAATCAGAGAGTCAAATGAAGCAACAACACTGGATAACTAATCATGGCAATAAAGGCTGCTGCACTCATCTCCACATGCCTCATTTAGTTTTATGAGTATTTTCCAGAACCTAATGTATGCCTGATGACCTGTGTACTCAAAGTTTTTAATTCCAGAGATTTTATCAAAGTGTCATGGCAAACGACCCCCTCCTCTAGGCAAGCAGCCACAGAAACGAAACGGGTCACTTCTTGTAACAATGAGGTAATTAAGGCTATTTCTTCTAGAAGAAAAAATGCTTCCCCTTCCTTAAGTACTCAGAATAATGCTTTAATGTTACAAAAAACAGTGGGGACTACTATTTCATGCAGTACAATCCATGACAGATGACAAACAGACCCCTCATTTTTTTACCCCACTATTTCATCATGCACTTTAACCAGAGTTGGTGAATTTTGTATTAAATACATACATAAAGAACCTGGCATACAGGTAATACTGGGTTGTTGGGTTTTTGCTTTTTAATTTAATCTCATTTTTGCCATACATACTGCAAGCACAAAGGTTCTTGCTTTGCCTTCACAAACAACCTACAACAGTCAACACTTGCTGCTCCCCAGCTTCTTCAGTGCTGTGGAAGAAGGCTCCTGTGGCAGACATCCAGATCCAAAGATGGCAAAACTGAGACCATGCCTGGTATCTCCAAAATTAAGAAACTCACAGCTGCTCCCAGAAGGCCTTGGCCATGCAGTTTTTCTCACTGGGAGGGAAGCTGATACCTTTCACTCTTTGGAGACAGGAGCATTTCTAAGCCAATACCCAATTCCAGCATTTAGACTCTACAGCAAATGCTGAAAAACAAGGGAGTGATCTGGCAGAGGCTCCCAGTGATTCACACCTGTCTCACACTGTGCATTGCTGTCTGTATCAGGTATGGGGGAACAGAAACTAAAGGATAAGAATGAACACTAAATCCCAACAGCTAGCAAGTGAGACTAAGCAACATGATAAATAGCACTAAACAGAAATTACACCTCAGAAAGTACCTTCAGGTTTCCTTTCCTTAT
The DNA here is from genome assembly GCA_013400215.1 of Cisticola juncidis. Classification (NCBI taxonomy): domain Eukaryota; kingdom Metazoa; phylum Chordata; class Aves; order Passeriformes; family Cisticolidae; genus Cisticola; species Cisticola juncidis. The sequence continues at coordinate 181,609 of VXBR01003158.1, read as the reverse complement.
GTGTCTGACCACCTCTGCAACCTCGTGTCTGCTGATCTATTATCTTTGCTACTAGAGATTTGTTTATCTCCATTTAGGGAGAAGCAGTTCTGAAAGACTTTTAGAAATTATCCACTTACAAGGAGACCTGCAAGGACCATTTTCCATGCAGACAATGGCTGATAGAGGAATAGCATCATATGACTCATCTACACCAAGCCTTTCACAGGAAATTCCAAGCACTAACAAGCTAAAAGCTTCTCTTCTTTTTAACTCTTTTTTCCCTTTCCCCCTGCCCCAGGCTAGGATCTTACAATAAATGTCCGTGAGACTGTATTTTGTGAATCTCTGACTCTGAAGTAAAACTTTTTCCATCAGCCAAAAATAAATGACAGACTAGTTCCTGTAAGTGACAGAGGAGCTGTGTGATGATAAAACTTACTGAGCCCAGTCTCACCCAAGCTCCCATCAGGCAATTGTGATCAAACAATACAGAATGTAGAGCAGGAAGAAAATGTAATTGGTTACACAAGGAAAGAAACTTTCTGTGGAACCGGATCACACTGCATCTACCATTAAGCCCACAGTGGGATTCAAATCCCTTTCAGAGAGGCTGCCAAAACCCTTGCCAGCTCTCAGCCAGAACCAAGCTGTCAAACACAGACCAGGGCTTTGTAGCAACCCGAGCCTTCCTGCTCGCCAGGCCTTGGGGACCAGGAGCAACAGAAAATGCAATACTCTTGTGACTGGCTTCCCTGCCACTCCCAGCAAGTTGCTGCACTGCTAACACAATAACAGAGATGAAAAATTCAGAGTAGGAAAATGCGCCCCAGACTGTAAAACCATTCCTACATGATGCCTGCATACAAGTCATACATGGTCAATCCTGTAAGTGGAATATTTCAGCAAAACTTGATGCTAAAAATAAACCCAAAACAAAAACACAAAAACAAAAACAAAAACAAAACAAACAAACAAAAAAACCAAAAAAAAACCAACACTGTTACTTCTCCCCCTTCAAAAAAAATCATAATTGTGGTTTGGGGAACTTGGGGATACTGCAGTGGTAATGTCCCATTAATTTCTTTTCTTCAACCTACCTGGCAAATCTCAAAAATGAGACAGATGTCAGAAGGGGTATAAACAGAGAGCAGGATCCAGCCCAAAAAAAGCAATGAGCTAGGGGCCTTGAGATTTGAGTTCTAGTCCAAGTTTCTGCCAGCCATGCAAATCTGGGAAACCCATGCTGCTATCCTGTGTCTTTTTTCTTCCTCCCCCACTTCTAACACATCTGTTTCAACTTAAGCTCTCCAGGACAATGACTCTCTGTTGCTACAATGCCCATCATGTTGTGCTTCCATTAGGAAGCAACAAAACCCTTATATGCATTACATGACTGTAGGATACCCAGGCTTAGTTCTCAAAGATTCTGGCACAGGATTTTATTTTCTGTATTTTCTGCTGCAGGGAAACAGGATGAAGTCACCCACTCATTGCACTGGAAGCAAAGTAAAGAGGAATTTGGACTGTGAATCCCATCTTGACAGATCAGGAAACGCATCTTCAAGTAACTGTATAGAGCACAAGTAAGTAATGCCTTGCCAACTTTTACCCAGACCATAAAAAAACAGAGACAACTCATTTTTTCCCATATTTGGTGGTATGTAGATGACCTGGAAAGGGGAAGTAAAAAGTAACACAATATTGGTCCCACTTTGTGGGGTAAACAGTCTCAAAAGAGCAAATGAGAAGTGGACTCAGTAACTAAACTCCTTCAAAGCCTGTGAACCAGCTATATGCTCCAGGAGGGCAATAAAAACCCCACTAAAATACACCAGTGCTTCACTGACCCATCTGTGCGCACCCACCTGCAGCAACACCCTGATTATTAAGATGACACTGGTAAAAGGGACATAGGAAGAGGCTCCCAAAAGGAAATGGATATCCACAACACAGATCAGGGTTTAGAGGAGAAAGCAGGATTGTGATACTGCTCAGTCAGATATGTACTGCTAGACAGGCCTGGTATCTCCTGCCAAAATGGACTGCACTGTTGCTGCTTAAATACTACTTTACAAACATTTTAAATCACTTTATGCATTACCTTGTCCCAAATGATCTCAAAGGTTAAATGTTCTTGCACACCACCTGCAGACCTTTCTCTGTACCAGGAAAGTTTTCTATTAATTACACTGAACATATGTCATCATCAGGATAAGAAATACAGGACTGGTAAAGAGAATAACTGAGAGGGGAAATAATAAGCTTTGGCTTCATATGATGAAGTAGCAAAGCAGAAATCTAATACGAGTGAATCACAGTCGATTTTAGTAAAATGTAATTACATTAATCAGTTGGATATTTCCTGGGGAAGAAAAATCAAACCAAACTACAGTGACAATAGAGAGCATGAAAATCTATTTAGCAGAATGAGGAAAGAGCTTTTTGTCCTTGCTTTACCTTTGTCACTCACAGTTGACAAGACAGCCATTAGCATTCAGGTTACCAGGAGCAGTCCACAGGAAAACTTCAGCAGATTGTAAGGCAAACTCACCAGTTCTTTACCTTGCAATGAACTATGTACGAATTTTAGTCCACAGTCTCATGTTACGAGTATTTTGTGGGTGCTCCTTGATGGTACAGGCTGAGACGTAATTCTCAGTAATTCTGTGAGTTGCTTTTGTGAATATTATTGTTGAATAATAATTGTTCATATTCTTTGCAGGCTGAAAGCAAGGATTTATTTTATATTGCTCATTCACTTTTAATGGAAAACCCAAACATTTTGTGTACGAGATGATGTATGACACATTTTGTTATGAGCATGGAGTGAGATGAAACTGGTGATAACTGTGACAGAATGCAATGAAGAAGAAAGAAATGACCTGGATAGAAAAGCAAACCATTTAACTGACTTTTAAATAGATTGGCTTCTGCAAAGCTGTAATTGATTTACTAATATGGGCAGGATGGCCACAATTCAATATCCAATTCCATTTTGTTTCCAGAATTTTTAGGAAGGATTGATTTGCTTTGGGTACTTTTACTTAGCAGCTTTTCTGTCAAATAAAAAGATTTTTATTTCACTGCCAAGAACAGGATGGAAAGACTCCAGTGGTTTGAGGTGGTTGAGGGGTTGGGGTTTTTTGGAGGTGTTTGTTATGCCCAGGGAAAAACATTACTGTAATATCAGACAATAAATCCCGAGAGATTTCTAAATATATTTCAAGGCCAGATTTTCAATTTCCATGAAGCATATAAACTAGACTAGAAAGAGGGAGTTTTTAGTGACATGATAAAGCACTCAGACATGGTCTGGTGATTTACAATGTCACCCAGACCTTTCAATGTTTGGTTTTTTCCTTTACTTCTCTCTTCAGTCTTTTCTCTGTAGATCCCATTTTTCTTTCCTAAAATTACAAATTTGCTGCATTAATGCAGCAATCTAAGGAAACCACATAAGTCACTGATACAACTTATGTACCTACAGCCTCTCAAAATCTTAATCCCACATGATTTTTTCTAGGACTCAAAATTTCCCAACTCTTGTTACCTCCTTACACCAAACCCAAGATTCTCAGGCCAATCTGAGATGTTCAGGGAAGTTGGTTCCTTCTTTTTTCACGCAACGCACACTTCCAATGTGTAACATCACTTGTGTAAGTATTTTACTATTTCTGCCTTGTGAAATAAATCCAGTCATCAAGCAAAAAGGACAAGAGCACTGAAGTGCCTCCATGTGAAAACCTGTGCCTCAATGAACAGGTGTAATGGTGAAAACAATAATTGTTGTATAAAATTGAGTTATTTCTATTCGGGCTATCCCCACAAGGAGCCATACCAGACTTCACCGCTTGAACAAGTCGAAACAACAAATCCTGGATCAAAGTGGCCATTTCATGGCCTCAAGCACATTTCTAACACTTAATTTGTATTTCTGAACCTGTAATGAAAATAAAATATATTCTTTTCCAGCATGTCAAGCAAAGCCAGCTGTTTGTTTCATCAGGACAAGTCACCACTAGTTAACATTCAGCTGCCAAGCACAAACACGTTTGACAATTATTTCAGTGGTACAAACTGTGCACAAGTCTCCCATTTCTGTGATAAAGTACTGAATGCCTCATTAAATATTAAATGAGAACACACACCGGTGACAATTACAGCCCAAGGTGCTGAAAAACCTCACACTAGAGTTTCCCTTTCTATCACTAGAAACAGGCTGCACCAGGCCTCCACACATAACTAAGTTTTTCAGATCTGTAAATTGAGCAAATTACTGGTGTGTAAGGGCATTTAAATTCAGCCACACAAATCAAAAAAAGTAAAAAAAACTACAATTAACTCCTAAACAAATAAAAAACATGTCCTTGTTTTTACCTGGGATCCTTTTCTTTGTATTTTCATGATTCTTTGTACAATTTTAGACTGTTCTGTGTACCTCAGCTTTGTCACAAGACATAACACGTTACTTGATCACAGCCTCCTGTTTATGTTGCCAATGGGCAACTAGTTAAAGCTCAAGGCTAAGGTTTGACAGTGGGGACTGATGACAGCTCTGTCATTGTTGTCAAACTATAAAGCCCTCAACAGTTTGCAGCGGAGTGAAATTAAGCAGACAGTGACTTCCCTCTGTGCTATTCCATTGTTCATTTTCCTCTGGACTATGCCTCTGTTTCTTACCCTTCTCCAATTTCCTCAGGACATGATAGAAAGACCTAGTACATATTTAAACAGCTACTGCAATTACTGCACTACCAGGAGAATGGAAAAATAGGAGAAGGGCTAAATCCATGCTGCTGAACTTCCTTCAGCAACCATCTAAGTGCTAACCTTTCAAAAATTCACCCATACCATCACCTTAACATGTTTTCCTCTGTGGCAACATTAAAAAAAA